>JAYKKM010000308.1:722500-977231 GCA_035772405.1 Chrysogorgia sp. JL179-B06
AACTGATGGGTTACATATACATGTATTTATCACATCAACAATATCACTATCAAATGCGAAATATCCATGTTATTTTTCATTATTTATATTATATAAAAGCTATACACATGTTTGGTTCAGACGTAATTGTTCTGACTCGAGTAAGCATTCTTCCTCTAATTTCTAAATATGGATAAGCCGGTTGAAAATACGAGGCGATTTTTCAACCGGTTTGTCCGTATTTAGACATCAGAGGATGAACAATTACGAGTGTTAGAACTTACTTGTCAAACTAATCCATATTTTTTGAGAAAATCGAGGTTAAAGTTAGCAAAATTTGGCTGTAATCTTCCTCTTATTGCTAAATACTCAATAAATAATGATTTATTTTGAATTTTCACCACGAGTTATTAATAAGTTTGAGAAGTAATAGTTCTAACACGAGTAAGCGTCCTTCCTCTGATTTCATAAAGGTCCAATTACGGTATTGATCTTTAGTATTTTAATCACAAGGTTGATAAAGCTGATAAGCTGGACAGAACATTATGGCAACTATGTCTACAGATAAAAATTAACTAGTATGATTAATGCCCTGTGATTATTAGGAATAAACACAAAATCCTAACAAGAGTAAAGAGTCATTGCTGCAAAATAAATGACAACAAACATTACAAAAGTAAATTTTTGTATCCAGATAAGAAAGAAACAACAGAAAATGCTAGTCAGGTGTTTTGACAAAACTATTGACTTTCTATTATTTAAACTGAGTTTTTGAATGTTATCTGACACTGGTCATGCGAGTCACATTAGATTTGCATTATTATCTATTTAACTAAAAATAGTTTTGGTAAAGTTTAACTTGAGTATTATAATTTTACGTCTAACAGTAACAATAAATCTAACAATAATATCTTATAAATAAATGTTAGGATTAAATAAAATCAATATGTTGCCATGAAAATAAATAAGAATCCCATCTGGTGATAAGTCATTAAATCGAAGGTTTTTTAAAAATATAATTATTAGGAAATAAGGATAGGATATTATAATGAATATCTCCACAAGGCCTTCCTCAACCAAAGCAAGCTTGCTTGTTGCTAAATTGAAGGTGGTAGAAAAACTCTTTAACCCTAAACTTTTGTGACTTGGTCATGCGAGTCACCATGGATTTGCTGTTCACATTGCATGGCCATATAATAAAAACCATATTAACCTCATTTGGTTAAAAACCACGGGCAGAATAATTTAACTGTAAAGGTTTTCATATGATGCTAATAAAGACAGACTATTTGATTGGTGAAAAAATTTGATTGGCGATGCTAATAAAGACAGACTATTTGATTGGCAAATTATGATTGTGAGGGTACAACAAAGGGATATACTAATATACTTCATTAGGGTGGTCCTTATTGGGTTAAAAATGGTGTGTGTAAAATTGTATTAAAAACATTAATATTTAGGGGGGTAGGTCAAGGACCCTGAAATTTTTACTATTGTACCGGGGTATCCGTATGAGAAAAATCAGTCAAATTATCCAATATGCTATAATATGTCCTGAGGGGAGTATCGCATTGGTCTAAAAATCTATTAGTGAGTAGTTTAGACCTGGTTTCCTATTTGACTTTTCAAGATATAGGGCTCCAAACGTTTTTAACCAATAAGAATTTTAAGAGCTTCAATGGAGCCCTATACTGTATCTCGGAAACCATACATTTTTGGCTATAAGTTTGTCTTAAAGTCAAATAAGAAACCAGGACTAAACTACTCACTAATGGATTTTTAGACCAATCCGACACGGACCCCTGAGGACTTATAGCATATATTGGACAATTTGGCTGATTTTTCTCATACGGATACTTAATAATCAATAGTTTTTAATACAATTTTACACACAGCATTTTTAACCCAATTGGAACCATTTAAGAGGGTGAGATTATACAAAATAAAAAAAATAAGGACAACCCTACTGTAACACTTCATGGTAACAATACATATAGTCTCCCACCATATTTTACGGTTAGGATTAGGGTTATGGTTAGGGGTATAAAAAACAGATGAAAACCTGGTCTAGTGTTACCATGAAGTATATACCAAAGTGAAATGTTGGCACTCACCATTTCCTCTTGAAACCTTCATCATTGAGGTGACCACTAAGACAACACTTCCAGGTCCTCAACAGTCAACTGGTTTAGGAACGATATCTTCTAACATGTCATTCCCACTGACACCCAAAGAGCTTCATCTAACAAGATGGAGAAACATCTCCATGATTGTGTCTAGTCTTGTTAATAAACTTCTTTGAAAATCTACAAAAAGAAATATAGAAAGCAACTTTAAAAAATCATATAAAACATGAGTTCACATCATGGGGCTGCATGTATACATGAAGCCATGTTACTGTAGCTCCCAAATCGGTATAACCCATCTACGAATAAAGCCTTGGCACCAGTTGTTCAAAAGGCGATGAGCTTACTACACAGTAACACAGAATTATTTGGCATTCAATTGTAAGAATTATGATGACCAATTATCACAGGCAAAGATATTTGAAATTTTCTGTTCAGACATTGTACAAATTTAGAAATATTTTATTGTTTTGCCTTTGTTCTCAAATAAAATAAGCAGCTGGTTAAATGTTATTTCACAGTTAGCACTAATCGCCCTTTAAACAACCAGCCCATGTTAGCATTTACACAATTGCCGGTTTACATAAATACATAAACAAAGATATAACAGCATAAATGAAAATATATTCACCATTAGAAGGCCATATAAAAGAAACAAAATTTATATGATAAACAATTGTGGGTAAATGTAACCAACTTAGTTTAGTTTATTAGATTTATCACTCTTAGGTGAACAGAATAACCCAACAGGCTAACAGCCCAATTATAGGGGTTCCGAGGACATACGATTTTAGGTCGTTATCCGAGAAGACCTGAAAGTCTTACCATTTGCTGATATTATTGCAAAGACAGCACTTTCTCGTCAATTATTTTTAAGACCTTAAGTGGAGGTCCGACCCAGGATTTGAACCTGTGTCTCCCAGCTCATAGACATGTGTGGTAATCACTAGACCACAACAGCTGGTTATATATAACTTAGCCTGTCTTATCACCAGTTGACCCATGTGACTTTGTAATAATAATATTTATTCAGGATATCCACATCACTGGAGTGTTTTTCTGTGATGTCCTGCAATTTCATTATATCAGCACTGCAAATAAACCTTAGCAACTGTCGGTCATGATGAGCAGGAGAAATTAAAAGTTGGTGGTGAAGTGCCAAATCCTACTGGTCACACATTACAACAAGGACGCCTCAATTCTGATACAACTAACATAAACAACTGTGTATGAAGAATAGCATATTGTTGTATTTAAACTATTTCATTACATTCACTGGCCATTAACGTCTTCAAATTAATCTCTAAATTGTCTTATCATGTTTGCTCAATTGCAACAAAACACAACCGCTCCATAAATATTTGACTGGTCAAAATGGTCATTGAAAACTAAAAAGCAGCGGTCAAGGTGCTAATATCGCCAGTTACTGACCGGTCATTATTTGCAGCGCTGTTATATGTTAGCAGATTAATGACAATGTTGTTCTCAAGAACAATTATGACTGGCTTTAGCCAAAATAAAATTATAAATCCCCCCTTGTTCTAATGTGTTAAAAGCAATTGGTAGAAGATCATTATTTTAACTTACGTTGTGCTTCTCTAGACAGTCCTGAAGTGGCAAGGTTTGCACCAACTGCCAAATTATCAAAACTCTCAAATACAGCTATAGAAGTTTGAGAGGATGCAGAAAACAAAATTAGCAATTTAGCACATATATCATACAATACCTTCATTACATATACTTAAAGTTAAACTATATTTGCTGTATACATGTAGTTTTAATCGAAATAGGCTTATCAATGTCCCAAGTTTGCATCAGGCACAGACACTGAGAATCTGTGATCATTTATCTACATGACATGTATGATTTTCAAGTGTTTAATAGACCATACATATTCATAAACTATAGAAACCATAGCAAGAAATATATCCAAGATAACTTAATACTTCTTATATCAGGGTTGTAACAGTTATTCAACGTAAGTGTTTATGGTTGTTATATATTATCAAGTGGTAGAAATATAAACAAACCTTTAAATATAAACCCAACTATTTTAATATCATATGGACAAATACGGAAATACCAAACTTTAATTTCCCAATCCCTGATAAATACCAGCTATAAAGGCTTAATACTGAAAATCGATCGATGCAATACATGTAGATAATACATAACCACGTTATGTGGCCAGGATATACCACAGTCGACAAAATTTGGCCTCATATATTTGAAAATACTTGGACAACGATCAAGCCCATATGCTATTACACAAACTTGTATCATAATATACCGTGTTTATCGCAACAAATGCCAACAATGATAAGATATCACGAAAATAATGATAGAAAGGCAACATTAAGTAAAAGGACAAAACTATTACTCATTTTAAAATCGATGATGCACCCAGGAGACAGATTTAATCGATGGATTTGAAAAGAATAACACAGTTAAAATTTCGCGCTCTTGTATTCAGAAATGCAGACGAGTTTGAAAAATGAACGCGCTAGGACATCTGGGAAGGCATTGGTTTCCCATACTGGCCATACATTTAAAAACATAACACGGTGTTTGGTTTACTAGTCGATTTATTCTCGATATCAGTGTTTGATCTTCACAAATGTAGTTTGGGTAGTGTTTACATAGGGTTATGAGGTTTCTTTCGAAATATTATCCTTTAACTGTGACGGTTTTCACGCAGTTTATTACTGCTGCCTATATACCGTAGAAACGCATTTAAATGTTCTTCGCACGCATCGCTTGAGATTGGAGTGTCACATTGTTGTTTAGAACCTTACAATATGATAAAACAAAATTTTCTCATTGAAAACCTTTTATAAAACGCTATTTCGACGTTGTATAGCCAGCGCGATCAGTGTTTAATTGTTGTCAATATACTAGTATCGTTCCAATGGTTCCCGCATATATAAACTTAGTCGGCGGCTGAACGGCTAATAGCAACGTTACTTCGCAACGTTGCTACAATCAAAACAACACCGCAGCTACGTTAATTGTAGGAAAGCTAGGTCCGATCTAACCAAACCATAACCTTCTTGCAACGTTGCGATTACGTTGTGTACACTATAGCTGGGGAATGACATAAACCCGCATATAAAGCCTATCGAATATTATTACTTCTCTAAATTGGACTCTTGAAGACTATTGATTAAGCCCTAGCGTCTGTCGGCAATACCGATATATATAAATCGACGAACGACACATTTCTTGGGTTATTTTAACTGTGCCAAACTTGCAGTTAAAAGAACTCCAATGAAGAAACTCTATCTCGACTAGTTTAAAATTACTCCATTCTTAGATTACTTTAACTCCGAAAAAAGAGTCAAAGCAACTCCAATGCAGTTAATCCGTTCTGGATAGTTAAAATTACTCCTCTCTATAGGGTTACTTTAACTCCGAAAGTGGAGTTAAAATAACTCCAATGAGTTAATCCGTTCTGGGTAGTTAAAATTACTCCTTCCTAGGATTACTTTAACTCCGAAGTGGAGTTAAAATAACTCCAATGAAGTTACTCCATCCTAAGTAGTCAAAATTACTCCTTGCTAGGGTTACTTTAACTCCGAAAGTGGAGTTGAAATAACTCCAATGAAGTTACTCCATCCTAAGTAGTCAAAATTACTCCCTCTCCAGGGTTATTTTAACTCCTTGAAAATAACAGTGTATATGTAATATATATATCTGTACTGTAGATATGCATCAAGCCTATATACCTCTATATACCTTATATATATATATATATATATATATATATATATATATATATATATATATATATATATATATATATATATATATATATATATATATATATATATATATATATATATATATATTATATAATATATATAAATATAATATATATAATATATATATATATATATATATATATATATATATATATATATATATATATATATATATATATATATATATATATATATATATATATATATATATATATCTACAGGATGAAAACCATTGTCGCTTATGCATTGTTCGCACGCTCACTGCTTGCAGTTTGAGCACTCTGGCATGGTTTTTGATGTCCCACATTTGTGTGGCATCAAGGGTGACTGTAAATAGCAGTTATCTTCATCCTGCTCATCAGCACTACACTGATGAGGCCCAAAAGGCCGAAACGGTACCGCCTGTAGTTAGATATCGCTCTATGACCTTTAGGTCATATTGAGCACTCTACAGGATGAAAACCATTGTCGCTTAGGCATTGTGCGCACATATATATATATATATATATATATATATATTATATATATATATATATATATATATATATATATATATATATATATATATATATATATATATATTTAAAAAGAGATTGTGCTGACACTGACTAGTAAAAACGTAAAACAACGTTTTATTAAAACTGTAAAAGACGTTTCGATCTAAAAACTTCGATCTTCGTCGGTTAAAAAGGTTTTAGATATATATAGGTTCAAAATATGTAAATCGTAGACTAAGGAAATGATTTGTAAATCTCAGGAATGTAAATATGTTCGTTGCCTGCATTTGGATTCCTTTGGGAGTACCACGCTTCAAGAAACAATCGAAGTTTCGAAGTTCGAAGTTTTTCGATCGAAACGTCTTTTACAGTTTTAATAAAACGTTGTTTTACGTTTTTACTAGTCAGTGTCAGCACATATATATATATATATACATACATACATACATATATACATACATACATACATACATACATACATACATACATATATATATATATATATATATATATATATATATATATATATATATATATATATATATATATATATATATATATATATATATATATATAATATATATATATATATATATATATATATATATATATATATATATATATATATATATATATATACACAGTAGTACAATCTACAGACACGTGTTTCCACAGCTCATCAGTGTAGCTTGGTACAATCTAGATATGGGCATGAGAACTAATTATACCCAAGCGATTGCCGGTGACAACCGCTTGTGGGACAAACAGCGGACATACGCATATCCAGAGAGCGTGAAGCGGTGTAGGGCAAGAGTGCTCAAACTACCACAAGGGTAGTGGGCGTTCCATTATCGCTTAAGGACACCTACAGTGAAGGAGCGTAATATATATATATATATATATATATATATATATATATATATATATATATATATATATATATATATATATATATATATATTTAACAATTATACCATGAGCTCGAGTCATATATGAGCTCATAGCCAATGAGGCGCGAAGCGCCGAGTTGGCTATTAGTTCATACACGACGAGAGTGAATGGAATAATTGTTTTATAATATAGCAAAACATTGTAAGATAATAATCGGTAAAACTGTTGATATGTCGCAGTGAATAAATTATTTAATTGAAAGCAACGAACTTCCGCCACATCTACTTCCGTCATGCGTAAATGTTGTCACGTATGAAAGGTTTGTTGCTGAGTTGAAAACAGCTTCAGAATTTTGTCAGAGAGCCAAAAATTCGTTGAGATGGTTCAATAAAGAAAAACAATCCTTTGAAAAGCCAAAAGGTGCGTCAATTTTTAGTTATTGTACCACGGTTGTGAATATTTGGGCTTTTAAGAGGACGTGAAAGCTAAAAAACATTAGCGCAGTATTTTGAGAAAATCACGCCGCCATTTTGTTTTTTCATTACTAGTGATATATGAGCTGATAGCTTGCTAGTATAAGAACCAATCAGATTGCAGAACAGCTCATATACAGTGGATGGCTATATTATAAATAAATATATATATATATATATATATATATATATATATATATATATATATATATATATATATATATATATATATATATATATATATTATTATACGTCCTATAACTAACTGTATCAAGATTTTTTTGAAATGTTGGCATTTTATCAGATTTCTAATTTGAATAATAGGGAAGGACAGTGATTCCTCATGACTATGTTTTCTGGTGTGGCGATTTTAATTACCGTATTGACTTGCCGATGGATGATGTAAAGGATGGTATAAAACAAGAAAACTTCGAACTACTTCAGGAGGAAGATCAATTGACTAAAAGCAGGAAAGCGAATAAGGTAGGGGAATTAAACAATCTATAAGGCCATTTTTCGAACGAAATGAAATAATAATCGGAGTTGTAACAATTGTTTTCATTAGCCGCCGTTGTTGGGTGTCTTTTTATTACCCGTTCTCATATATACTGTTCAGCACAAGAAATAAATTACATATTCTAACTCGTCATCAGCTACGTCACTACGGAGTAACATGAGAAGCATGCGCAATACTTCTTATCCAGTACAAATAGTTGCCGTCTTTTTCTTCCTTTTTAGTGCAAGGTGTTTTAAACTTTGCAGTATTGTGATGAGTGGCAAATTCACACGATATATATATATATATATATATCTGGCATGGTTTTTGATGTCCCACATTCGTGTGGCATCAAGGGTGCATGACTGTAAATAGCAGTTACCTTCATCCTGCTCATCAGCACTACACTGATGAGGCCCAAAAGGCCGAAACGGTACCGTCTGTAGTTATATATATATATATATATATTGAAATTTTGATTTATCGAAATGGCCGACCCAATGGGCGAACGAGCGATATATTCTCAAAACAGGGATTTTGTGGACTTACAGTATGATGTAGGATAAGGACTGGTTGTCTGTTAGGGGAAGACGAGCCTGGATATAAAATAAAGGTCTGATATTCAGGATATTTCTGTCACGTTGTCATGATTCAGCATTTCAACCCGTCAGGTAAGCGCAGCTAGTCTCTCATAAAAATATAATAGAACATAATGGATACAGAATAACATGCGAGATTATTTTGTTAGAAATTAGACTCCTGCACTTTTGTAAAGCGGTCTGTAGTTTCGGTATTTAGTTCGTGTTTATATTTGTATGAGAGCATTTGATTATTTGAAATTTTTATGGCTTAATAGAATTTTAGAAATACATGTAGATATGTTTGGGTATTGAGCTGTTCAGCACTAATATGAGTACCGATTTTACAGCTTGTAATTTATAGAAATTGTCTGTATTACTTTGTTTTGTATGGTCGCGATTATCATATTTTTGGGGCTGTTCTTCACAGTGTTAAGATTGATTCATTTCTGTTGTTGAAACATAATTTTGTTCCTTGGCCATTTATTGGCTGTATAATTGTAGCCTTGGAGAAATTTGGTGCTGTTCCAATAATATGAATTTTCAAAATTAAGAGCATTTGAAACTGCCTGAATAATTATATTAGCCCATGTTCCTTCACTAGAGATAGTTCACTAGAGATAGATTAGTTCCTTTATTTTTGTGATGTACTGTAAATATCAGATTATAAAAAATAATTTTAATATTAACTACTTAATGACCAAGACTGAGGTCTTTATGGTAAAATATCTAACCAAGATCTTGCTGTATTGGCCGAGCAATAGTGGCCAAGATTTGGTATTTTACTGTAAAGACCAAACAGTCGAGGTTATTGAGTAGTCCATTATATGGCACTTTTTATTACAAAATCAATCTTGTATTTCTTGTTGTTTGTACTTCGCTTAATTTAACGTCATCAAAACACTGGATTAGCATTATTTTCTGTTGTTTCTTTCTTGTCTGGATAACTAAAATGTACTTTTATAATATTTATTGTTCATCGTCATTTAATTTATTTTCATCATTTTGCAGCAATAACTCTCTTATTAGGATGTTGTGTTTATTCCCAATAATCATAGGCCATTAGCCCGTGAAATTTTATCCATAGACATAGTTGTCATAATGTTCTGTCCAACTTATCACCTTTATCAACCTTGTGATTAAAATAATAAAGATCAAGAATTGTTTTTCTAACTGACAGTATATTAAGCAATGATAGCGAAGATCATAGTAACCAAATCGCTACAGAACGAACGCTGATCAACGGGAATATAAGCAGCATGACCGAGATACTTGGCAAAATATGGGAAAGTATCGATTTTTGCGAAAAACAGCCAGTGGCGCGTAGGGACCGTAAACGCCAATGCCAATCGGACTCATCTGCTTCACAAACAACGTCGCACAGAATGTGATGAAAGCGATAGGCTCAGTCTGCCAGTAACGATGACGATGTAGCACCATGGTCAGACGCTTGGACAATCTGGCCTCGCGAGTAAAAACTCCGAGGACAGCATACTCCATGAATTAGAAATCCAATTTAACGATGACGAGCAACTAGGACCAAAAGTAGGAGGAAAACTAGCGAATATCGCTACCAAACGATGCATCAAAAATTATGCCCTAAAAAATTCAAACAAATAACTGATAAATACAAACAACAGCAAAATTGCGAGAATATGCGGGTCAGTCGCATTAACTCAGAAATGTGGTCCCAATTTAGGTTGGCGAACATCCAACAAAATGTGCAAAAAGCAGTTTTTGTTGTAATCCCCACGGTCGAGAGTCTAAGTTCCAACAACCAAATGCCAGATGAACAGCGCGATCTAAACAGCGCGATGCAATAATTCGCACCTCATGAGTAGATATGATTGCAATGCTGTGACATGTCAATGCTGATTTAATGCCGATGAGACAGGAATCAATAAAACCTGCCTTAAAACCAGAATTTTTGAAAAAAGCAGAGATGATTTGACCAAAACGGTCCGAGATTCGAAAGAAACCAGTAAGCTAATGCGTTGACTTTACCATGCTACAGTCAAAAGAGCATGCTGAACAAAAGCTATAAACGCTATCATTACAATAGAGATGACAATATATTCGCCAGTCAAAACCGTGGGAGAAACACAACCAAGCCTTTTTTTAGAGAGGCCAAAAACAATACCGCAAACGACCACACCGGCACAATGCTAACGGTCACAACAATGAAAATAAACACAGAGGACAAAATAAAGGAACTTCAAGTTAAATTATAAGTGCTGATAACTCTTATATCTCTATATTAATTGAATATCTAGAGTTAAAATGTGCTGAATTTAAAGCAGGTTGTACCGCTCAACGTTTTGAGGCTTGGAAAAAGATCACCTCTGACAAAATAATACTTGACGCAATCAAGAGATTACATATTGGAGTTGGTCTAAACCAAAAATGTAATGAGGTGGAGGAAGTAGCCACTGACACCGAGGTTGAACGATTACTCGCAAACGAAGTAATTGAGATAACTTCACATGGATATGGAGAGGTTATATTTCCTATTTTTGTCAGGGCGAAAAAAGATGGACGTTATAGACTCATCTTGAACCTGAAAGAGTTCAACAAGTTGGTCTTATACACAATTACTAACCTTATGACCAAAAATTGATTCGTGGCTTCAGTGGACTTGAAGGATACATACTACGCCATCCCTGTTCCTAAAACCAACAGAAAATATTTAAAATTTATGTGAAAAAGGAAACTATACCAATTCACATGCATGCAAAATGGCTAATCCTGCTGCCCACGCTTAAAAATCCTAAACCCTTCCTCTCTGTTTTACACAGACAAGGTCATAATAATAATAATGATAATAATAGTTTATTAAAAAACCAATCTTGCAGCATAATCTGAATTACATTGGATACTAAATTACAACTATAAATACGTGTACGCAACAACCCCTCGCCCAATTCCTGTTTGAAACTTACAGTACAGTACTTCTTTTAGTTCTAAATTAATTGAATTAGATAATAGCCATTTCATTTGCCAAATTAAATAAATTTTCAGTGGACAATATCTCTCAGAGCTTTGTATTGTCTGAATTTAATTGTTTCATAGGATTTAATTTTTGAGTGCAGCAACATAATAGTGGGGGGTCTACTGCTGTTTCTACCATCAATCACTAAGAAAGAAATTACTTTTATCACAATATTGATGACTCACGAAATAATCAATGCAGTATTTAGTATATAGACACCAAAGGCTGTTGAAGGAAGAAAGTGCATCTCTATCATACAATGAGTGTCCTTTAAAAAATCAAATTCATTCAAATGTCTACGGATGCATATAGATTTACTAAGATGTATTAGGGATTCTACTCCAATTGTTAGTGTGGATAGATTATATCAGTAAGTTGATAATTCTACCCACATTGGACTACTGTGATGTGGAGCTGGCAGGAATATGGATAACTAAATATTGATGGTCATAATCAGAGGTCTCTATGCATGTCAGGGAAACTGATCTTTCCTAAGTCGGGACTTGAAACTGATTGGTTAATAGAAATCCTAAGTTTTATACCTCTTGTATTAGAAGCAAGTTACATTGTGTAATGCTAGTTAGGAGATTCCATGGCATTTTAACACCATATCTACCGGTAAATTGCTATTAATCTGTTTCAATTAATCTGTTCATACATGTTATAGCACCATTATCTATTGCCTTAATTGACAATATGTGAAGGGTATACAACTTTTGAGTTAAAATTAGTTTTTGTAATATTGTACTGTACATTTATGAATATGTGTTGAAATTTGTAACTGTAATTTGTTAGAAAAAAAGACCCCCATATATTGATACCAGTGTTAGCAAGGGGCTATCCTGTATAAATATTGTTGTATTATTATTATATTATTATTATTATTATTATTATTATTACCGTAATATTAATAATGATAATGCATTAACAATAATACTAATAATAATAATGCCTAATGCAGATTGCAGATCCACTGTACCATATTTGCCATGTAACAAAGCATATATATGGCATTGTGTACTATAGTATCTAAATTATATCACCATGCACATATATATTATAACCTATATTCAGGATGCCATGCCTAGTCTGCTTGTCGACAATGATCTAGCTAACACAGTACTTAGTAGTGTCAACATAGGCAATGTGAACATAATAATAATAAGCTGTATTTTACATTGACAGATCGCGACATAATAAATTGTGACCCACTAGGCCAGCTAAGTAACTGTAGGTCTAACATGTTCCATAATGGATGGAGTTCTGTAAACACAGATTATATATGGAATACATGCCAGTATACAAAACATGGATGTC
Source organism: Chrysogorgia sp. JL179-B06 (assembly GCA_035772405.1). Lineage (NCBI taxonomy): Eukaryota > Metazoa > Cnidaria > Anthozoa > Scleralcyonacea > Chrysogorgiidae > Chrysogorgia > Chrysogorgia sp. JL179-B06. The sequence goes on from JAYKKM010000308.1 coordinate 735,608, forward strand.
AAGATCATATCGCCAGAAACATAAAAAATTGTAACCTTATTGCCAGTGACGGCCTCTAACCATTGAGCCATCAAGATTCAGATGGAGAGAGGTTACAATGATGTGCTGTTCTAATGATATATGCACTGCCTATGCACAGCAGTTACTATATATATATCAGTAATGATTGGGTGTGTTAATATATACACTGCTGTATGCAAATGCGAGCTGCATTTAGGCAGACATATATCAATAGAATCAGTACATCAATGTAACCTTCACTCGCCATCTGAGTCTTGGTAGCTCAATGGTTAGAGCATCTCACTGGAAATCAGGAAGTTATCCCTGTCCGGGACACAGAATAATTTTTCTGAGGATATGAGCTTGTTTGACAATCATCCATGTACTGTATCGTCTGTTCCCCCCCCCCCCCCCCGAGCGCTCCCTTTTTCACTACAGAAGTGTATATATTAACTCTGACAAGTATAAAGTAATGCTTGTTTATTGCTACAAAATTGTAGGCCAGGCCTAGGTCATATAAACACAGCAATAGTATGCATGTTTTTTCACCCTAAACTACTGTATATATAGGCTAACTATCAAGCATAGTATTTATAATTTTAATAAAATAATAAACATACTGTACATGCAATTCCAAAATTTGTACTACCACTTACTATTCTGCAGTATTATAAAGAACAAATGGTATATATTTTAAACTGCATGGATTTAATTCCAACTGTCAAAATATTAACATATATATTTTGAAAATTGAAAATTCTAAACATTCAAAACATTACACACCTTCAAATTTTTCTAAATCCCTCTGTTAAGTATTTCAAAAGGTGTCTATTAGATTTCTGAGCTTGGAGCAAATACACAATGCAGTGTACAATTATTTAAATTACATTAAAATTAGCGAGTCAAGTCAAAACCGCGTTAAACGATAAAGTGAAGCACTGAACTGAAGGTATTCGTACGGTAGCCGTACGACGCTATACTCTCTTAGAATTCAACGAAATGCCGGTAAATATCACCAAAATCCTAAACCTAACCCTAATCCTAACCAAATTACTATAAACCCAAACCAAAAAAAACTATGCTGAAAAGGCAAATTAATTGCTCAACACAGACCGGTGAGTCGGTGACAATGTATTTACCTTTTACTTGTGCCTGTCTTTGATTATCTTGTCCTTCAACACTACAGTTTCGGCATGAAATCAGAGGAAATGGCTGTTTTTAATGGCATATAACTTTCGCCGTCGGCGAATTAAAATGGCGGTTTCTTCCGGAAAGCGGTTTGTCGCGCTGGCGTCAATTTAAATTTAAATTACGCCAAATTTAACGCACCAAAAAACCGTTTCAATACCGTTTCAATTTTTGCATTCGCAATCATGTGACGGTTGCAATTTAAATATTAATTCAAATGCAGAGGTCTACCAATCAGCTTCTGTCTATATCTAGTTACCAGGGCCAAATGTTCCGATGCCGCGCATGAGGACGGTTCGCGCGCTTTTTTGCTCTTTTGACAGGACAGCGACACAATACACAAATCAAATGTAGAACTGATGCAAAATCTTCCAGGCAAATACATACATACAATTGGGAAAAAGCTGAAGCACACAAGACGCGGAATCCATCAACAGCCAATTGAACTACATGAGCTACACGGATATAGACCTATGTGTAGTGGAACACATAAATGACTACATTAAACTACATCAGAAACAATACGACATAATGATTCTTAATTGTTACTTAGCTGTATTAAACCGCATAATCATATATCGAAAGACACCATAACTCGTTTGATAAAAGAAGTACTTCAGGCTGCTTTATAGACATCAACATTTACTCGGGATACAGTAACAGGATAGCAGCAAGATCGTATGCTCTCACAACTTGGAATCAAACTCAATAACATAATTAAAGTGCCACTACGATGAAAATTCACCCCCGTCTTTTAGATTTTCTTTAGCATAGAATAGTATTTCAGGGTCGAAAGTGATCATTGATGTAAAAAAAACCTAAAAAATGGTATTTTGAAGTAAGTATTTTGAGCTCTGAAATCACTATTATTTAGGCCACCATTACTAAAAACGTGTTCCAAGTGAGCCCGCAATTTCAAAAGGTAATATTGTTTGTGACGTCAGATTCTCAATGCTACGCCTGAATTTCGGTCGAGGTTATTTGTTTTCTTGTTTTTTTTCGAGAAGTACAATAGATGAAATGTCCAGCCTTTCAGACGAAGAATTTGAAAAACGACCTTGATTTACTTGAAGAATTAGCCACGAATCTTCGCGTTGAGAATCTGACGTCACTTCGTTACGCTGGTCAAGAACATGAACGATTAATGGCGGACATAACAACTCCAGATTCGGAGTAAGAAAAATAATACTTGCCATCGTCGAATCGCAAAACGCTTTCGACCAAGTAATATTTAGCAGCTCTGCTTTATAAATACGTAAAAATATCGATAGGTAAAAATTTGATCGTAGTGGCACTTTAAAGAGTGAGTGTCAACAGTCGTGCATTGCGCGTATGTATTTATCTTTCTAAGTATGTCTTCTTTCAATAGCGCTCCGTCGAGATGACGTCAGTACCGATGTTTGTCCGCTTTTACCCATAATTCTTGCGGCCATAACAAAAGAAATAACTCATTTGCAATCATTTGTGAGTCAAATTTGGTTTGTTTGTCCGCTTTTTGAGCTATTAATAGCAGCCAGACTCTACGCTATTGAAAGACATAATGAATAATTTATAGCAAGGATTGACAAGATATTTACGGATGAGTTACTAAGGGAATTTCGTGCTTCAAAAAATGGCCGACCGAGCGTGCAATGTGTCACGGTTGACACTCACCCTTTAAAGCTACAGGGTGGTCTACTGCGCAGACTTTGCGACATATGACAAGCCGATCTTAGGAGACAACTTTGGTAACTGTATTTTGCAAAATTTCGCTGGATATACAGAAAATAACACTCAAGATTTGAACACTGCGAAAATTCGTTGTTGTACGGGCTTCCCTCTAATGAAATATCCAAGATTCAACGTGTTCAAAACTCTGTGTTCAAAACACATAACACCTGTGTTGCGCTCTTTACATTAGCTACCGATAACGGAATGTATCTCTTTTAAACTCCAGTTATTTACTTATAAGATAGATAATGTCTTGCACCATTGTATTTGAAAACCCTTGTTACTAGTTATACTCCAGTTCGTAACTTGCGGTGAAACGCTAAGGGGCTTCTTACGGTTCCCAAGTCTACTTCTGTACCTATGGGGATCGCGCATTCTCGGTAGCTGCCCCAGACTTTGGAACACTCTTCCTGCCAACATTCGAAATTCAAAATGGAATAATGTTTATTTTTTTTGTATTTTAACTTATTGTCTCATTGTAATTTCACCTTGTAAACGTATTGAGCCTTTGCGAAATGCGTGGCAATGCCAATAACTGTTATTGTTATTATTACTTCTGTTAGGGTTTACATCATATTTTTAACTTAATAAATCATCTGTTTTTACACATGACCAGACCAATTCATGACATCCGAACTTCAATATATCACGTTACTCCGTATTGACGTAGCTGACGAGATAGGATTTTAAATTAAACGAAACTTACCTTTAAGTTGAAGTTTGATTGGAATTCTGTCTCGTCATCAGGGAAAACGAAGGAGTAACATGCCTACCCTTGATACACCCACCACACTCCTTCGTTCTTTGCTTCCGGAAATCATTCATGTCAAAAATTGGCTGACAAGAATCATGCGCAATGCTTGTCAGCCAGTTTTTGACATGGATGATTTGCGGAGGCAAAGAACGAAGGAGTGTGGTGGGTGTGTCAAGGGTAGGCATGTTACTCATCGTCCCCTCTGATGACGAGACAGAATTCCAATCAAACTTCATGTTACGGTAAGTTTCGTTTAATTTTAGAATTTCCAAGCATCCATCTACTGTTCCGTTTATTAACCCCTCGCCCGGCCGGCGCGAAGTGGAGAGGGTGCTAATTTGGTCAGTCAATACGTACCTAAAATGAACAAGTTTTATGATTGGCTACATGGAACAAAAGTGGTTCGGGTTATGATTACAATTAAGGTTAGAATTAGGATGAGAGTTTGGATTAGGGTTAGGATTCGGATTAAAGTTATCGCTAGGATTAGGATTAGAATTAGGGTTAGGAATAGGGTGATGATTAGGATTAGCGTTCGTTATAGGATTAGGATTAGCGTTAGGGTTAGGATTAAGGTTTGTATTTGTTAGTATTAGGTGAGGATTAGGATTAAAGTTGGTGTTTAATTTTAGGTTTATGATTTGGCGAAGGATTTGTGATGGCGAATCATTGTTTTGCAAAGATTTTTTGGTTGCGGCGAGGGTGCTAATCTTAACTCGCGTAATTTTTCCCGCACAATTTTATTTCCCGCGCATATTCAGGCGAATTGAAAGTATACATCTAGAGATTTTGTTTAAAAATAAATATATAAATGTATAAAATAAAATAATTAATTAATGCACGCGCCGTTTGCCCTATATACACTTTGTCACATTCTTTGCATGCTATCTCGTAGACAACTGCAGTGCTCTTTTCCTTGGGTTTTCTGAACATCGAACCAATTGACTTAATTGTTTTGATCAGCAAATTTGATTTTTTTCTTTCTTTAATGTCTTGGCGATCTTTTCTGATATTATCTTATAACCCGACAACACATCCTGTACCGTGTACGTACTTTTCGTGTTTAACCTCTCTTGATGTCGGTTTATTTTGTTCTCCAGCGGGATATATATATATATATATATATATGGTATGACTCCCTTGGAGGGTTAATAAGTGGTGGAGCATTCATGATTGGCTATGAAAGCGGGCTGATATACATTGTCCCGCAAAGCGAGGTTGAGCCTTAGCATACACCAAACTTGCATAGTTTGAAGTTTAAGAAACAATACATTCATGAACCTCACCAATCATGACATATAGTACTGCCTATAAATAACCTAACAGAAACCGCGGTTAACCGGGGTTCATCGGTTGATCTGCGGTCGAACCTCGGTCGGTTCGCGGTTCAACCTCGCGTAACCTAACCGCAATATTAACCGCAATATTAACCGCAATGCGTATTTCGGAATATGTCGTTTATTTCCGAAGTTTGGCGTCGTTTGACACATGGTTTAAGTTCTGTTGCGGTTCGAAGAAATGGAAAAGTTGTCAAAATATGTTACGGCAGCGATGTAGAATATTACTAATTTCAGAATATAATATCGTTTGCTATGAACTTGATAATATCGTTTGGGAGAACTTGTGGCAACTTAAAATAAATACTTGTGCATTATCACAGCGAGCCGTGACGTCTATTAGTGAAGCGAGTTTAACAGTAAAGCGGGTTTGTTTGGTATTTTTTACACAATAATTGTATTAAATCGCTATTAAAATGTTCTTGTTAATTTTGTCGACAATCAGGACAAATTACAGGCAACCAGATTAGAAAGGCAATGAGTCGTATAAGAGAGAGGAAGGGAAGCAACTTTATTTCGGTAGTGATTTGTTTTGACGTCTAATGTAGTTGATAGATTAAAGGTTAATGTTCACAGTCGTTTTGAAAATTTTGTAATTGAAAGCTGTGGTAACTTATATATTAGAAACATTTTAGTGGAGACATTTCGTATCATCTGTTCCCTGACTTGAGTCGACCACCGGAAGTTAATTAGTCAAACACGCCACCATCTGTCAATCTTTTACACAAAATAAATAATATTTTGTTAACATAGTTTTCTCCTAGAGTAGACTGCACCAGCGCTCGGATATATATAAATACCAAATTAAAACGCTTTACTGTTAAACTCGCTTCACTAATAGACGTTACGGCTCCCTGTGGCATCACGTTACCCGCCTGGTTCATCACTCAATCGCTATTCAATCCAATAAAAACAGTCCGACGAGCGCGAGCAACAAGTTAATACTACCGTAGACTTGCAATCTGCACTAAGCTTAGCGGAAAAACTGCCTTACTGTACACTGCCCAATCTTTGACGCTTGATGATTTTGTCGTCTTATATGACATGTTGGCATATTGAATCAATATGTCGATTTATCACAGTAAATATGATTATGGCCCACAGGCAGCTATGAAACTCCAAATATATACCAAGACATGCTTTGTGTCTGTCATGCAATATTTTAAATCACACTGAAAAGATAAAAGCTCTTGTTATGACTGTGTTTCTGGAGCATTCTGACTCGCACTTTTAATTCAACAAACAAGTAATTTACGCCGGATATACGCGCCGATGTATGGTCGTAGATATGAATTCTGACACTATTGGGAACTAATGCCATCAACAACACGACAAGACATGCTCGACAAATCTCGCGTTCGAAGTAAAGATGTTCTTCAACAGTTTAAAATATCTTTTGGTCTTGCTCTGACGAAGGGCACCGCGCGAAAGTCAGCCTATATATATCGTCGCTAAAAATCTTAACAGTTCACCACCTTTTCACTTTGCTATACAGTATATTCCAAACAATATCTACGCAACATTCTAAATTTTTACTATTCTCGGATATTCTATCGCTGCGATATGCCTAACCTCAAGTAGTTTCGTCAAGGTCTCCATCGCGAAATGGTAAGTAATTTGCTTCCTTTTTACCGTCGATCAGAAACCATGACCTTACTTATTTTATCTAAATCCTAAGACCCGTTTTTCCAGTCGTATTACTTTAAATTTTAAAGGTCATACTCTGATGAACGCCTATAGGCTCGAAACGTTAGTATTTCGTTACTAAAAATCTTGGCAGTTTACCACCTTTTCACTTTGTCATTTACACTCGTTCTTCATAACGACGCACAGCCATACATGTGGTTGAAGTAAGAATCAATATCATACAATAAAGAAAATAGTTTGACCAACTCAGACAAACCACTCTTAAAATAATGTATAAATCACCGTTCGCCGACACAATAGCGTCCAGAATACCCATTGAGTAGAATAAAATTTCATTTGCTTTCGTGTTCTTACGATCGGGCGAGATCGGAATCCGAAGTGTACGGTCGCCAATACTCTTGCGGTTGCGGTCGAATGTATCGACCGCAACATCACCGCAACCGAACCGTAACTGAACCGCAACCGAACCGCAACCGCAGTGTTAGGTTAATTATAGGCAGTACTGTAAGTTATCATTGCTGAAACAAGAGGGAAATTTAATTCCCCTTTGCCAACATAGAAATGTTCCTCTTGCATCAGTAACGTTCTCAAAATTTCCCTCGGTGATGATATCGTGTTTAAATAAATGATATTGATTGAGTTATTGATTGATCAATCAATCACTCAATCAATTGCATTTATTTAAACACGATCTAAGTTTATATGCAGCACATTGCTGATGTTGTCGTGTGTTTACATTAAAGTTATTTACAGGTATATAATTTGCAATAAAATGAAAATATTAAAAGTATTATATAAAAAATAAATTTTACAGTAAAAGATATAAGTATATAACAGATATAATAATAGGATTTAAAAATATGTATAATTATCGTCCTTATTCTTCTGTTTCCAGATAATATTGTCTTATTAGTGTTTTAAAAACGGAATGACGTTTCTCGATTCTGATACTCGTGTCTGGCAGCTTGTTCCACAAAGCTGCTCCCCTAAACGTCACTGATCTATGTAGGATGTTAGTTTCTGGTCTTGGGATAACCATCTTTTCCACTCTCTCAGGTTGCTATTTTTCTTTGATATGATGTTCTGACATAGTTGGTCTGGTGCATCACCGTTACAACATTTATGGAATGTGCTCAATAACCTTTGTTTGTAGGTACTATTTGGTTTCTTCCTCCCAGTTTTTAGCATTACATCATGGCTGGGTAAATACCAATCTAACCTATAGATTATGCGTGCAGCTCTTGCGTGCATTCTTTCCAATATATTAATTTGTGTTTTGTCACAGTTTCCCAAAACAAGGATACAATACGTTACAGCAGGGAAAATTACTTTCAAGTAAACATCTTCCAGCATATATTTTGGAAGAAAATCCATGGAATTTAATATACTTAACTTTCTAGCGAAGGAAAGTTTGACTTGCGGTTCTATAACTATTTTAATATTTATATTGGTAAAGCAAAATAGCATGTTATTATTATACTATATCAAAGACCCATTTTATTTCATCTTTTTAGTGTTTTCGTGGATTTACTGAGGGCAAACTTACATTTACACCAACCTATAAGTTTGACCCATTTTCCGATGATTATGACACGAGCGAAAAAATGCGTATTCCCGCGTGGACCGACCGCATTTTGTGGCGAAGGCGACGGCCGCGGACGAAATTCGCAACCGTATCAAGCGGCCTTTTAATTGATGTAGGCGATGAAGGGAAATCGCTGGATCTTAGCAGTGACAGTGAGGATGAAGAGGGTGAGAAGGATACCAATAATGACCAACAGGACAACAAAGGTTCGTCTATATCACCTAGAAATATGTGGCATAACTATAGAATATCCCGCACTAGTAAGTTGTGATTGGATGTGGCTACTGGCTATACATGTACCTGGCTACGCGCGAGTTTAGTTAATCATATGGATGCGGCGAGGGTTAATCTATTACTTTTTTTGGTTTTAGGAAATGATGTTTACCATTCGGAACAGTACTTGCATACATTAAATTCCGTTGCGCTCGCAAAGTGTGCGCTGAGCTCTAGACTAATTATCTCATAATATACCAACAATTTATTGCTCCAACAGAAATGTTAAATCATTTATTCAGCTGATAAATATGCTTGAAAAGAAATTAATTTCATTGTTGATGATTCGTAACATAGGATACATGTAGTTAATGACCATTCGTGTGAAAAGATCTAATGTTACTCGTGAAAGTTTTTCTTATTTTGCATGCAACCCTTGTGTCCATTTATTATCTATTATTACATTTGTTTTCACCGATTAACAATTACTAATGGCATAATATGTTAAATACTGTTTTAATAAGAGTCACCAGGAGTAGGTGGGCATAGTACCTAGAGGGTTTGTTTCCTCAAAGGTTTTGGTTCAGGTAAGGGTTAAGGTTAGGCTCAGGAATGAATGTGTGAAAGTTTTGTGGTTTATTACATTTGATGGTTTCTGTCTAAATTGAAAACATTTTTGAAATAGTATGTATTAGCCAAAAAATATCTAGTATATAATATAATATAATATAATATGATATTTGATATATGATATATGATATATGATATATGATATATGATATATGATATTTAATATTTGATATTTGATATTTGATATTTGATATTTGATATATGATATATGATATATGATATATGATATATGATATATGATATAGTATATAGTATATAGTATATAGTATAGTATATAGTATAAGTAGCCAAGAACCAACCACGTAGCCAAGAGCCAAGTTGCCACTGTATAGCCAAGAAATGGCGTAGCCATTATTATATACTTATAGCCACGTAGCCATGCACGTAGCCAAGTATAGTCACGTAGTCATGTACGTTACGTGTACGTGGGTACACGTAGCCGCGTATAGCCTGGTAGCCCAGTATAGCCATGTAGCCAAGTATAGCCATGTAGCCAAGTATAGCCATGTAGCCATGCACGTAGCCAAGTACGCAATGTAGCCAAGTATAGCCAATATAGCCAAGAGTTCAGAATTGAGGATATCAAGGAAAACAGTTTTGTGCGACGGGGTATTCTATAGTTATTCCAAATATGTTTACACATGTGTAAATACCCCTAACCCGTTTACCGGCATGTTTTTTGGCACTACAGCGGGAGAATCGCTATGCTGAAAATTACACATTAATTTGCTGATGCCAAAAGATTTAGCGTGGTAAATAGCCCAGTTGCCATGTTTTTAACTCAACAAGATCTGTTCACACGTGTACCATGGATTTAAAGAATTACATTAATTGTTCCGAACTCCAATGTTCGGTAAAAGTAGTGCGAACATCCTGTCCAATAACTGCCTGACCCGTTTAAGATGTTCCTGAACCACCAAGGACTGAGCAACCAAATATTGAGCCACCGTACCACTGGCATCATCAGCGTATTTTTCTGCCCTCTTCACAAAGGTTTTTCTGTGCTCTTTTCAAATAGGTATAGATTTCTAACAACCATTGATTACAATATTGATTTACTACTAATACCATCTGCAGATTAGTTTCAGAACCTCGTCATCTCCTCCCAACATTAATAGGGACTTTAAGAAACGCGACTACGCACAACGGAGCATGGTCCAAAATTGCGAGCTAACAATGATAATAATAATAATAATTTATGCATTTCTATATAGCGCTAAAACTATAAATATTCTAAAGCACTAAATTAAAATAAATCTATATTTATACAGGTAAAAAAAAACAAAAAACAATATGGTGGTATTAAAAAAGTGAAAACGTTTAAACGTCTTCAATTGGTTTTAAAAAGTTTAAAAAAAGTTTAAAAAGTCTTCAATTGGTTTTTAAAAATCTGCACTGATGACGCCCTGAGAATATCAACAGGAAGCTCATTCCACAAGGAGGAGTCAGCTTTGGCAAAGGCTCTACCCCAAAAGTTTTCCGTATTGTCTTTGGGACCACCAACATATCCTGGCTATCGGAGCGCAAGCTGTACCGACCAACAGGCTTTGCCTTTAAAAGATCCGAGATGTAGAGTGGTCATGCTTTTGCATGCAGAGCGCTGTACTCTGTATAAACACAAACTGGTTGAAACAACCGATTTGATAAGTTGTCTGGGATTCATACCAATATTAAAATGACCGTATTTTGGTTGTTTCAACCAATACAATGTGGTGTTTCATCCAGTAAAAAGGTCAATTGGTGAATCTGAGACAACCATATTTAAGCGGTTGTTTTAACCAGTCTGTATTTACAGTGTACACCAGCAGCAGTATCTTAAACATCACCCGATACCGAACAGGAAGCCAATGTAGTTTACTCAGAGCCGGGGAGTGATATGGTCGAATTTAGGTACCAAGCAGACCACACGTGCCACGGCATTAAGAACGCTTTGTAAACGGTCATACTGATATTATGACCATACAGTAATGAGTTACAATAGTCGAGATGCGAGGTGACAAATGCATGCACCAAAATCTTCGTTGTTTCTTCCGAAAGGAATTTCCTGCTCTGCCGGATATTATAAAGGCTGAGGAATGCCTTACTACACTAGACTGTCACTTTTCCAATGTGAGAATTCATTGACATATAGGAATTAAACCATGCTCCAAGGTTACGCACCATCTTCACAGGTTCAATCGTAGACTCTCCAACTGTAATCTTATCGATCTGAATCTTGGACATTTGCTGCCGGGAACCGATGATTATAAACTCGGTCTTGGTGTCGTTGATCAGAAAGCGGTTAGAAAGCATCCAAGCACGGATCAGCAACAATGATATGTCAACAAGGTTTACATAGTCAAAATGAACATTATTCGGGCAATCTCTTTACTCGTGTTGCCATTTTAAAATGTTCCATCGGAAGTTGTTCAAGGCCAACATGGTCTGTAATATTCAAGCACTACTTGCTTTTGAGCGAGTTTATTTCGCTGCGGTATTACAGTATAAATATTGTCATTTGACGAATTTTCGCGATTTTTAGTTTGAAAATGTCAATTTAATTGCGTAACAATAGTCTCAAGTATTATTAACAATTATTGTTGAACAATTATTATAATTAGTGTTGAAGCGGACGTGTTTGAGTTCGCACCCCGTTTTAAAAGTTTAATTAAATTTTTCTACTTCTGTCCGCCGCCTTCTGTCTGAAGATATTTACTTACTGAGTCACAATGGAGAAATCATCAAGACTAGTGGCTTAAATTACGAAACTACGAGGAAATATCATAACGGGTTCTGGCAACTACATAAGATACAAATTTACACGATGTCAAAGAAACCCAAAAAGATGAAATGGACGGAACAAATGAACATTGATGTGCTAGAATGCAAACGAAAAGCACAGGAGCTGACTACACTCAATAATGCCCCTTGTAATAACAACAGCAGGAAGAAAGGTTACATTGAGGTTATGAACGAGCTATGGAACGAGAAAGGATACGGTCACCTTGGTCTTAAACGACAAAATCTGCGAGATCAAGCTTCAAGGCTGGAAAAGACTCAACGGAATTCAACGGTGAACTCGGACAGGATTCAGCCGATGTCAAATATTGTAAATAATATGACTTCTACCGAAGATATCGACGAGAATCGGAATCGAAATCAAAATAATATTGACCAGCAAAGCCAGAATGATAATCACCCGACACAAGGCCTAGATTTGCATACGTCTGCAGTACAACTCCCAGGGGAGTCATTAGTTCTGGAGCGTGATCACTCAACCTCTGAAAATGCGTTAGACGACGTGCCAGGAAACTTGCCTGAATACAAAGCCAACAACGCGCCATCTACATTTATTTGGGGCCGACATAGTGATGGAAGAACAATCACGGTCAGCACGTCGACCATTGACAATGCATACAATGAAATCACGAAATGGCGGAAAAACGCTTTTCTTGTCCCCTATGGAAAAATGGGGAAAAATTTCATTGACAAATTAACAAAACACATAAATGATTGGAACAATAGATCAGAAATGCAACACTGTGCTTTAAAAGCAGCCATTGTACTTCTGGCGTTATGTCTACAGAAACCATGTAAGAAATCCAAGGCGAAGGAACACAAAGAATGTTTGGCTAAGCGGTTGACACTATGGGAAGAGGGCGAAATAGACATTTTGCTGCGTGAAGGGCGAATGATCCAAAGGCGTCTCACAAGCTCCCGGAGAACTGATCCACCTGATAAAGCAAAAGTGTTTGCAAACCTAGTCAAGAAAGGCCAAATTCATTCGGCTTTACGCTACCTCAGTGATAACGACGGCGGGGGCGTCCTGCCCCTAAGTGACGACGTCATGAGACAGCTTAGGGAAAAACACCCTATGGCACAGGAAGCCCACCCGGGATCTCTACTCTTCGGGCCAATTGAAAACGTCCCAGATGTAATCTTCATGCCGATCAATGGAGAGATGGTCCGAGACGCCGCGTTGAGGACTAAAGGCTCTGGAGGGCCTTCGGGTGTAGATGCTGATGGCTTCAGGAGAATGCTTGCATGCAAATCCTTCAAGAAATCCGGCACAGACCTGTGCGCAGCGATAGCTATAATGACCAGACGTTTATGCACTGAACTGATTGATCCTCGAAGTATCGAGGTAATATTGGCAAATCGACTAATTCCACTCGACAAAGGAGAGGGCGCGGTTCGACCGATCGGGGTTGGAGAGGTAATACGGAGGATAATTGGGAAATGTGTGATGAGAGTAACAAAACCTGATGTCGTCGACGCAAGTGGCTCGCTGCAGGTATGCGCTGGTCTTAAAAGTGGAAGTGAGGCAGCAATTCATGCAATGCGCAATGTATTTGATGCCGATGAAACAGATGCTGTTCTACTCATCGATGCCTCCAACGCATTTAATGCTCTGAACAGAGCTGCTGCGCTACACAATACCAGAGTGCTATGTCCAGCAATAGCGACTTACGCGATCAACACCTATAGACAATCTGCGAGACTCTTCGTTACAGGCGGAGAAGAACTGAGATCAGTAGAGGGCACCACACAGGGCGATCCTATCGCTATGAGCCTATACGCCATCAGTCTTCAGCCACTGATAACGCTTTTACACATCTCAAGCAAAGCTAAACAATGCTGGTTTGCTGATGACGCAACTGGAAGCGGCTCGCTAAAGGATGTGAAGAAATGGTGGGATGAACTGTCAGAGAATGGTCCAGCGCTAGGATATTTTCCTAATGCGAAAAAGTGCTGGTTGGTCGTCAAATCCGAGAAAGAGGACGCTGCCAAGGTGGTCTTCTGCGAGACGGCAATTAACATCACCACGGAGGGTCACAAGCATCTAGGTGCAGCTCTCGGATCAAGATCGTATCTCGAAGAATATGTCGGCGAGAAAGTAGAGGACTGGGTAAATCAGGTCACTAAACTTGCAGAGTTCGCCATATCACAACCTCAAGCGAGTTATGCAGCCTTTACCTTTGGTTTACGGCATCGTTGGACATATTTCGTAAGGACATTACCCGATATTACCGACCTACTGGAGCCATTGGAGCACGCGATAACTGATGCTTTAATACCAGCTATCACGGGGGATCATGTAGTCACGGAAGTTGAGCGAGACCTCCTCGCGCTCCCTGTGCGCATGGGGGGGGGGGGGGGGGGGGCTTGGGCTTACAAATCCAACGAGAACTGCATCCTTTGAATACGAGGCTTCTGTCAATGTCACAGCCCCCCTGGTAGAGAAAATTGTGGAGCAGGTACACCAGCTTCCGGATGCGTCTGAAATAATGACATTACAACTAAACGCACGGAAAGAGAAGGATAAATGTTTGAATGGGAGGCTACAACAAGTGAAGAGTTCCCTACCGTCAAGAACCAAACGAGCTGTGGAGCTGGCCACGGAAAAAGGAGCATCTAATTGGTTAACAGTAATCCCCATCGAAGACCTGAATTTCAATCTGAATAAGAGAGAATTCAAGGACGCGATAAAGTTAAGATATGATTGGGAAATCACTGATACTCCAACAGTGTGTGTATGCGGGGACCTGTTCAATGTGGACCATGCTATGGTCTGCCGGCGAGGCGGCTTCATAATTCAACGCCATAATGAGCTTCGTGATTTGGAAGCCGAGCTGTTGAGCATGGTGTGTAATGATGTTGAAATAGAACCGGTCCTACAGGATATCACTGGGGAAGGCTTAAACAGAGGCGCCAACAGAGCCCCTGATGCTCGTTTAGATGTTCACGCTCGAGGCTTCTGGGAGAGGCAAAGATCTGCGTTCTTCGATGTTCGGGTTTGTCACCCAAACGCAGAGTCTTATAAAGATCTCAGTCCCAAGCAAATCTACCGGCAACATGAAAATGAGAAGAAGCGCCAATACGCGAGCAGAGTGATGGAGATAGAACAAGGTACTTTCACCCCGCTAGTATTTACCACGACAGGTGGAATGGCTGATGAATGCAAGAAATACCATAGTAGACTTGCTGAATTACTTTCCATTAAGAAGGGAGAAGACTATGCCAGCACAATGTCTTGGTTGAGAGCGAAAATCTCTTTCGCCTTAGTACGTTCAGCTCTCCTATGCCTTAGAGGAACCAGAGCAAGAAGAATAACTGCAAATATTACCTTAGACAATGACATTACCTTAGAGAATGTGGCGGCCAGAATAGTTTGAAGAAACAAAGAATAAAGTTACTTGATATGTAACTTTTTTTTTTTTTATTATTTACTTATTTTCACTATTATCTTCCTTTCCTTATATTATTATTATTATTATTATTGCTATATGTAATAAATTATCATTAATTTGTAAAATATAGTATTATCTAAAATGTTTTAATTAATTTCAGATGTAATTGAGATTTTATTGAATAAAGTGATATTATTATAGATTAAAAACATAGGCTCCTCCCACTCATGTCCACAATTTCTCGCCATATTTTTTAAGCAAATTTGTTTAAGTGAATGTGCCTACTGCGCCTGCGTGTCCATAATTTCTCGCCATGAGTTCTCGATACTCACCAGCGCAACATCCTGAGACACAGAGGTGCATGAATGTGGTCTAAAAGACAAATAGATTTTGGTTTCATCAGCGTAGCTGTGTGCGTTGGGTAGGTATTTTTTTATTAAATGTGTATTAAATGATATATTATTAAATGGCGGTTGCACTTAACCTCGCTCTTTCCGTCATTGTCTTAACGACTATTAAAAGGCAGTCTTTTCCCAGTGCAAGCTCTTGCTGTTACTCTTTTAATGGAGAAAATGTTAAAGATACTGAAAGTTCAAGAATAGTTGCATCAATCTGGGCTTACAGGAAAGGAACGACCGTGACTCTGGATTGTAAACCACATAGTTGACTATACTTCTGCTTCTTTGTGGTGATATAGAACAATGTCCTGGTCCATGTTCTAAGTGTATACTAACTGCAATAAATCGATTAGAAAAAAACAGAGTTTGGAGCGGTGTTATGCCTGTGATAAAGAGTCCCACATAAAGTGCCTCGTGGATACGATTGAATTTGGCCAAGAAAGATTATATTGTCGTCATTGCATAGCCAATACAGCAACTTTCCAACAAATGGACAGCGAATCAGCAACAACGACTACAGAAAGCGTCTATAAATATGTGAACATCTCCTTAAAGTCAAGAGATATTTCATCAAAACGTCAACGGCCTTCTTAATAAGCTTACATCTGTTGATATAATGATAAAGGAAACGAGGAGTAATATTGATATTCTCGGAGTTACTGAGACGCATACGATGTGACAGAAAGAATGGTACTGGTGGAGGTGTTGTCAAGTTCACTGTAAATTGGATTCATCTATACAGACCACTAAACACATCAAGGTGCTTAGCTCCAGATTTTGAAAGCAACTTTGATGACATGATTGACACCTGTGTGTGCAAAAACAATGAGACCATTATTCTCGGGGACGTAAATGTTAATTACTTAAAAGATTCTGACAACAACGAAATGAAGAAGATCATAAAACGACACGGTCTAAAGCTGCTGATAAAAAAGCCAACAAGGATAACTAAAGAATCGAGCACACTTATAGATGTTATAGCCACCACCCAAGCAAAATATGTATTTAAATGCATCAGGTGTGCTAATTCAATCAGCGATCATGACTTGACTGGGGCTATGATAAAGAACCTTAAATTTCCATACAGATTCGAAAAGTATAATGAACAAAGCTTTATCGAAGATTTGCATAATCAACCTTGGGAAAGTATGGTACTCGAACTCGATATTAATAAAGCATGGGACTCTTTTAAACTTTTATACTGAAATCAGTAATCGATAGACATGTTCCACCGGAAGAGAAAAAAGTGAGAGGACGAGAATGTCCTTGGTTGAGCAGTAAAACTAGAAATACGTTATACGCAACACCCCTCGCCCGCTTACTGTTTCAAGTTGCTAATTTGCTACTGTAATACAGTACTGTAGTTCTTTTACTTGAATTAGGTAATAGCCCATTTATTTGCAAAACTGAATAGACTTGCAGTGGATAATATCTCTGAGAGCTTTGTGTTGTTTGAATTTAATTATTTCATAGGACATCAAACTAAATAGCGCAAACTTTTTGTGTGCAGTACCTGCACTGAACAGAATAGTGGGAAAGTTTACTGCTGTTTCTACCATCAATCACTAAGAAAGAAATTACAGTACAGTACTTGTCCCACACTGTTGATCATTCATCAAGGCCGGCGAGAGCAAAAACCCGGGCCCCAGGACTGACATGTGTAGGGCCCGCCTCCCCTACATTTCCATGAGATGTACGAATGATCCATTAATTGCAGGTATATATTTTTATATACCTCATACCTTTATTATGTTATTGTATGGTAGTAACGGTACAGCATAATATACAATTATTGGATGAGGATTGAGTGCAAATGCATAGGCGTCAATATGGTTTTAATAAGACATATTAGGGATTCTACCCCGATTGTTGGTGAGGATAGAATATACACAGTTGTGGAGCTGGCAGCGATGTGGATAACTTAATATTGATGCTAACTGATTGGTTAATAGAAACCCTAGGATTGGTACCATGCTAGTTAAGAAATGTCTTGAAAGCATTTTACCACCATTTCTAAAGAACTATTTTAATCTCAATGAATCTGTTCATTGCATACATGTAGGAGCATTATCTATTGCCTTAATTGACAAAACTGCATTTGTAGGATTTGTACAACTTTCAAATTATAATTAGTTTTTTTGAACATATTTTACGTATATATGAATATGTGTAATAAATTTATATTTGTAACAAATAATAATTGTAATTTGTTAGCAAATAGGACACCCATCAATACATTCAACGTTTCGAGCCCTTCGTCACTCAAGTCTCAAGGACAATCAAAGAGTTACTGTAATAAATGATAAAGTAGTGAAGGCGGTAGTGTTTTAGAATTCAACGAAATGCTAATCCTAATATCACCAAAATACTAAACCTAACCAAATTACTAACCCTAACCAAAAAACTATGCTGAAAAGGCATATTAATGTACTAATGTTTATCGAACTCGACCGGAAATCGCGGGTTGGGAACGAACGCCTTGTTTTTATCTCCTATCTTACAAATATATTGACACTTAAAAGTTAAAATAAAAGCGCCTTCGCTCAACACAGACTCACGGTGTACTATTATTAACTGTTATTTGAGAATACTAATTTATTTACCTGTATTCGTGTCCGAGAAAAGTATCCATAGGCATAGATGAATATTTCAAAATAAAACTTGCTTGTCCGTCAACACTACATTCCACAGTTTCGGCATGAAATCAGTGTTTCTTCAAAACAAACATTACTGCATCCGCTGATTTTGTGCGGAATATGGCTTGTTGTGATGGTCTGGTATTGCAGTAATGATATCTTTTGTCGCTGTCGCTCTCCTTTTTTTCGTAGTCTTTCGACCTTTTTCTCCTCGGTTTCAACTCTGTTTTGCTCTTGTCGCCTTCCTCTTCCGCTCGTCTTAGCAATAAATTGTTTTCAAACTCACTTTTTCAAAAAACTATATCCTTTTTGAAAAAAACATCTTTGAAAACCGTTTCAATTTTTGCATTATCTACCGGCCAAATGTTCAGATGCCGCGCATCCTCCGGCCATTGATGCATATAAAAAAAAATAAACTCGATTCTAATTTGCTCACCCTGCCAAGCATCCCGTTGATAAGGGACTAAACGCCGGTCGATATTAGCGCCCTTCGGCCGGCGCTTGGCGCCGGGCGAGGGGATAAAAGCAAAAATGAACGAGAGTGTTACTTACGGAAAGCCCGAAAGACCGGCAGAGAACATAACTGGTCCTCCTATCGTCTATTAAGGAATACTGTAACACGTTTAATCCCCTCGCCCGGCGCGAAGCGCCGGCCGAAGGCCTGAGGGCGAGGGTGCTAACATCGACCGGCGTTTAGTCCCTTATCACGGGAGATGCAAGCGGGTCCTGATCTCATATCCAGTTTATTTATGTTTATATATATGCATCAACGGCCGTCCGCGCGACATCGGAAAATTTGGTCCTGGTAACTAGATACTCAGCATTTGAATTAATATTTAAATTGAACCGTCACATGATTGCGAATGCAAAAATCGAAAAAATCGAAACGGAGCGTTTTTTTCAAAAAGGGAAATAGTTTTTTGAGGAAATAGAAATCCGAGTCCTAGTATGTATTTTGACTCGCTTATTCCAAATCTGTTTTCAGAATTGAAAACGGTTATATATTGATCGAGATATTCAAAATATACGACGAAGAGACCGGCTTATAGCCGACCAAGCCGACTAATTTCTAAGTACATAAACCGTTTTTACGAAGGTTATTCACGTTCTCGTAATATAGTAGACACGTATGTTATGTATTTTGACTCGCTAATTCCAAATCTGTTTTCAGAATTGAAAACAGTTAAATATTGATCGAGATAACGTTCAAATATACGACGTAGTGACCAGCTTATAATATAGCCGACTAATTTCTTAGTACATAAACCGTTTTTACGAAGGGTACTCACGTTCTCGTAATATAGTAAACATGTATGTTATGTATTTTGACTCGCTAATTCCAAATCTGTTTTCAGAGTTAAAATTGGTTAAATATTGGCCGAGATAACTTCAAACATTTCTTCGACAAAACTGTGAATTTTTGCAAAAAAAAATACACGGACACGGCGTGCGAGGTCTGGGCACCATGGATGGGGAAATCCCGTAGGGGGGGGGGGGGGGGGTAGAAAAGGCGGGCGAGGGGATTATCTACTAAAGCAACCTACACAAGGTCTATCCTGAGAGAAAATATCAACAGACCACAGGAATTCTGGAATCAAATAAAGCGATGTTTTCCCACGAAAAACTCGGAAAGAAGCTCTTACAATGTTTTCAAAATAAATGGAAAGAATACCTCTGACAAACAATTAATAAGAAACGAATTTTGCTCATTTTTTACTCGTGTTGGCAAGATATTGCAAGAGTTCTTAACACACCTGATCAACTCCATTTGGATAAATCGTGACCCTCAATATCTACGAACCAGATTAAACTACCAGTAGTGAAGTGAAAGGTATCCTAAAGAAATTAAAAAGGTATAAAGCTTCTGGATGTGATTAAATTTGATTATTGACGGTGCAACAGAAATCGCGGGCCCGTTATCACATCTAATTAACCGTAGTAAGAAATATTCGGTATTTCCATCAAGTGAAAAATGTGCCAAAGTAACACCGATACATAAATCGGGTGATGAAGCTCTGATGGACAACTGCAGACCTATATCGGTTTTACCAGTTTTCTCGAAGGTCAGTGAGCGAGTTGTCTGCAATCAGATTTACTCTTATTTACAAGACAACAAACCTCCTTCAAAGAGACAATTTGGATTGAGAAGAAAGTCTTCGACGCAACACGCTGTCACTATTTTGTCTGATTAGTGATTATATCAGACAAAATATGGATAAAGGGCTAATGACGGGAGCGGTATTCCTTGACCTAAAGAAGGCGTTCGATACGGTGGATCATTCAAGGCTTTTATCGAAATTACCCCTGCATGGAATAAATAATGAAGAATTAGTATGGTTTGAAAGTTATTTGTTTGATAGACAACAGTTTGTTCTATTTAACGGGTATAAATCAGACGTTCAACACATTTCTTGTGGAGTTCCACAGGGTTCTATTTTGGGACCTCTCTTATTTAACTTATTGATAAATGATATAGACAGTGTGTTGAAACAATGTGAAATTATTTTGTATGCAGAGGACACGGTTGTATACATTACAGATAAGACCTGTGAAGAAATCGAGCAACATTTGAATGACAATATCAACCTGATTGCTGATTGGGTTGTGGAAAACTGTCTAATAGTTAACTTGAAAAAGACAAAAACCGAATGCGTTTTATTTGGCACACATCAGAGAACGTCGAAATCGAAATCCATGGAAATTGAGATGAATGGGCAAAAAAATCACGGAATCACAAACTTATGAATACTGTGCTATCTTGAATATTGATCACTGTGAATACTGATCACTGTGCTATCTTCGGAGTTAGAAAACTAGACAGATTAAGACTTCCACCAAAGACTGTTAGGTGTTATAAAAATTATGACCCGAAATTATTCAAGTCTGATCTCGTTTACATCCCTTGGACAGAACTACAATCTAACTCCGAGGATGCCTGGCATATTTTTAGTGATTTGTTTATAACCGTCACCGACAACCATGCACCGACAGTGACACGATGCGCGTGATTGCCATCAGAAGAAAGCTATTCGTACAAACCATGAGATACATCGGAGTAGTTATAGAAGATTACGAAATGCCATTACAATGAAGTTGCGAAAAGAAAAAGAAAACTATTACACAACGCAATATTTTACCGAAAAAGAGCCAACACACATTTGGAAATAGCTTTAATAATCTGACAGAAACATCGTTCAACAATTGTTTCACAAATATAGCTGGAACATTGTGTGCCCATTTTAGACCGAATGCTTCAATGCCTAACATTCTGACCCCTAGAGTCAGCGAAGATTTTGTCATACAGGAAGTGTCTACCAACTTTGTGCATCGGGAATTGGAAAAGCTTAAGACTAAGAAATATACCGGTCATGATGGTATACCAGCAAGGCTATTAAAGAATGCAGCCTCCGAAGTCTTGCATATCTCATCAACCTGACGATCCGAACCGGAGAAATTCCATCTGCATGGAAAGAAACCAGACTAATGCCTATCTTTAAATCCGGAGCTAAAAATGACGAAAACAATTATCGCCCGATTTCCGTACTCCCTCTTGTGTCTAAGATTATGGAGCGTGTTGTCCAAGTGCAACTTTTAGCTTTTATTACGGAAAATGGAGTTTTATCTCCATACCAGTCGGGTTTTAGGAAGAAACATTCTACCGAAACTGCGATTGTCCACTTGGTAGACTACATTCTCGAAAAAATGGACAACAAATTGATGACTGGAGCCGTGTTGATAGACCTAAAAAAGGCTTTTGTTCTTGTTGATCATAAGTACTTACTATACAAACTGGAGAATTACGGCGTTATGGGAAGCAGCCTTGGCTGGTTTCGAAATTACCTGACCACACGGACCCAAAGATCCCAATATGGAAAGGAGTTATCAAGCAGTCTACCAGTGTATTTTGGCGTCCCACAGGGATAAATTCTGGGGCCTCTTTTGCTCCATATAAACGATCTTCCAAATTGCCTTGAAAACTGTTCAATTGATTTGTACGCAGGCGATACTGCAATTTATTTCACGGGTATTTCTACAATCGAGATAATAAAGGCAATGCAAGAATGACTTGGACCGAGTGGCACAGTGGATGGACGAAAACAGGTTATTACTCAATTATAGTAAAACTGAGACAGTTCTTTTTGGTACAACGCAAAAACTTGAAAAAGCTGCGCATTTCTCGTTAACACTTCATGAGAAAAATATTAAACGAGTTTCTACGTTCAAGTACCTGGGTGTATTACTTGACGAGCAACTATCCTGGAAAGAACATACGGATGTAGTGAGTAAAAAGGTTAGCAAGCGACTGGGCTTATTATCTCGTGTACGAGCATGCCTCACGATCAAAGCCTCAAAGTGTGTTTACAATTCAATTGTCCAGCCGCTATTGGATTATGCAAATACTGTATGGGGTGAGTTGTCGGTCGGTTGTAGACAAGAACTCCAGAGGCTACAAAACCGTGCGGCACGTATAATTCTTAAATGAAATACTTCCAAAAATGCCTTCGGTTTGTTAAACTGGGTGATTTTACATTTACGTAGGTATATTCACAAATGTATTTTAGTATATAAGTGCATAAATAATATGGTTCCCGAATATCTCTGCAGTTATTTCCTCAGAAATAGTAACTTTCATAGTTATAATACGAGAAGGAAACACGACCTACACAAAACCAAATCGAAATCTTGGAAAGAGCACATTTAGATACTCAGCCACAGTTTGTTTTAAGACTCTTCCAGCTCAAATTAAAGACTCTACATCATTGAACATTTTTAAACATTTTATTTTTAATCATTTTTACTCAGGTTCCTTGGAATCAAATTGTAATAGTTTTTAGTTGTTCATAATTAGTATTTATTATAGTATATAATTAGGTTTCTATGTTGCATTTGTAATTGGTGAATTTATATAGTAGTTCATATAATCTGTATTTACAGTATTTTATTTAGATTTCCATTGCACATGTAATTAGTCTTAAGGAGTCAGGGCCCCTTTGAATACCAGCCTCGTAGCTGAATGGGCTACCCTAATTAAATAAAGTTATCTTATCTTAGGTGTCATCATGGACAAGGGCCATACTCTTGCCAAACACATGGAAAAGCTTTTTAAAAAGGCTTCATCGAGAACAAAATTGATCTCTCGCATACGACATAATATCAACCATCCACTGCTGAATCACCCAGTAATATATTTGTTGACATACCAGAATCAAAGAAACAACGGTTTGAAGATATTCAAACCAGAGCGTTGAAAGTCATAAATGGACAAAGAAACTCAGTAAAACTACCCAAAGTAAACTGCATAAGAAACAGAAAATGTGCATTGGAAGTTTTCAAATGTCTGCATGGCCTATAGTGCCCAGTGTTTACCAGGATTACCTCATCCGGAGTAATCACACAAAGAATACGCGTCTGATCCTTTCAAAAGTTCGAACAGAGTCGACGGAAATCCTTTGGTTTTTTGGGAGCAAAATGTTTTAATAAACTTCCAAATGAAGTGAAAATTGTGAACTCTATCATGACGTTTAAAACTAATTGCAAATGTTGATTTTTATTTTTAACTTTATCTTCTCGGATGATGACTCATAAATTTTACTTTTTATTTAGAACTTTTTTATGACGTTTTTCGATAACGTATTAAATGGTATTTTATTCTGTATTTTTAACATCAGGTCCTTGGTTGATAACAGTATGTAAATATTACTGAACAAGCTAACCTGTATAAATATGAATATATTATTATTTGTCAATTATCTTGAACAATCCAGCCGCATATAGTAAGAACAAGACAGGTTCCAAACCGCTTCCCTGCGGAACGCCAGACTCAATGTTGAACACATCCGATTTATCATTCTTAATTAGTATCCTCTGCTTTCTGTCAAATAAATATGATGCCAGCCACTTCTGTGCACCACCATGAGTGACAGCAAAGTCCTTCTCAAGGGTCTCCAAAAGGATTCCATGGTCGATGGTGTCAAAGGCAGCACTGAGGTCAATCAGGACAAGAAGTGTCATCTCCTGCCGATCCATACTGAGGAGAATGTCATTTTGGACTTGTAGTAGAGCTGTTTCCGTAGAATAACGTTCCGGATACGCTGACTTGTTCCCAGGGAGAGGAGCGTTAGTAGCACAATGCGTAGGCAACTGAGGAATCACTGTTTTTTCAGCACACTTGTTTTGAAATTCTCAAATATCAGGTCAAGTCCAAGTTTCTTTAAGAGAGGTAGGACCAGCGTTGTTTTCCAATGATCAGGAACAATTCCTTCACAGAGGGAAAGGTTTACCATTTCAGTAATGACTGGGACTATAGTTCATCGCACTAGCAGAGTTTAACACGCCATGTGTAGTGAACCATGGGATCCAGTTGGCAAGAAGCATTAGAAGATTCGAGGATAATCTTCCGAATTTCATCCTCTGAATTGAGGAAAAATTCTCCATTTTCACTCGAGGCAGATGGAAATGAACATCAGGTGGGTTAACAGGAATATTGTTAATCTCCACTTTGACGAGTTCGATTATCTTATAAAAGAAATCACCAATTCATTCGCCAGGATAAGCGGTTCTTCATGCTGAGGTAAAGACCTAACTTGACGTTCTTTGCTCCGAGAGATAATTCGGAACAATATCCTCGAATCACCCGCACAATCATCAATTAAGTTAGAGTACTACGTCTTTCTAGTTTCATTTAAGAGAGTGCTGTAGGCATCACGTACTTTACGATAAGCATCCTTGTCACATTGAAACCCCGATTTAATCATCGCCCTTTCAAGCTTCCTCTGCTTAGCCTTCAGCATTTTAATATTGTCATTAAACCATGGCACTATACATGTACAGTAGGTCTAACAACTATGACTTTCGACTTCAACGGAGCATGCTTGTCAAGAATAGAACGTAAGGTATCGTCATAGCATTTTGCCATTTCATCAACACTTGACCATGTTGCGCTGCAAAGCTCAGAAGCAGATATATCAGCCTTGAAGGCCTCATAAGGTCAATCTGTTTAAGCTTACGTTAATGGACTTCACTTACAGAGATGTTAGGGCGAGGAATATCCAACAAACACTCAACAAAAGAGTGATCCGACAAAGCAAAGGTCGCTAGAGGAAACTTCTTGGCATCTGCGATGGATGGGCAGTCGATTTGGAAGTTAAAATCACCCGTGATCAGTAGTACCTCGGGAGCCATAGCTGTGTCCTCCAGAAGATTGTCACTACTTTAGTATTCCGCTTGTTCACTCAAACTTTCCACTCAGAACGCAACTCCTTGCAGTCAAACAATTTCACATCCAGTTATTCTCTGCACATACAGTAATACCGGTGCCGCCACCATTCCTACCAGACTGTCTTGGGAAAGATCTGAAGACAAAACCAGCGGTAGATAATCACATTCCTTCAACCATGTTTCAGTGATGGTACAAATTTATATGATCAAGAATAACTGCAATTTTGTTCCTTACTAAACGCGCATTAACACAAGCAAAGTGAAGACGCTTATAGGAAAGCGTTGACCATCACGTGCACAATGGACATCCCACAGCAACACAGTAGCTGAATCTTGGTCGTCAATAGCGTTTCGATCAATGACTTGTTGTTGTACGCCATCACCATCCATTACAGCAAACGAGTAACGCGAAAGCAAATCACACGACGCAAGTGAATCACGCAAGCCACGCGAAGCATTTTGACCAATGGCTCGCTGCTGCACGTCATCACAATCCGTCGTAGCGAGAGAGTCACGCGAGGTATTTAATTCCCGAGAGGTATCCGCGTTTAAATTATTCTGTTCGAGACTGATATAACAGATTTTTGCACTTGTTTGGGATTCACGAGTGTAAGGAAGAAATCTGTGTGTAAAAACAAGTTAACATCTTCCTGTTTTGAAACAAGCCCTTCAAGTTCCAGCTCGATTTTTTTTGTCCTCAAGGAACTGTTTGCAGTGGGATGAAAGGATTGTGTTTATTACTGAAAAAATTGAATTGCCCTTGTCATTACTCGGATATGGTTCATCGTTTTCCCGTCCTGTCCCAGAGTTATGCATGATCGTTAACACAGTCCTTGACTGGGTACACAATACACATGGAAATCGACTTACATCATGGAACCAACATTTCCTTTCCCTAGATTCCCTTGTGTACTATATTACAGCTATATCTGGAAAAGGTTTTCCACTGACACACTGTTTCGGGTTTATTGATGGGAAAGTGCGCCAGATCTGTCGTCTAGGAGAAAATCCTAGGGTGGTATATAATGGCCACAAAAGGGTCCATGCTGTTAAATTTCAAGCCATTGCTTTACCAAATGGTATCATAGCCAATGTATTCGTCACAGTTGAGGGACGATGTCATGATGCTGGTATGTTGAAGGAATTACCTACACACTAACTGGTGATGTTCTATGCATTTATGGGGACCCTGCCTATCCCCTATGCCCACAATTGAAGGTACCTTATCGACCTGGAGACGTGCAGGTGCTAACATATGATATAAGAATGAGGTTAGAGACATCTAGAAGCCTTGTCGTTTAGATAAGGTTGAATAAATGAACTCGGATTGATTGTACGTTTCACTCACTGATCTGTAGTCGAAACTGTGGGGGGCGCAACTGCCGGGGTAAAAAGATCCTTTGGAAAGCTTCGTCTTCGTGTTCTTCGAAGGATCCCTCTTCCTATTGGAGCGAAATACCTGTATCCTGGTGAGGATTTTAAAACAAATCAGCTTTCAAAGCACGACTAGTCGGTACTTGTTCGCCCAAACTAAACATGGCAATTTTGGTCACAAGCTGGCTCAGTACTTGCTTTGTTTTGAACACTGTTGACATTTAATATGGACTTGTGTGTATTTATATTCATTACCACTATTAAGAAAATACGAATCACAGCCACATCCTCAAACATTCAAGGATTCCATTTGAAATAACAGGTGTCTCAGTCACTTTGGCTAATAAAGTCAATGATCAAAAGCTCTCAAGTAATAATTTGTTCCAAGATTACGAATATCATTAAGACAAGTTCAGCATTCATAGAATAGTTCTCTCTGCAGTAATTGTATTAAAGTTTCTGTGAAAAACATTTTTTTGTTGTTGACAGATGTTCCTAACGTAACATAAAGATGAGAAAACTTATGCCTTAACCTATAGTGAATCATTAGCCGGTGAATTATCCATACATCTATTAGATGTCAGGATCAGTCACGATCAGAAGCGCTTCGAAAGTAAGAATCTGCCCCCCCCCAAATATAGCAGGATTACAAGATGGGCTGTACAGTTGTCAAAAATCATAATAAGTGAAATATATACTAATGGCAAACAAATTTCCACCGGACAGCTTGACCGGCAAGAAAACAATCTTGCCGGTCAAAGGCAATTTGGTACCGGTCATTGTCGGATGACCGCCGCTTATTTCCAGGCTGGCCTCTCATTAGAAATAAACCTTTTGGGTATAATTATGGGCCTCCATATTCTGCTGTTGCTCTTTTTCTTTAAGCACTAACCTTTGCTGATCGATAATGGCATGTTGTTTACGCAACTCCATTTCCTCCTTTTGAATTGCCATAGATTATTCAGACTCCATTCGTAAGTATTATATTGGATCAGCACTGCTCCTCGTCTTTCTTTTCCTTTTCGATTGGGTATTACTCTCACCTTCAATATATTTTTCTATATCTGCTTTATCTATACTTTTTTCCTTTCCATCCTGGGTCTTGATCTATGTATTCATAGCTGCATCTCTCACTGACAATGCTTTTGCCCTTTCTTCTTTATAATCATTTTTCTCAGCATGAACAATGTTCAATATTATACTCAACTTCTGTAAGATTCTCATAATTAATTGCACTTGCATTATCTCTGCCCTCATTTTAGACCGATAGTCTCGCATTATTTTCTGCCCTCGTTTTAGACCGATAGTCTCACATTATTTTGTTGAATCTTTCCCGCACACTTCACTGATCCTTTTCCATAATTTTAAATCCCTCATATATTTTGACAACTTTAGCGTCCCATCGAAAAGTACTCCTTAAATTTTAAAAATATTAACACAATTTATATATTATCTTACTGTTTCAATTTGAAATGGTAGTTTGTTTACTGAATGTACTAAGGCCTCTTCACATGAAGAGATAGCTTCTTAGGATCTGGAATTTCTATTTTCTTGTGTGAAAAGTAAACTGTTCACATGAAAGATAGGGTAACCCTATATCTCGGCTTCCATGTGAACATTTGAAGGTTTGAAGACCGTAACAAAAATAATTACACGTTTATCGCTCATCCTAATCCTATACCTTATATCCTAACCCTAATATTAACCCTAAATCCTTAATACTAACCTGGCGGCCATCTTGAAACTTCCTGCTCAGCTATCTCATTTATAGCCATTACCATTATCTTGGGATTTTTCTATGTTTTATCATGTGATTAAACAGCCCAACATTAACCATATCCCTTAGTTATTCAAACCCCCTCAATATATAACTATGTCTCTTATGAATAGGCCCTAAGGGCACTTTCCACTTTCAAGGTTGTGTTGGTTAGGAATTATCAATCTAATGTTTAAGATACAGGTATGTCAGCAGGAAATATGTAGTAATAATGAACCTTTCGATATATTTAAGCCTAAATTTTTCAGATTGACGTGCTTCAGTCTCTAAAATTATCTTATTTATCTTAATGGGCCAGACAATCAAACAAACCCTAATTTATGTCATGGATAAAGCCTATGATTCTATGAACAAGGTTTACTTTGTATTTTTTAAGAATTTAAACAAAATTTACATGTAGTTTTAAATACTGATTTTGTACATGAGAAATCAGTTTATTATACTCACTTATTTCTGAGATCAGTTGTGATTATACTATAAAAGAACGTTAAAGTGCTGTAAACGCTTTCAAGTCTCAAAATTTCTTTTTATGCTTAGTAACAATATAAAAATGGTAAAGTGAGGAATAAATTAATACTGATATAAATAAGATTCTGAATTGTACTTACATGGGTTTATCAGGTATTAAGTATTCATAATATAAACAGTTTCTGTCGCTTCACTTCACTTCAGGAATACTAAAAAGATTTTGAAACCCTTGGAAATAAACATTTTAAACATGATGGTATATAGATGGGAGGTATTACATCTCACTTTTGAATGATTTGGATGCAAAATAGAAAGAATAAAATGGTACTTACCGATTCGTTGTCACCGTTATGGAAAACAGTAAGAACATACCGTCCCAACGGGTGAAGGCTAAAAGGGATGACTCAAAAGGACCTTCGCATTTTTTAGAACTACTAATCCTAACCCTAATTTAAATCCTAACCCTAACCCTAACCTTGATCCTAACCTTGATCCTAACCTTAAACCTAGCCCTAACCGTAGCTATCCATAACCTAACGAAAAATAAAAACCAGAAAAAAACAGAAAGGGTCCTTTTGAGTCATCCCTTTTAGCCTTCCCCGTCCCAACGTCGCAACGGTTAGATGAAGACGACCGCGCGACTCGGTCCAGTCCCCAGCAGCAGTCACATCCGTACTCCGTAGTCGCGTTTCTTAAAATCCCTAATAACCATAAGAAACACGTACTGCGGACACTAGCGACCTTCTAACCCAGGAAAGTCTAGCACTTTCATACCGGATACATGCACAAAATTCGTATACTTGAGCGTTCTCCATGGCATGTCATGGCAACCGTTCTCTTCCAAAATTGTTATTGTTTAAGGACAGGAGAAATACTTTCCCACTATAATCGCGTTATTACAGACCACGACTTTATATTGTCGTACGATTTCTACACATCGAAGAATTCAGATCTTCCTTATCACAGCTATGATCGCGATTTGAGTTTAATGCCATGGATGAAGAATAAAAGAAAAGTCCAGTTTTTAGTCCACGCAAGTGTCTTACGATTACCATATCTTGGATCAGACGAGTTGCTTCCCGTACAAGAAATACCTCGGTGTTATCGTGACTAGTAACCTGACATGGGACTCTCATATCCACGCAATTGTAGCTAAAGCCAACAAGCTGTTGGGGCTACTAAGAAGAACTTGTCCCCTGTTAATCAACGGACACTAAAGTAAGGCGAACATTGTATATATCGCGTCCTATTAAGTTACGTCAAGCTCAAATAGAAGGTAGAAAGAGTCCAGAAACGAACCACCAGGCGGATTCTGAAATCCAAGCCAGGCGAAACACCCTAGAAACAGAGGCTTTTGACCCTCAACCTGCTACCTTTATGTTATGAAAGAGAAATTAAGGACTTAGTATTTTTCTATATGGACATACACTTCTGAATGTCCACAATTTTGTCTCTCTTGCTAGTAATGGCCGCACACGACTTACTCAATTCACAGGGAGTTCTAACTCGGTCTAATTAATACCTGTTAAGGTCTCTTCCCAACACAGCCTACATGTTTATCAGTATTCATCTATACAAAACAGCTACAAATGATCGTTCGTTCGTTATAAAAGTTATGATCGTATTCGTTCGCATAAAAGGCTGTGTAACCACGGCTTACCTTACTAGGCCTCAGATCCCACGCAGGCCGACTCGGGCGGAAGAAAGAAGAAATATTAAAGGGAGGAGAGCGATATCACCGGTTCTTTCAATGTAGTTCAATTATTTTGCCACCAACATCTTCTCCTTCTCTATAAGCGCTGTACTTGCTATGTTTTGATGGAAAAATTATGCAAAAGACTAAAATAAAAATACCAAACTTATCCTAATAATGCAAAGTGAAAAGGTGGTGCGGAAGTAAATTTGAAGATATGAGAACAATAGATTGATGATGTCATAGCGTTTTCAGCGCCAATTTCCGTGTGGCCGGGTGTCAGACGTAAGTTGCTGTATATATTGTCTATATTGTTGTATTTTTGTGTTGTTTTCTTCAAAAGTTTGGCTTGTACATTCTTTATAGTTTATGTTTACTCACGGCCATGTTTTAATACAACGAATCGAATGTCGATCAGATCTATGTTACGTTACATTATTTTGCTTGTTTGCAAGTACTATTTTGTTATTTGATCCCAATATTAAAATTTTATTGTAAAGAAAGACAAATTGCGTATCATACCACAGGGGTTTTTAATAGTCCCGGATAAAATAAGTGTGTATCGATCATTTTCCTTTTACAACAGATAATCTGACCAATTTATTTCCTTAAAATAGACTTTTATTTGCCCTGTCTACAGTGCAGTATATAATTTCTTTCTTCTCAAATTTATTTATCCGTGAATTAAATATTACGTTTTAATCGATTTGTTGTGGGAAGATTCATCTACTTCCTGTACATGTAAACATGCTAAATACTTAATTTATAGTTATATTTTTCATCATGGGGTAAGTAACTTACACACATATTAATACATGTGCTCTATGTAATAGAAGAATACATAATCTATATACCTGTACATGAATATTATTTAATTATTTAATTTCATTCATAGACAATTAACCTGTCTTAATCAAAATCAAACAAAAACATTGGATATAATTATGTCAGGACATAATTTGCGTTTGTTGGACAAGGAAGGATCTAGGAAGTCCATTCCTTGACTTAATGGCCATATCCAAAAAGATCACTGTGACAGGGTCGACAGGGAAATCTTACATTCAGTATACTAATGCCATGACCCTATACATTCCATCTCTGGCATCCAACATGGTAGAAATTCATACTTAGAAATTGTATCTAAGGTCAAGAACAATTTCACCTGTTTGAAAAGAATAAAAGAAACAGAATTGTTGTTCATAGATGAAATCTCAATGATCATCCCTTATATAATATTCATCTCCAAAATATAATATTCAAAATATAATTCAAAATATAATTCTCCAAAAGATGATGCTTCCAGCATGCAAATTTATTTTAATATAAATTAAACATAAAATAGAAATGGTGTAAGTACAATACATTGACACCAATAACAGTAATGGTAGAAACAAATTACAAATAAAGATACAACAGTCTATATCACAAATGAAACACAAATGAAACACAAATGGTATTTTATTACGGATTTGTATGAACTTCTTTACTCTTTGTGTCACATGTTCCATAACAGTTGTATTATAACAGAAGCAAGTCACTGACTTTATTTAACTTCAACTTTTGTTTGTTGATCTTGACCTGCCAAAAATATCAATATGTTCAGCTGTACATTTACATGTTTTCGCTTCTCTTCAATTGCGAATCCTTGGTCAACCATATATTGAATCATTTGCATCCCATATTTTATTAAGCAGGCGACTTCTGTTTAATATTTTTCTCAGAAACTGATCCACGATACAATTTACTGATGAAGTTAATTGCACTTGATGGGGTTATTCCAAGTAGGGATTTATTATTATGTAACATGGTGCTTATAATGGTAGAATAAGCTGCTTTGACTACTATAAATAGTATATAAAGATGCTCCCATTGGTGATTGACAAAACAGTTCAATACTGTCAGTAATACATGTTGTTGATAGGTTCTTATTTAAAAAAATGAAATTAAAATGAATGGTAAATGTACAGAATACTCTTTCCACACCAAACAATAACATTGAATATAATAATAATAAACAACTTTATTTCAAGAGGTAAACACCCAACAGTTTCCACTGATAAAGTCGTGGCCTTCGTTTGCTATTGTTTGCACTTCTGACTTCTTACCTGTGTTTTCTGTTAGGTTTTGTGAATAAAAAACTGAAGTGACCGTCCCAGCATCGCAGCGACAGTCGAATCTCCTCAGGTTTACAGGTTTGCTTTGCTATGAACTCTGAAACGATATGCGTCTCATCATCTGCGGTAGTTTGAAACAACTGCCATCAATTTATTTCGGATATGCCAGATTTATTCTTTGTTTTTGTCATAGAATGCACTGACCTTTCTGCAGCAGTTTTGTAGCCACCGGTTTCTTGTCGTCTGTAATTTTACTTCCGTTCCATGTAAACTGCATTCACCATAAGTCCATCACGTGATATCGCTTTCCTCCCTTTAATATTTCTTCTTTCTTCCGCCCGAGTCGGCCCGCGCGGGATCTGAGGCCTAGTAAGGTAAGCCGTGGTTACATAGCCTTTTATACGAACGAATACGATCATAACTTTTTATACGAACGATCATGTGTAGCTGTTTTGTGTAGATGATTACTGATAAACATGTAGGCTGTGTTGGGAAGAGACCTTAACAGGTATTAATTAGATCGAGTTAGAACTCCCTGTCCCTCATTCTTAAAGTTCCTCTATGTAAATCAATCTACTTATTTTAATCGTATAGTTATAAAATTACTCTGGAATTATGTATGTAAATTCGCTTTCCCTACTTTTACTTTCCCTTTCCCTCCTCTATAAACGTTTCCTCAAAGAAAAATATCATAATTTATGTAACTCAGAATTTGACGTGGAAATCCCGTGTACATTGTCCCTTGCACGTAATTGTCACAATTCTTAATTTCTGTATATTAATGTAACGGGGAGCGCCTAGCATGGGTCATACTATCCCGTTCGCGCTTTTCCATGCTGGGTCTACCACTTGTGTGTGTACTTTTGTTATAGATTATATTGTAGTATTTATTTGTTATAGTTTATTTGTACTCCTTGCTGATAGTTTACCTAATAAAGTTGTTAAAAATGTAAAACAGTTTTTCATAGGACGAGAAACCTGATCTTCCGCACTCGCAACAGCACTTCAGATCCCGGAATCCGGTGTGGACGGACTGCGTGTATTGCTGAAGAGAATGCCATACCCCTGTCGAAATAGTATACATGATTCTTCGCTTTGCTATAGGTCTGTTCCAGTTATCAGAATAATCACAAACGTAATCATCGACCACGTGTGCGAAATCTCACAAAGGAATCTTCCCTATATTTGCACTTTCTTGGTAATAATTTCAATGACAACTAAAGTTACATTTACTACAGTTAAAGTAGTCTATTTATCAAATAGCACCAATTTTCGACGCAATAGATCTGTCTACTTGTATTTCTTGTAGAAAACTTCGAACTGAGTAAGAAAAGAAGAAAACTTCTAACTGAAAACAGTTCTACTTTTATTTCTTGTACTTTCTTGGCCTTAGCAATGACCACTATGTTATTTAGCTATAATTTTCCTTTTCGTGTTAAAATAGAGATTTAGATCGCATCAATGAGACACGAAAACGCGGTACTACGATAGAAAATAAGTACGCTAAGTCAAAATAAAAGTATAGAATATCATTAAACAAGTTTGGACGTTTGGATAATAATAATAATAGTAGTAGTAATAATAATAATAATAATATAACGTATTAGGAGCATGCTAGACTGTTTCGATGCTCTTAAATAAATTAATATATAATCAGCATCTTTAACACAGGATAAAATATTGATTAATAAAACATCAATTTTTTATCACAGTTAACTTACTCAAATTGAGCTTTTTCGGAGTTAAAATAATTTGTTTGTACCGTTTCTACAACTTCCAAACAAAGTATGCATCATATATTCTATTAATTTTACAAGTTCGTTAAAATATTCGCGGCCGATGTTTATGGGTAGTTACAACGGCTCGCCTGTGGCTCGCCATTGTAATTGCCCATAAACATCAGCCGCTCATGTTTTAATACTACATAAAAATTTGCAATTACATGTATATATAAAAGATTAATTATTAACCTAACGTCTAAAAAAAAAGTAAACTTGATTTAAATCCAGCGCCAAACAAACTAACAAAAATCAAATAATTAAGCAAGATCAAACAAAATCAAACAATCATGCAAGATCGATACATTAACCACACATGTAAGACGAACGCGACCGCTAACTATAATAATAATAAATATGAGGTGGAGCTATGATACAATTGTCCTGTGCCACCTAGTTCATTGGTTAATTGGGGGATGTATATGTTGGAGAGCTCTTGTGGTCAAACCTGAGGAACAGTTGACAGAAGAGAGATCCACCATGACGGGTGCTGTCTCGTAGGTTAAGCAACCCCCAGGTATGGCTAACACCCACGGTTATCTCGTTGCGTATCCCAGCGAGAATTACCCTCCGACTTAGAGCTCCTCTCACATATAAAGTGGAAAAAGAACTTTACAAATAAGCGTCACAGCGAGAATAAAATATCAATATCCCACAGCAGTAATAATGCACAGCAGGTTAGCAAACAAGTAATATCACGCAGCAGGGTATCCTAACGATAATAACGCACCGCAGGTTAACTAACAAGCAATACCCCACAGCAGGGTAGAATATCAATAACGTACAGCTGGTTAGCAACAAGCAATACTCCACATCAGGATAGCAGAACAGCAATAACCCATAGCCGGTTAGCTTAACAAGCAATACTTCACAGCAGATAAACTGGCGAGCATTTCGCTATAGTACGATACTTAGATACAGGGTATCGAACCCGCGATTGAGTGAGTTCACAATATATCATGGTAATGTCGGTATATGTATATATATTGGAACGTCAATATTTGGCATTTACTCTCGATTAATCATTATAATAATGAAAGTCAGTAGCTCAGTTGGTTAGAGTGCTGCTCTACAGTTCCATGATCACGGGTACCATTCATATCCGGAATGAGCGTTATAAATAGCACTCGAACATTTTCCTCAATCATTAATAACGTATACCATCTAGATCATCTTCTCTACTTCTGTTAATTTTTATAACCATTAATTAATCGTTATAAATGCATAATATAACTTATACCTTATTAAGGTAAATAATAAAGTTTCAAAAAAATTTTTCAGCATACTGCATGAATTTCTTACTGGAAAACCATGTCTTAATATTATGAATAACTTGCCGTTTACTATAGGCAGAAGAAATTCCTTTCACATTCATGAAGATAATGTGAATTGGTCCGTTGGCAAACTCTTATATTATTATTCAGCACAACTTAAAATATCAGATCACAGGTAATATAGAAAATTACACCTTTTGTTTTTATCTTTCCTATCTTGCTACACCGCCCATCAATCCCAAACTTGGGATCCATATTATTCATGTTAAGTGTCTGGGTCGAGCTTTAAACCAATCAAATTGCGAGTTGACATTTGATTAGCCAATCTGAACACGATCCATATGTTATTTTCCGAGGTGTTCTATTATACTGTAAGACTTGGTAATTTTAATAACCCGTTTAACATTATCCGTTATCAGGGGAGAAATATGTATCGGTATGGCAGTGTATTTTGGGGATATAGTAAAATATTTTAAGGTTGAATAAAATATATCTGCAAAATACAAGGTCATTCAAGGTTACATCAATTCCTCTCTGATAAAACAAATGGTAATTTTCCAAATGGAAAAATGGCGGAAACGTTGTTGTCTTCTTCTTTCTTCAATCTTCTTCTTTGTTGTTGTTATTGTTATTGTTGTTTGGTTTGCTTCCGGTGAAATCCATGACATTTTTTTTAAACAAAAAATAAATTTTTTGAAATAAAAAATGAAATTTAAAAATAAAAAATAAAATGTTTAAAAAAATGTTTAAAGGAATTTCGGCGGGTAAAAAAGAATTTTTATTTTTTTAGAGAAGTTAAAAGGGGAAATTAAGCTAGGGGATTATAAGGGGAATGTAATTGTTAATAAAAATATATTTGAATTAAAGAAATATATTTGAGTGTACAAATGTATTTGTTGAAGAAAAATGTAAAGATTCAAAATTAATATTATTGAATTAGATGCCTGCAGCATAGTAATCTCAAAATAATTTATGGAGAAAAGAGAAAGAATCGTTAATAAAATAAGAACCTAATAAAATGGGACGAAGCAGTGGAACGATAAACTTAGCTAAATTATAAGAATGTGTTCTGATGTCAGATATAGAATCGGCCTACTAGGTATATTTGGTACCTTTTGTAGTCCATATAGGATGCCAGGTCGAGAACCAGATGTACAAAGATCTTTATATTGTCGATCAGTTAACACGTTGGACTTCCTTAACTCTCGAAGAAATGAGCGTGCATTGTTTCGCGTGATACCCTAAAATGGTAAAATTTTCGGAAAACGGTGTTTTAATTTAATTTAAGGTAACAATAGATCTATCAGCTGCAAATATTTGAATTCAAAATATTGAATTATGAGCGTTGATCATAATACACTTTCAAATGTCATGAAGATGCTTTGCCATAAAGCTGGCATTGGATGACACCACACAAACCATTCTTTAAGAGTGTGAAAAACATAGCTTCTTCGCAAAAAATTATTTAAAATCTGATTTTAAGTCGGTAAATGATTTTGTTTTTAATATGTCTTTATTTCAGCTAGTCATCCCCGCTCCCGCGGCGATGACGTAAGTCACTTCAGTTATTATAAATATCCGTCAAATTTCAATGATTACAGTACTGCCTAGAAATAACCTAACAGAAACCGCGGTTAACCGGGGTTCATCCGCGGGTCATCCGCGGTTCAACCTGGGTTCAACCGAAGTCGATCCTCGGTTGATCCGCGGTCGAACCTCGGTCGGTCCGCGGTTCAACCTCGCGTAACCTAACCGCAATATTATCCGCAATCGTATTTCGGAATATGTCGTTTATTTCCGAAGTTTGGCGTCGGTTGACACATGGTTTAAGTTCTGTTGCAGTTCGAAGAAATGGGAAAGTTGTCAAAATATGCTAAGTTACGGCAGCGATGTAGAATATTACTTATTTCAGAATATAATATCGTTTGCTATGAATTTGATAATATCGTTTGGGAGAACTTGTGGCAACTTAAAATAAATACTTGTGCATTATCACAGGGAGCCGTAACGCGAAGCGAGTTTAACAGCGAACTTGCGAGTTTATTAGTGAAGCGAGTTTAACAGTAAAGCGGGTTTGTTTGGTATTATCACAATAATTGTATTAAATCGCTATTAAAATGTTCTTACTTGTTAATTGTGTCGACAATCAGGACAAATTACAGGCAACCAGACCAGAAAGGCACGTTGACTGTGCATCTCGCGGTAGTGATTTCGGTAGTGATTTGTTTTGACGTCTAATGTAGTTGTTAGGTAAAATCTTAGCTTGAAAATCGGCTACATGATAGATTAAAGGTTAATGTTCACAGTCGTATTGAAAATTTTGTAATTGAAAGCTGTGGCAAATCTGTGCCCCGACTTGAGTCGAACACCGGAAGTTAATTAGTCAAACATATCATCTGTCAATCTTTTACACAAAATATATAATGTTTTGTTAATATATATATATAATGTAATGTTCACAATACGAATTATATCTTCGAATGCTGATAATTCTGACACTAGTATTATTGGGAACTAATAGTGCCATCAGGCATCAACAACACGACAAGACATGCTTTGTGTCTGTCATGCAATATTTTAAATCACACTGAAACGATAAAAGCTCTTGTTATAACTGTGTTTCTGGAGCATTTAATTCAACAAACAAGTAATTTACGCCGGATATACGCGCGCCGATGTATGGTCGCAGATACTGAATTCTGACACTGTTGGGAAATAATGCCATCAGCAACACGACAAGACATGCTTTGTGTCTGTCATGCAATATTTTAAATCATGCTGAAAAGATACAATATCTCGCGTTCGAAGTAAAGATGTTCTTCAGCAGTTTAAAATATCTTTTGATCTTACTCTGACGAAGGGCAGCGCTCGAAACTCAGTCTATATCGTTACTAAAAATCTTAACAGTTCACAACCTTTTCACTTTGCTATATATCCCAAACACTGTCTACGCAACATTCTACTTTTTTACAATTCTCGGATATTCTATCGCTGCGATATGCCTAACCTTAAGTAGTTTCGTCAAGGTCTCCATCACGAAATGGTAAGTAATTTGCTCCTTTTTTACCGTCGATCAGTAACCATGACCTTTCTTATTTTATCTAAGACCCGTTTTTCCAGTCGTATTACTTTAAATTTTAAAGGTCATACTCTGATGGACGCCTAGGCTCGAAACGTTAGTATTTCGTCACTAAAAATCTTGGCAGTTTACCACCTTTTCACTTTGCAATTTGTCATTTACACTCGTTCTTAATAACGACGCACAGCCATACATGTGGTTGAAGTAAGAATCAATATCATACAATTAAGAATGTAGTTTGACCAACTCAGACAAAACACTCTTAAAATAATGTATAAATCACCGTTTGCCGACACAATAGCGTCCAGAATACTCGTTGAATAGATATAATTTCATTTACTTTCGATTCTTACGATCGGGCGAGATCGGAATCCGAAGTGTACGGTCGCCAATACTCTTGTGTCGACCGCCACATCACCGCAACCGAACCGCAACCGAACCGCAATCGAACCGTAACCGAACCGCAACCGAACCGCAACCGAACCGCAACCGAACCGCAATCTAACTGCAACCGAACCGCAAACGAACCGCAACCGAACCGCAACCGCAGTGTTAGGTTAATGCTAGGCAGTACTGTAATTAGCCGACGTAGCACTTGATAACTTGTCTGCCGAATTAAACAGTTATTTTAAGGTAATTCCTCAGTAATTCTTTCCGAAATGAAAATTTGCTGAAACTTCCCAGTCTTAACGTTATTGACATACTTATATTAAAACCAAAAAGAAAAGTTGGGGTCACCGACCTTGTTTAGAAGATATAGCAAATCGCAGATCACCTCTTACTCAGTATGGTACTTGACGTCATTTTGACCAATTTACAAGTTGAGTAAAAACCACATTGCACAACTTTTTCTTGAACCTTTTGACAAAGATAATTTTTATTTTTCGCAACTAGTAATTTTATACAAGAAAACATGGTATTTTAGGGAAAAAGAAACAGCTAACAGGTTTTATTATGATAAAGAAAGGTCCTTTCCCATATTCTTTGACATGTTATTTGAAGAAATATTCATCAAAAATGTAAAATATTGTAGAAATGATTTTTCTCTGAGTTTTTCTTATAACACGTAAAAGTGGTAGAAGAAAATAATTATTAAGGAAAAATTATAGTCGCCGACCTTCTTTAAGAACTATGACCTTAAACCTGCATTATCAAGTAGTTTACAAACCTACTAGCACTAGCTAGACTTGTGTAACCGTTCTCGGAAATACCCAAGCGATTGTCGGTGACAACCGCTTGTGGAACAATAGCAGTCATGCGCACATCTAGAGAGCGTGAAGCGGTAGGCCAGAGTGCTCAAACTACCACAAGGGTGTGGGCGTTGCATATCGCTAAAGGACACCCACACCATATATATATATATATATATATATATATATATACATGTTGAAAGGATTTATGGTGAAGGAAAATTTCGAGTGTTGGAATACATACATTTTAAGACCAAACCGGGACCAGTTGCGAAAAATGCAACTTCAAGGCCTTCCGGCTGGAATTGAACCCGCGACCCTGCGATGCTAGTGCAGCGCTCTGACCACTGAGCTACGGAAGCCGTTGCCGAGAGCCTAGTCACCAGTTCTGTATATATGGTGGTAATGCCGGGATAAGATTCTGGGTATATTATAGGTAATATTTGGCATTTCACTCGATCAAACTACATGTTGGTTCTTTTATATATATATATATATATATATATATATATATATATATATATATATATATATATATATATATATATATATATATATATATATATATATATATATATATATATATATATATATATAATATATATATATATATATATATATATAATATATATATATATATATATATATATTATATATATATATATA
This sequence comes from Chrysogorgia sp. JL179-B06, assembly GCA_035772405.1. Classification (NCBI taxonomy): domain Eukaryota; kingdom Metazoa; phylum Cnidaria; class Anthozoa; order Scleralcyonacea; family Chrysogorgiidae; genus Chrysogorgia; species Chrysogorgia sp. JL179-B06. The sequence goes on from JAYKKM010000308.1 coordinate 776,507, forward strand.
TAATATATATATATATATATAATATATATATATATATATATATATATATATATATATATATATATATATATATATATATATATATATATATATATATATTATATATATATATATATATATATATATATATATATATATATATATTCGCTTACCTCAAAACTGGTCTGCTACAACTTGTTTCATCTGTAAAAGAATCTTCAGGCAGTGACAATATCGAAAGGGATGACCGCTTATTTATAGGCTTTCTGCCGGAAAGTGGGGGCGTATGTGGGGGACAAAGCATGAGGTCATGGCTTTGTTTGCATTGATTACGCGAAATTTATTACGATGACGACACTGTGAAATTATTTCCGCTTTTTTGTTGAGTAAACTATTCTTATTTTTTTCTTTTAAAATACAAAATTTTTCTTCTAAACATAAATTGCATCGTTTTGATCCTCCTGTGTACGAAATAGAATGTTTTAGAATTTGCCAATTAATACTGGAATCTTTATTGTTTTCTTTCAATGTCCAAATATATTTCGAAAGTTCGGTGTCATTTTCATGCTTTTTATGTTGAAAAGATTTAGTGTGGTTGGCCAATCGCTCTTTGAATGTGGTTGCAGTCATACCAATGTAGTGTTTTATTTCGTTTGTGATGTTTACTGTCACTGTTGCTTTGTATACTATGTCTCTAGTCATGCATTGTTCTTGAAGCGGGCAAATGGTGTTCTCTCTACAACTGCAATTAGTAGCGTCCCTATCCTGCGGTTTGATGTTCCTAGCTATGCGTGCATTGTGCTTAGTGATTATTGACTTAACATTGTTCATGCAGCTGTAACTTACTTTAACTGTATTTCTGTTAAAAATCTTATGGAGCTTGTGGTGCGGAGGGAAATGTTTGTCAATTAGGCTAAGGAAATTACGTCCTATGTTAGTGCTGACACTCTTGCTAAATGGTGGGTTGAACCAAATGATATTGCGTTGCCTATTCCTACGTGGTCGTTGCGGTGTATCATGAGTGTAGCTAAGTTCATGATTAAAGTTGCTGTGCCTAAGCGCGTTCTGATATAAGGGTGCAGATTCCTGAAAAGTTTGCTCATCTGACGAAAGGAGTTTAATGCGTTTGTTAATTGATGCAGGTAGTTGCCTTGTTATGCTTGGTGGATGGTTAGAGTGCATATTTATGTATAGCGGATCGTCATTGGGCTTCCTATAGGGCCTATAGTTTCCATTGTTAAGGTCGAAAGTTACATCTAAAAAGTTTACTATACGTAAATTTGATTCGGCGGTGATTTTTAGGTCGAATTGCTCGAAAATTTTGTGGAGATCTTTTCTTGTTTTGTCTGCTAAACGTGCTGATTTACTTTTTATGATAGCCAAACCGTCATCTCTATATAGGCCGATGCTTTCTTTGCCAAATTTCTTACTTAGGTGGTTTAAAATGAAAAGGCCTACGAGCTCACAAATTTCCGCGCCGTCGAAACTGCCCATGGTAACGTCGAACAAATTCTTGCTATCTTTTTTTATCCATGAAATTCCGCTATTGAAAAGGAGAGATTTTCTAGCGTGTTTTATTATTGAAATGTTGTTTTGAGGTATAGTAGCCAAATTTGAAGCCCAGGACAGAGCTTGGTCCAATAGTTTTTCAGAAATAGATGGATAGAAATCGACAATGTCAAATGAAATGAAACTGTGTCTGTCCTTATCTTTTATATTGCCAAACCACTCAATAACTTGTTTTGTATTTCTCCATTGATTTCAATTCGGTTTTTGTCTCAAATTAGAATTAATTTTGTCCAAAATAGCTTTGCTTAGTTTTCCGGATTCGCTTTTGGCGGGGTTAATTAATCGACATTTTGGGTTGTTTTCGAAATTTTCTTTGTGGTCTTTTAAAGATATTATTACACGTATATTTGCACCCGTATATCGGTTGTGCACTCTTGTTTACGTTATTCATTCCTATCTAACCTTAAAATGCGACAATTTCGATTTGACTATTCGCTAAAGAATATCCCTATACCATCACAGGACGCTTATTTGAAGAATTTGATTGAAAAAGTGGAAAGTGTATTAAAACGTATGAGATGGAAAGCCAATTTCTTTCGTAAAAACAAAAATAGTGAGAACCAAAAGAACCATTTCGGCCTTGCGTCCAACAAAACACCTCCTTCGATTCCAGATATGAAACCCTTCGAAGACGAACTTATAAAACTAATCGAGAATGTACAATTCCGGCCATATAGGAACCAATTTCAGAAATCTTTGGCTAACGATTTAAAGAAAATTAATACGTCTCCCAACATTTTCATTTTTGCAGACAAAACTCGGAATATTTATTAAACCCCGCCCGACATATACAACAATCTCTTACATGACAACATCACAAAAACATATAAGCATGGATCCGAGGACTCTATAGATGAAATTGACTCAGAACTAAAAGACATTTCGAACAATTTAGGAATCGGCGACAGAATTGAAAAAATGAAAAAACGCCAAGCATTTATATCTTTAAAAGACCACAAAGAAAATTTCGAAAACAACCCAAAATGTCGATTAATTAACCCCGCCAAAAGCGAATCCGGAAAACTAAGCAAAGCTATTTTGGACAAAATTAATTCTAATTTGAGACAAAAACTGAATTTAAATCAATGGAGAAATACAAAACAAGTTATTGAGTGGTTTGGCAATATAAAAGATAAGGACAGACACAGTTTCATTTCATTTGACATTGTCGATTTCTATCCATCTATTTCTGAAAAACTATTGGACCAAGCTCTGTCCTGGGCTTCAAATTTGGCTACTATACCTCAAAACAACATTTCAATAATAAAACACGCTAGAAAATCTCTCCTTTTCAATAGCGGAATTTCATGGATAAAAAAAGATAGCAAGAATTTGTTCGACGTTACCATGGGCAGTTTCGACGGCGCGGAAATTTGTGAGCTCGTAGGCCTTTTCATTTTAAACCACCTAAGTAAGAAATTTGGCAAAGAAAGCATCGGCCTATATAGAGATGACGGTTTGGCTATCATAAAAAGTAAATCAGCACGTTTAGCAGACAAAACAAGAAAAGATCTCCACAACATTTTCTAGCAATTCGACGTAAAAATCACCGCCGAATCAAATTTACGTATAGTAAACTTTTTAGATGTAACTTTCGACCTTAACAATGGAAACTATAGGCCCTATAGGAAGCCCAATGACGATCCGCTATACATAAATATGCACTCTAACCATCCACCAAGCATAACAAGGCAACTACCTGCATCAATTAACAAACGCATTAAACTCCTTTCGTCAGATGAGCAAACTTTTCAGGAATCTGCACCCTTATATCAGAACGCGCTTAGGCACAGCAACTTTAATCATGAACTTAGCTACACTCATGATACACCGCAACGACCACGTAGGAATAGGCAACGCAATATCATTTGGTTCAACCCACCATTTAGCAAGAGTGTCAGCACTAAACATAGGACGTAATTTCCTTAGCCTAATTGACAAACATTTCCCTCCGCACCACAAGCTCCATAAGATTTTTAACAGAAATACAGTTAAAGTAAGTTACAGCTGCATGAACAATGTTAAGTCAATAATCACTAAGCACAATGCACGCATAGCTAGGAACATCAAACCGCAGGATAGGGACGCTACTAATTGCAGTTGTAGAGAGAACACCATTTGCCCGCTTCAAGAACAATGCATGACTAGAGACATAGTATACAAAGCAACAGTGACAGTAAACATCACAAACGAAATAAAACACTACATTGGTATGACTGCAACCACATTCAAAGAGCGATTGGCCAACCACACTAAATCTTTTCAACATAAAAAGCATGAAAATGACACCGAACTTTCGAAATATATTTGGACATTGAAAGAAAACAATAAAGATTTCAGTATTAATTGGCAAATTCTAAAACATTCTATTTCGTACACAAGAGGATCAAAACGATGCAATTTATGTTTAGAAGAAAAATTTTGTATTTTAAAAGAAAAAAATAAGAATAGTTTACTCAACAAAAGAGCGGAAATAATTTCACAGTGTCGTCATCGTAATAAATTTCGCGTAATCAACGCAAACAAAGCCATGACCTCATGCTTTGTCCCCCACATACGCCCCCACTTTCCGGCAGAAAGCCTATATAAATAAGCGGTCATCCCTTTCGATATTGTCACTGCCTGAAGATTCTTTTACAGATGAAACAAGTTGTAGCAGACCAGTTTTGAGGTAAGCGAAAATATATATATATATATATATATATATATATATATATATATAGGCTATATATATATATATATATATATATATATATATATATATATATATATATATATATATATATATATATATATATATATATATATATATATATATATATATATATATATATATATATATATATATATATATATAATATATATATATATATAATATATATATATATATATATATATATATATATATATATATATATATATATATATATATATATATATATATATATATATATATAATATATATAAATATATATATATATATATATATATATATATATATATATATATATATATATATATATATATATATATATATATATATATATATATATATATATATATATATATATATATATATATATATATATATATATATATATATATATATATATATATATATATATATATATATATATATATAAAAGAACCAACATGTAGTTTGATCGAGTGAAATGCCAAATATTACCTATAATATACCCAGAATCTTATCCCGGCATTACCACCATATATACAGAACTGGTGACTAGGCTCTCGGCAACGGCTTCCGTAGCTCAGTGGTCAGAGCGCTGCACTAGCATCGCAGGGTCGCGGGTTCAATTCCAGCCGGAAGGCCTTGAAGTTGCATTTTTCGCAACTGGTCCCGGTTTGGTCTTAAAATGTATGTATTCCAACACTCGAAATTTTCCTTCACCATAAATCCTTTCAACATGTAGTTTGATCGAGTGAAATGCCAAATATTACCTATAATATACCCAGAATCTTATCCTGGCATTACCACCATATATACAGAACTCGTGACCAGGCTCTCGGCAACGGCTTCCGTAGCTCAGTGGTCAGAGCGCTGCACTAGCATCGCAGGGTCGCGGGTTCAATTCCAGCCGGAAGGCCTTGAAAGTAGGTAACCCCCCCCCCCCATCCACCGTAACAAAGGGATGCCGACAGGAAGTGACTTAATAGGATTAAGTGTGAATAACTAAAGTAAATTCCCTGGTAAATTCCCAAGGGTACTTGAATAATTAAAAGATGATCCCCTGTGTTGCTATATTTACTTTTACTTTAGCGTACGTACAGAATGAGCGTACCGTCACGCTGCAATTCTGTACTATAGTACAGAATAATAATGAGCGTACGTACTCATGAACACGGTTGGACATGCCTGATCATAGCTGGTTTTGTGAGAGTATAAATTGAGAGTGTAAAATAGCACAGACCATTCGTTTACGTATATTTCTGGCACAGATGGAGTGTCTACATGGGAAACCTGCTTCTTGCTCGACAACAAAAAATGGTTCATTTTGGTTTTGTGGACAAAAACCTAGTTGTGGTTTTATTTGTTCTGAGGAGGATGGTTACGTATTTCAAAAAGCCATGGTCGATTGGAGATCTACCAATTTAGGGCAGCCTGTATGTCAGGGACATGGAAACCCTGCAAAGTTCCGTATTGTGAAGGATCAATTGAAAGAGAACTACGGCAGACCATACTTTACATGTGCAGAACGTGAAAACCCGTGTTCCCTCTGGATGTGGGCTGACGAGAATCAAGTCGAGAAACCGAATTGCTATCACGGACAGCAGAGCTCCATGAAGAAAGTGAAAAAGGAAGGTCCTAACAAAGGTCGGATGTTCTTTTGCTGTTCAAGCGAGAAAGAAACGTCATGTAGTTTCTTTCAATGGGTACCCGAGGAACCACCAAAGTCTTCCCATGTTGAAGAGTTTTTCATACCGACATTCTACAACTGTTTTTCCAATCCTTAGCAGAACTGAAACACTTATACAGTAGACAATATAAACAGTTTAAACATATATTGTAGTGTAAAACCATTTTGTATTGGTATGAGATTCAAATACATAAATGAACCGTTTCACACGGTGTGCTCATTCACTATTGTTGTGTTAAGTGGGAAAGATGGATTTGATTTTAGATGAGCTTCAAAGAAATAACGTAGACTTTGATATGAAAACGTTATCGCATCATATAAATTACTTACTTGAACATCATAAGTCTACATTTCAAAATCGGGCAGTTCTTGCAAATTCTCTCGATCTGACAATTATATTCTATCTGACAATTATATTCTATGAGATTGATGTTAACAATTTTGGTCGTGCTATGTCTTACCTAACATTGATATATTTGTTAAAAGACACTAACCCCGAGGAAATTACGCGCGGTGCTGTACAATTAGTTGCAATAGCTTTAAAAACGTTTGACTTTAGAGAGTTCAAGATCGAAGAAAGTTTTTACAGCAAATTGCGTTCTCTCGCCAAACGTATTATTTCACTATAAACTAAAAGAACATATGAGATAAAACTCATTATGTGTTTTGTCTGTGAACACTATGGATGTGAGATTTAAAACGCCGGCAAATTTTTATATTTGTGGTCAAACTCAAAGTGGGAAATCACATTTAGTTCGTTCTATGCTACATCATTTGGAAGAACTGTTTTATCCTGTTCCAACCAAAGTAATTTATTGCTATGGAGAGTATCAAAAAGAATTTGATGAATTATCAAGGACCCTACCAAACGTTGAATTAGTGGAGGGCTTTCCAGATAACTTATATGACATGACAGATGGATGTGAGAACTCCCTTGTCATTTTGGATGATTTGATGTCGCAGTGCTCTGACGATCAACGCATGTCGGATCTATTTACTCGCGGTTCTCATCACCGTGGAATTTCAGTTTTATTCCTTACCCAAAACCTTTTTCCTCCTGGTAAACTCTCACGAACGACTAGCTTAAATTCCCACTACCTGTTGATATTCCGAAATCCCCGCGATTCTCTCGGGATTACGACGCTCGCTAGACAGATGTTTCCTAAACACTCCAGTTATCTTTTGGAATCGTTTCATGACGCTACAAGCAAACCTTATGGATATTTAGTAATTGACTGTCATCAGCTGACACCAGAAAACATGCGTCTTAGGACAAACATTCTGCCTGGGGAAAGACAGTTTGTCTACGTGAAGCGTGCTTAAAAGCTACGTGTGTTGCTTAAATCCATCATTTGCAAAATGTCAAAGCGCGTGAAAGGAAGTATGCCCTATCTTCAAGTCATGGTTAAATGTGCACCTAAATTGCGGAAAATGCTCATCGAGCATAGCCCAGCGGATGTTATCACAGCTATTTGTGAGTGTTCAGTGAATTTGCTAAAAGGCGTTATCCCTCTAACACCTAGTCAAAAGCGACGTTTGGCGCGCTACAAGACACATCTCCGTGCTTTGGCGAGTAAAAAAGTGTCAAGAAAACAGAAAAAGAAGTACCTTAATCAAAAAGGTGGAAATTTGTTGACAGCTCTCTTGCCGCCGGTTCTAAGTGTACTAGGTAGCCTACTTATAAAATGAAGCACGCAAAACGCATGATCCTGGTTCCCGCAGAAATTATGAAGAGGTACGAACAAAGACAAAAACTCGAGACCTCCCCGATCGTTAGCAACATGATGCAAAAAGATACGGAGATGTCAAATATCCTTCAACGTACGGATATGGATAATGCTGAAAAGCAGAAGCTATACTATGCGAACTTCGAACGTTATCTAGACTTAAGACGTCAAAAGGACAATCAAATACCAACCGTTCGGATAGCACCCATGAGTAACAATGCCGAGCAAGAGCTTTTACCCCAAGAAAAGGCACAGTTATCTGACACGGTCATTGTAGAACATATACCAAAAACGATGCGTCTGAGGGCGGCTTACACTTTTAAACCGACTAAAGGCGAGACCTGACGTTATTTCTTGGGACGAATCTGGACAAGTCAATCTGGACGGTGTGAAAATTCCACATTCAAATATATCCGATCTCGTCAGCGATGCCATGAGAGGAAGAAACAATTTTAATCCTATGGGTTCAAAGGAATTTTTTCGTGTTTTATCGAAGATTAATATATTAAGATAAATAAATTTAAGATTCTGGGTATATTATAGGTAATATTTGGCATTTCACTCGATCAAACTACATGTTGAAAGGATTTATGGTGAAGGATATATATATATATATATATATATATATATATATATATATATATATATATATATATTATATATATATATATATATATATATATATATATATATATATATATATATATATATATATATATATATATATATAGATATATATATATGGTGTGGGTGTCCTTTAGCGATATGCAACGCCCACACCCTTGTGGTAGTATGAGCACTCTGGCCTACCGCTTCACGCTCTCTAGATGTGCGCATGACTGCTATTGTTCCACAAGCGGTTGTCACCGACAATCGCTTTGGTATTTCCGAGAACGGTTACACAAGTCTAGCTAGTGCTAGTAGGTTTGTAAACTACTTGATAATGCAGGTTTAAGGTCATAGTTCTTAAAGAAGGTCGGCGACCATAATTTTTCCTTAATAATTATTTTCTTCTACCACTTTTACGTGTTATAAGAAAAACTTAGAGAAAAATCATTTCTACAATATTTTACATTTTTGATGAATATTTCTTCAAATAACATGTCAAAGAATATGGGAAAGGACCTTTCTTTATCTTAATAAAACCTGTTAGCTGTTTCTTTTTCCCTAAAATACCATGTTTTCTTGTATAAAATTACTAGTTGCGAAAAATTATCTTTGTCAAAAGGTTCAAGAAAAAGTTGTGCAATGTGGTTTTTACTCAACTCGTAAATTGGTCAAAATGACGTCAAGTACCATACTGAGTAAGAGGTGATCTGCGATTTGCCATATCTTCTAAACAAGGTCGGTGACCCCAACTTTTCTTTTTGGTTTTAATATAAGTATGTCAATAACGTTAAGACTGGGAAGTTTCAGCAAATTTTCATTTCGAAATTTTCATTTTGAAAATGCCTCGAACAAAACCAGTTACAATTACGACTCGTAGCTATAAGAACTTTAATGCAGACGCTTTTTATGATGATATCTCAAAGGTCCCTTGGGACACCGTCACGGTTTTGACCACATTGACGTTCAGGTATCCTGTTTCAACAATCTTTTTCTAGATGTGTTAGAAAAGCATGCACCTGTAAAAACGTTTAAATCTAAATATCGAAAATCTAAAGTGATAACTCCTGAGATCAAAGATTCAATGCGTGAACGTGATAGATTACGGAAACGTGCACATCAAACATCTAATCCCCGTGACTGGCAGTGCTATAGAGTCCTACGACGAGAGGTCAAATCAAAGATAAAACTATCAGAAATCCAGCTTGTCAAAAATGAAATCAGTGAGAACAAGAGTAACAAAACATCCATCTGGAAGACTGTTCGCCACTGCTTAAATCCATGCGGTAATTTTACCCCCGCATATTTACGTGATTGTAAAGAGATTGCTAACGAATTCAATTTGTTCTTCACATCAGTCGGCGAAAATGCTGCAAAGCAAGCTCGGCAATTGGCACTAGACTATGAACTAGAACCTATAGCCCCTGACAATTTTACCATTCAGGAACACGTGGAGGGTGGTGCACCGTTTCTGTTCGATTGCGTTACACAGGAACAAGTAAGAAACACCATCACGAATATGCCGACAAACAAGGCTCCGGGGTATGATAAGGTTAGCATGAGAGTTATCAAGGCGTGTCTCCCGTCCATTCTACCTGTTATCACAGATCTGTTTAATACCTCCTTCTCAACTGCATGTTTCCCGAAAGACTGGAAACACGCCGAGGTAGTTGCGCATCTAAAAGAAGGAGATCATGAAGTTGCTGGTAATAATCGTCCAATCTCTCTGCTACCAGTAATGTCGAAGGTTTTGGAAAGACTGGCACATGACCAATTTGTGGACTATCTAACAACCACAACATGCTCTCTGATCACCAGAGCGTAAATAAGAAACGCCATTCAACGGAAACGTTGGGGATTCTGTTCACTAGTCATCTGTACAAGGCTATCGACGAGAAAAAGGTGACAGCCGTTCTCATGTTGGACTTGAGCAAAGCATTTGATAGTATCGACCATCAGAGACTGCTAGAGAAGCTACGAAACCTTAATATTCCTGATCCAACATTGGCCTGGTTTCAAAGCTATTTTACTGACAGAACACAATGCGTACGCATTCAAAACTCTCTCTCAAATTATTTAACAATCAAACATGGAGTTCCACAAGGGTCTATCTTGGGACCCCTGTTGTTCAATCTCTACATAAACGACTTACCATCAGTCTGTCAGACTTGCAACGTAGAATCTTATGTAGATGATTCAAAACTTTACATCTCATTTTCGAACAAGGATGTAAATGGAGGGCTTGACAACCTTAGACATGATTTGAATCGAGTTGCTTCATGGTGCTGTGAAAATCGTCTCCTTATAAACCCTGGTAAGACAAAGTTCTGTGTGTTTAGCTCTAATAGGATGCTAGCGCAAACATTCATCCCGCCTATAACGTTCCTGGGAAAGGTATTGCTTGTCGTTGACTCAGTGAAGGACCTCGGAATGATAATAGACAAACATTTATCATTTAATGAGCACACAGATGCATTAGCAAGCGAACTTATGGGCAAGTTAGCAATGATCCGCAGAATTCGTCACCTTTTTGATAAATCTACACTATTTATCGTAATAAATTCACTTGTTTTTACCAAGCTATTCTATTGCTCCTCCGTCTGGTCAGGTACTAGTAAATCAAATCTTGCTAAACTTCAACAAGTTCAGAACTTTGCGGCCCGCTTGTTGTCAGGAAAGAGGAAATATGAACACATCACACCCACCCTTAAAGAGTTGAGGCTGCTTCCAGTATCCGAGGCTTTTAAACTAAGAGATGCTGTTCGGATGTTTAAATGTATGAACAATCAAGCACCTAGTTACCTGATTAACATGTTTCAGAAAAGATCGCAGATTCATAACTATAACACAAGGAACACTAATAACCTTAATCTAGCTAAATGCCGCACAGCACTGGCCCAGAATTCGTTTTGTTATAGAGGTGCTCCGCAATTTATCGCCTGTACACCTTCAAACATAGTTTGAGAAGCTATCTTCTCAGTAGTTGGCTTAATTAATTAACTATATATTACATTCATGTAAATAACTATATTTTGTATATTTTAGATATTTTTATCATGTAAATTAGGTATGAAGATCCTTACGGGGAACCTAATAAATCTTATTGTATTGTACCCACGGATCTTGTAAGGAATAACGAGAGATGGAGACAAGCCCAAATGGACAGTTCGTCTGGAGAGGAAGAGGAAGTACTTTACAGCAGCCCACAGCGTGCAAGTCCCTCCGGATATTTACCAACTCCTCCAAAAGGACGTGGAGAGACAAGCAAAGCAAAACATAGTCTAAAGCGTTGGCTTAATTATTAATCTAAATAAACAACATGTAACTATTTTAAGCGAGTCGTTAAATAAAACGCTTAATCTTAATTACCGGTCTTTTGTTGTCGTGTTTTAAGTGGGCGGGGCAGCACGAATCAAAACACACACGATATTGGTTTTACAACAAATATTTATTGAGACAAACAATACATTATTTTTCAATCATCTGTTTACTAAACTGATTAAGGTTAACATTTAACTGCTTTGACATTACTCTAAAATGATTCTAAACAAACTGAGACACTTTTGCATCATTTAACATAGTATTGTTATTAAATAACTGCACGATCTTATTCAAGCTGTGTCCTCGTGCTCTATGACTAAGATAAAACATACAGTATTGTCCACAAACATCTGACCAAATACTCTGCAGTTTACGTTTGTTAAATTCCCATTCATAAGAGTGTTTATCTAAAAAGTCTCCATATGAATCCCTGTAGTAATCTGGTGGCTGCCCATAACTGTCAAAAAACTCTCCTTTCTGTTCTGATGGAAAGTAAAAAGCCACCCAGTGCGTTCCAGGTTCACTGCTTGGATCTGTATTGGCCACGAAACCACACGGATATTTGTGAATCATTCGAGGTAGCTTGTCACTAGGAAACACACCGCAAAACTTCTTGCTTGTAACAGGGTCTTGTTCTAGTGCACGAGTTATCTGTGTAGTGTTCATTTAGCCTCCGTAATCATAGATGACATTCCTTTCTGCGTCGATTTGAATCAGGTTTTCGAATTCCCCGTAACAGACGAGACTCACAGCTGCTGTAGGAGCGGCAGAGAACTTGATGTCAACTGCCAAATTTCCTCTTTGAACAACGTTAAAATGGGGAGACGACCCACACATATCAGCGGTTAGATCGAAACAATAAACGGCATAACCTTTTGAGAATTCTTCTCGTGCTATATCGTTTCCAGTGTTGTAATACATTTTTCCCGTACCAGAAAATTGCGTACTAAATGCTTCAACAAATCTGGGGTTTGCTCCAAAGGAAAGCTGCAGCGGCTTAAACGGCATTTCTTCTCCATTCACGGTTATTCCGATAGATGACACGTTCAAATGTTGAAAGTTGTACGGGTTCTTCTTGTATACTCCATTAAACGCTGCGCTTTCGACCAAACCAAAGATAAATGATTTCGGTACAAGTCCATTAAAGACGTTATCTTTTCTTAGGGAGGGGTTTCCTGCTGGAATGATGAAACTCTTGCACTCAACACGTCGAATAGGGTAGATAGCAGGTCCTTTTTTCAACGCAAGTTCATCATGGAAATGCTTGGGTTAACTTTCACCTTACGTATCTTGAGATAGGCATCGGTCAGCTTTACTTTGTAATCAGCATCGTTCTCAGATGCCATCAGACAAAACTCGTTGCCACTTCGATTCAGAATAACTTTCAGGTCTACAAAACTTAGCAAGAGACGTTCGGTGAAAAATACGTCGCTGAATATAGGGCCAACCATCTCTACAATCCCGCTCGTCTTGCTAAACTCGTATCTCGATTTAAGACCAAGGTTGGCGTTGGCAACCGCTAATGTCGGATCTGCCACGGTCATTTTCCCTGCTGTATCTTTGTAAAACAGAGATGCAGTGAGTTGGGACCTTTTTGCTGATGGACCATAGTTTAGGAGTGTTTCCAGATATGCTCGGTAACTGTAGGTACCCGTCGCCTGTGTGACTTGCTTTTCTTTCAGAAAGACGTCGACTTGTTTAAACAAACTATGCGGGCCAACCTTTTCATCAGCGTCTAGATTTCCACCGTCTGCCTTGGTTACTTTTGCTCTCACTACCAAAATCGTTTTTGATAAATCCACATAATCTTCAGTCCCTGCAGACAGGAACGTAATAGGACCACCGTCTGATACACTGGAAACAGGTTGATGATCGATCCAATGTCCTTTTTCTAAACTAATTTGCGTTGGAGGCACTGAAAATAGATCGAGTTCACTTTTTGTGCATTCTTGAGACTTTGAGTGTACGAAATTCATGTTTATCCGAATATGTCTTCTGCGCGAGTTGTTTTCCGCTTCTTGGTCTGGTTGCTTCTGGCAGCAAACGCAGGTTCCTTTCTCTTTTTAGCTGCTTGCTTCCCACGTTTTCCATTTCCTGTCTGAGTCATTGTCTGCAATTTATTGACAGTTCTCTTTTTCGCAACATTGGCTGCCTCCTTAGCTCGTGCTTTTGCAGATTCTTTTACATTTTTACCAGCTAGGACATCTCCCAAGAAGTTTGAACCACTATTCAGGGCAATATTTACAAGAGCTCGGGCGCCACTTTTAACCATCGGCATGACTGATCTTGCAATACTACGAAACAAACCACCGAGTCCATACCCCATCTGACCATGACCAACTTGCCAGGGACTACCTCTGAAAACAGACATCCCTTGGCCTTGTTGTTGGTCAAGATAGTAACGTACGTATGGATTAGTCATCTTCAGGTAAAATAACTATGCTGTCTGAAGTGAAGTGTTGTTATCAACTTCCCACGTTCAAATGGCACAGGATCTCCTATGTCGTTCCTTAAAAGAATTTCCATGTCTTCGAATGATTTAGTTTGGACAGGTACATATTGTATGTTTGTGAAAGTTTTAGCAATCACGTCACCAGACTTTCCTTCAATCGGAATGCTGCGAAGCAATTTAGCATTCGTGTCTCCGACGATCTGTGGTTGAACTATATCGCTGTAAACATACATCGTTGTCGATCCACGCAAATCAGCGACGTAAGGACTTTCGGTCGTTTTTGTGATTTTTTGTTCCTTTCCTCCAAAACCCAGAATGACGGACATTCTTCCGGTTATAGCTAACTGATGTTTATTTTTCAAACGCACTGTCACTTTTCCTGTTTGAGCATTAAACGTCAGTGTGATGTTGCTCTTAGTATCTTTTGTCAATGCCTTATTTACGGATTTAATAAAATCACCCAATGTTTGGTAGTAACCGTAATCAATAAATGATGTTAGAAAAATGTAGCCATCGTCACTGTAGTATAGGTGAGAATCGTCCTTTTGTAGGGTATACCATGTGTTAGGGTACGAAATGGAATACAAACCCACTTCCCAATCGCCATTCAAATCAATGGTTTGTGGCAATTTCACACGATAACTTGTGGTTTTGTTATCGGGAAAAGTAGAAAGCGATGCATTGCTAGGAAGCGTGAGATAAAAATGTGTTCCACTCATTGTGAACGTAAGAGTATGAATAAAAGACACGCGACACATACGCTGGTTTAAATCTTATTTATTTCAGAAGCAGGTACCCATGAATTAAATTTGTTTGGATACCCTAGCCATTTTACAAAATATTGTACATTGTTGCCTCTTCCACGTTTCTTAAGAATTTTCTCAACTTCGTAGACGTCATCTCGTTTGATAATCTTTTGCAATTCTTTATCGTAAAATGTTCCTTTCAGTTCTTCGTCGTCATAGTCTTTGAGTTTATACACAGGTGGATCGCGAGGTACTTGCTTACTTATAGTAAATATTTCTTTTGAGAAATTTAGCAAGTAACCTTTTTCAAATTTACGTTTGATTTTACTAATTCTAACTTGGTCACCAATCTTAAACTTATACTTTACATTTTTCACACCACTATGTTCGTCGTACAAAATGTGCCATACTTTCTTTTCGTTTTCGGTAGTAACATCTGCTGGCTTTGTTTTAATACTACGATGAACACTATGATTATAAGAGTACACTAAATCAGGCAGCATGTCAATGTATCGCATGGTTTTCTTGGCTGTAAAGTATCGCCACATCTTCGTTTTCAGCGTACGAATCAAACGTTCTACGATAGAGGCTTTCGTTTCGATATACGTGTTGTACAATTTTATGTCCTCTTCTTTCATAAGTGCTTGAAAATGTCTGTTGAAAAACTCAGTTCCTTGATCAGTCATAATTTTTTCAGGCTTGCGTCCAGAAGACAAAATGCCTTTGAAAGCTTCAACCAGAGAAGGGCCTGTTTTGTTTTTCAAAGGAACTACCCAAGCATACTTTGAAAAGACATCAATGCATACGAGCAGATAGCGATAACCATCGTTAAACTTCTGCATACTTTGCATGTCCGCTAAATCCATTTGCCATTGCTGGTCAATACCACCCACGATCACACGGTTTATTTTAAAACTTCGACGAGCAGGTTTATGTAAAGTATATGCTTCTTGTGACATCAACCATTCTTTGATTTTCTTACGGCTCACTTTAAATTTCCCCTCCTTTTTCACATCATCGTACAAACGATTCACTCCACCAAACCCCCCCCCCCCCCCGACCGTTTTGGATCGTAATAAACACTAGACAAATAATCGTCCATGTTGCATGCTTTGCTATCGCATATAGAATGAAAGAACATGTTAAATTATGGACTCTTTTATTCTTGGATCGCTTCAACATTTTGAATACTGTTTCTTTCGTCTTGAATACTAATAGTCTCGTTTATCAATTGTGCACTTTCAATAGGCTTGTAGTTTTTGATAGTTTTACTATTGTATCCCATCTGTAAATGTCCCTCGAGATTGAGATCATTGCGCCCAAAACTTATACCTATTCTAAACATTTTCTGTCGGTTATGGTTTTTATTTATCTTTGGATTTTTGCTAACAGAGTGACCCATGTTTTGTGTTTACACGTTGACTTGTATTGCACTATGAAGATAGCATACGTCATGTAGTCAGCTTTTTAATAAATTTTATAGTCATCAAACAAATATTATCAATCACGTATCAAACTTGTATCGTGCATTATAAGACAATAAAGACATCGTCAACTCACAACGTCAACTGTTAAACATTCTCTGATACTCTTCAGGTAAAGACCTATTCAATCGAGCTGTTGTATTTTCGAAATGTCTTGTTCATCACAAAACAAGCCGTCTGATTATTTGGACACTGACAATATAGAAATATTTCTTTATCATCGCCAGAAACGTATCGAAGACAAACTTCTGAAGAGCTACGCTGAAGAAATAGCATTGGTAATATCTCGACTTGTTGTTGAAAATTGCAATGGGTGTATTATTGCACATCCTTCTCAAAGACAACATGACTGTCTCATGATGGAAAGAGATGAACAGTTATGCATGTACTTCGACGAAGCATATTCAAAGATTTCTGAAGCAAGAGTCATGGATGCTTTTACCAAAAGTTTAAACGATATTAAACCTAATGTCAACGGCCTTGAACTGCTCAAGTATACATGTTATGACTGGAGATCTGTATTTTGTACAGATCAGAGACAGTTGTTAAAACAAGAAATTTTTAAGCTGCTGTAACCCATTGACTTGTTGTTATTTACTTTAATGACGTTGTGAAAGTTCTGGATAATCTTACTCGAATACCTGTTCAGACATGTTCCTAGGGCAATCCTCGTACGTCCACTCTAAAAACAGGAGCCCCATTGTTAATTACTTTAAGGACGTTGCTCTTACATATTTTTACTGTATATTGCACGCGCAAGGAAATAAAGCCACCCCTTTGAGACTCTAATGACTCATCAATATTGCCTAAGTATTACCCCCGTGAATAAACAGGAAACATAAATCTAACATATAATAAGAGACAGCCGTGCGTAGCTAATAGTCTGTATTTATAAATGGTTCTTTTAAGAGCCACCACATATACTAAAAGAATAGTGACGAAACACTCGAAACGTGTTTATAAACGGCTCTTTCAGGAGCCACCATTTTTACTAAAAGAGTTCTCGGTGTGAAAGCAGTGTGAAACGTATGACCCGCCCGTCAAATACATGAAATCACACCATAAATAGTGTTAATAAAAAATATATAATTACAGTTCCCTATTTACAATCACCCTTTAGTGTTCAAAAATCCCCCAAACAAAGTATAAAATATATTTACAAACACACTAAAACCCGTAAGGCAAAGTATTAAAATTATCTACAATTACGCGTTTATTATATACAACTCGATAGTCCTTTGTCTCACTTCGGGTTAAAACACTCTTATCACTTGTATCACGCACTATTTTAAATGGGATATCTACACTAACTCTCTCTGGCCCTACACCTGTAACCATATCACGCATAACATTAAAATTTACTGTTTCTAACGTCTGGAAATTTAAAGTAATGCCTCGTATCTTACAACATGTTTTACCATTATTCAGCTCATAGGCATAGTTTTTGGGTCCCCCAGAGACGAAGGTCGTAATATACCCTCCATCCAGCTCGTCGGTGAGCTCGCCATGAGGTAAACCCCTGTCTCAGGTTCAGGTTCCCCAGGTTTACTAGTGTAGATTACAGAGTCCGTGTCGTAGTAGAGTACTCTTTCATTCAACTGCTCCAACACGCTGTAAAGTTTAAGGCGGGCATATGCAGTGGTGAAAGCGGCGATGACCACATTGGTTCTGGCGTTTGGCTCGACGAAATTTTCCTTGCTCTCGTATCGGAGTTCTAGGACGTCATCGCTCACGAAGGAAGCATCGGTCACCTCGATCTGGTCAGCCGTCAGCATATCGAAGTACTCTTGTGGCTCTGACACGAGTTTCACTTTCGACATGTTTGGTTTCTGTGCAAATTTTCCTGTGAAATAAAATAAACGAAACAAAATACGTACATAAGTTTTCGTAATTAACCGAATCCTATTCTGTTTCAACATATTTTTTATACATACCCCAAAATGAATTAAGCATCAATTTCGCCAAGGCACGCAATCCAGCTAGGGTTCTTCTGAATCTTGGTTCGGTCTAGAAGCACACTTTCCCGTTCAAAATACTCATTGATGTACTGTTGTTTCTGTTCTTCGGCGTTGCACCCGTCTGGAAAACCGCTGGATTCCTGCTTTATCTTTAAAAAAGTGTCAATGTAATCTTTAAAGAGTTCATCACTCTGTTGTGGGAAATGCCACACTTCGTGAATGGCAAGCAAACGGTAACCCATCCCCAAAGCTTTTTGCAATTCATTCGTTACCCATGAACCCTGAATGGAACGCTCCTCATCGATGTGATTGCATGGCTCCTGGTTCAAACCATCTACACAGGACTGACATAATGGAAACATCAATTTTCCGTGGGCACGATAGGGGAGGACAGGGTGTAGAAGTCGTCGGGGAGGAAGAACGGTACATTTCACTATACCGAAATATTGTGAGATATCCGCAAAGTTCTCCGTGATGATCTCGGGATGGCCAACGGGATAAGCACCATACTTGTTACAAGCATCGCAGGGTCGCGGGTTCAATTCCTACCGGAAGGCCGCTAATTTGCATTTTTCGCAACTGGTCCCGGTTTGGTCTTAAAATGTATGTATTCCAACACTCGAAATTTTCCTTCACCATAAATCCTTTCAACATGTAGTTTGATCGAGTGAAATGCCAAATATTACCTATATATATATATATATATATATATATATATATATATATATATATATATATATATATATATATATATATATATATATATATTATATATATATATATATATATATATATATATATATATATATATATATATATATATATATATATTATATATATATATATATATATATATATATATATATATATATATATATATATATATATATATATATATATATATATATATATATATATATATATATATATATATATATATTATATATATATATATATATATATATAATATATATATATATATATATATATATAAGTAGAGTGCTGCGTAGACAGTGTTTTGAATATATAGCAAAGTGAAAAGGGGTAAACTGCCAAGAATTTAGTGACGAAATACTGACATTTCGAGCGGAGCCCTTCATCAGAGTAAGACGAGATGAAATAAAATAAATAGGGCTTATATATATATAATATTTATTTTATATATATTTATTTATTTATTTTAGGCTTTAATATATATATATATATATATATATATATATATATATATAAATATATATATATATATATATATATATATATATATATATATATATATATATATATATATATATATATATATATATATATATATATATATATATATATAGTAGAATAAGAATTGATTCCTTCGTCGTAAAGTGCTCAACAAGAAGGAGCTGTATACATGAAGTTAAAACTGGATAAAAATAACTATTTACACATAAAACACTACAAATCTGTTTCAAGAGTGTTCCCAAGAGCACTCTCTCATCAGGTGTAAAAATGTGCTGACTAACTAACCTACTTAAATACACTGATCTATGTGACGTCATATAACTTCATACTCTTTAACAAATATCTGTTTGCGTGACGGCAGGTACTCGATAGTTCGTTCCTACTATTTAATGTGCATAGGTGTGGTTGTTTTATAATAATGTATTTTTCTGTTATGCATAAATTGCACCGTTTACTAACATTAGTATATGACGTGGCCCTTGCAAGGATTTTCCATGATAGGATGTAATTAATATTCCCTTCTTTCAATGTCCAAATATATTTGCTTAGTTCTGTTGCATTTTTCGTGTTGATATTCCTAAATGAGGCCGTGTGATTGCGGTATCTTATTTTAAATTTGTTTTGGGTTAGTCCGACATAAGTTTCTTTACCGTTGCCGGTTTCCACTGTGGCTTGGTAGATGACATTTGTGGTAAGGCATTGGCCGTCTAAGGGACACTCTGATTTGTTTCTACAATTGCACGTCGGTTCACTTTGTTGGTTGTTGTAGCTTGCACGGGATTTCCCTAAGGTTGATTTGTTATGGTTACTGATTTTCGATTGCAAGTTAGGCAGACATGAATAACTTAACTTAAGAGTGTTTTTATTAAAAAAAATTTTTAGTGGATGTTCATTCGTAAATGTTCCGTTGAGAATTGCCAAGAATTTCTTTCCTACATTCGATGCTACGTGTCTACTGAATGGTGGGTTGTACCAGGTAATATTACGGGGTCTGTTTGATCCGGCTATTCGCCTGTTGTCATCATCCTGCTCATAAGTGAGGGCAAAATCATATCCACTTTTGCTCAGAGCTTGTTGATAAATTGGTGCGGCTCTGTCGAAAGACTGTTTATTTGATGAGGTTTCTCTAAGGCGTCGGTTTATTGCGATTGGGATGTTCTTTATTATGGATGGTGGGTGGTTACTTTCACAATGAACATACAGTGGCGTGTTGTTGGGTTTTACGTATGGTGCGTATGATCCGTCATCAAGATTTAGGGTTACGTCCAGGAAGTTAACAATTTTTTTGTTCGCCTCTATTGTTATCTGGAGCCCATTGTTTGAAAAAACGTTGCAAATCTCCTTTTTTATTTGTTCGATTCTTCGCGCGGTGGTGCTCAGCGCAGCCAATCCATCATCTCTATACAGACCAATCTGGCTTCTACTAATTTCTTTTGGAAGTTGACACAAAAAATATGAGCTGACGAGCTCGCAGGTCTCAGCGCCGTCGTATGATCCCATGGTTACATCAAACGATTCCGCTGTGTTTTTCTTGGACCAAGCTATTCTGTTGTTAAACAATCGCGATCGCTTTGCGTGTAGAATAATGTTTCTTTCCTCTGCTGATATGTTGGTGTACGATGCTGCAAAATCGAGGGCTCTATTTAGGAGCTCAGGAGAGATGGATGGATAAAAACTTACTATATCGAACTCAATAAACGAGTTTGTGTCAACTTCCAAAAGAAATTAGTAGAAGCCAGATTGGTCTGTATAGAGATGATGGATTGGCTGCGCTGAGCACCACCGCGCGAAGAATCGAACAAATAAAAAAGGAGATTTGCAACGTTTTTTCAAACAATGGGCTCCAGATAACAATAGAGGCGAACAAAAAAATTGTTAACTTCCTGGACGTAACCCTAAATCTTGATGACGGATCATACGCACCATACGTAAAACCCAACAACACGCCACTGTATGTTCATTGTGAAAGTAACCACCCACCATCCATAATAAAGAACATCCCAATCGCAATAAACCGACGCCTTAGAGAAACCTCATCAAATAAACAGTCTTTCGACAGAGCCGACCAAATTTATCAACAAGCTCTGAGCAAAAGAGATATGATTTTGGATATGATTTTGGATATGATTTTGCCCTCACTTATGAGCAGGATGATGACAACAGGCGAATAGCCGGATCAAACAGACCCCGTAATATTACCTGGTACAACCCACCATTCAGTAGACACGTAGCATCGAATGTAGGAAAGAAATTCTTGGCAATTCGGAACATTTACGAATGAACATCCACTAAAGAAAATTTTTGATAAAAACACTCTTAAGTTAAGTTATTCATGTATGCCTAACTTGTAATCGAAAATCAGTAACCATATAACAAATCAACCTTAGGGAAATCCCGTGCAAGCTACAACAACCAACAAAGTGAACCGACGTGCAATTGTAGAAACAAATCAGAGTGTCCCTTAGACGGCCAATGCCTTACCACAAATGTCATCTACCAAGCCACAGTGGAAACCGGCAACGGTAAAGAAACTTATGTCGGACTAACCCAAAACAAATTTAAAATAAGATACCGCAATCACACGGCCTCATTTAGGAATATCAACACGAAAAATGCAACAGAACTAAGCAAATATATTTGGACATTGAAAGAAGGGAATATTAATTACATCCTATCATGGAAAATCCTTGCAAGGGCCACGTCATATACTAATGTTAGTAAACGGTGCAATTTATGCATAACAGAAAAATACTTTATTATAAAACAACCAATGCACCTATGCACATTAAATGGTAGGAACGAACTATCGAGTACCTGCCGTCACGCAAACAGATATTTGTTAAAGAGTATGAAGTTATATGACGTCACATAGATCAGTGTATTTAAGTAGGTTAGTTAGTCAGCACATTTTTACACCTGATGAGAGAGTGCTCTTGGGAACACTCTTGAAACTGATTTGTAGTGTTTTATGTGTAAATAGTTATTTTTATCCAGTTTTAACTTCATGTATATATATATATATATATACGTGTAGGTTTTGGTCTACGAAATGCAAAGAGTGCTCAACAACATATAGTTAGAGCAAATAATAGATTTTCGCTTACCTCAAAACTGGTCTGCTACAACTTGTTTCATCTGTAAAAGAATCTTCAGGCAGTGCCTGCCTGAAGATTCTTTTACAGATGAAACAAGTTGTAGCAGACCAGTTTTGAGGTAAGCGAAAATATATATATATATATATATATATATATATATATAATATATATATATATATATATATATATATATATATATATATATATATATATATATATATATATATATATATATATATATATATATGCCAAAAGGTCTCACAAGTAGAAAGTAGCCAATCAAATACCACGGGAGATAAACAAACTAATAATTAATCAGATGCGAAAAGTTAAATCATTTGCTATTTTTACTATCGATCAGCAGCAGACTGAGGGGATGGAGAAATGACAGGTCAAATATTAAGGGGATTAGGCGATAGTAAAGCAGTAAGAAACAAAAACTTGAAAAGGAATGAAAGTGCATAAGCTAATAATAAGCAAACTAAAATAACAAAAATCTTGTAGGAAATTAAATAAAAGAAAAACGTTCGTTAAGACCAAGAGGATGTGTGGTGCCAAGTTTAAATATGAGACGCTTCTCTTGCCGTTTGCGGTTATCGTTACCACCTGAGATGGGAAGGATGGCGCAGACTTTAATGTCTGAAACCAAATGGTTAAAGCTGTTGAAATGGCGGGCTACAGGTTTGTCAACATCATTGTTCCTCACGGAACGAAGATGTTCAGCAAACCTGTCTGAAAGGCGTCGCCCAGTTTCACCGATGTAGATTGCAGGCATTTATCGCAAGAAATGCAACAAGAGTGCTCAGTCATAATTAAATGAAGATGAAACGAATCAACAAATTTGACTAGGCATATTAACAGTATTAACAGTATTTTATTTGCCAATAGATGTAAAATACAAAACATGAAGAAAAAAACAGAATAATACAAATGGCGAGGAAGCCCGAAAGAAACTAAAAGGCTTCTATGGGATTGGGCTACCATATTTAAATAAACTTAATACAAAAGTAGGAGTAGCTAGGTAAGGTCAGATGGATACGTAGATCCCCATACAGTAACACAATATTGAAGGTATGGATAAATTAAAGAATATTAGTATAAAGTACGTAATAAAGTACGTAATATTTATTACTATTTAGTTTCGTATCACGAGATGTGGCACTCTTCAGATAAAAAGGCCGAAAGGCCTAAAGCCTAAAGCAAGATGTGTAAATTATTATTTAAATATATTTACATTATTAATAATAGAAATATTAATTATAGAAATAAGAAAACGTTCTCTGATTAGTAATCAAACGTTGAATTACACGAAGAAAGAACAGAAAAGTCATCAAAAGTAATGGGGTGGTGAGTTTCGTTAGAGTGACATCGTATGTTTGAAAGTAAAGGCTGAGACAGTTTCTTGCCCGTTATAAAGCTCAGACTCCCATGCGTTCCGAGATGCGTGTGTTTAAATGACGGCGCGTTTGTCCAAAATACAATGCTCTGCAGCATTGACACTTATATTGATAGACAACATGCGATCTCAGTAACTTGGGAGTCCGGTCTTTAAACGGAAAGAAATTACATAATGTATATTACATATTCAGTTTATGAAACTTTTCACATATTCAAACTTTTATAGTCACATAAAACTTTTATACTCACATATTAAAACTTTTATACTCTATATTTAGTTTGGGAAACTTTTATGTTTTGCAGTCAAGAATTGTCATTTTCTGTAAAATGGCGTTCTTTATGAACAAGTCGATGGCGTTGCTATAGGTTCTCCATTAGGTCCATTATTTGCTAATATTATTTTTATCTTTTCACGAAGGTGGTTGGTTGGAAAACTGTCCTTCTGAGTTCAAACCATTGTTTTATCGTCGATATGTTGATGATTGTTTTATTATATTTCGTTCCCAGAGTCATGTTAAACCGTTCTTAAATTATCTTAATTCACGTCACAGTTATATCAAGTTTACTAGTGAGCTAGAGGTGAACAAAACTCTTCACTTTTTAGATTTCTCTATAGATCGTACTGATGGCTTTTCCACTTCGGTATATCGTAACCCTACCTTTACGGGTCTAATTTTGATAGTTTTATTCCTTTATCTTTTAAACGTGGGCTGATCTACACGTTGCTTGATCGTTATTTTAAGATTTGCACATCCTACCAAATTTTTCATTCGGAATTCATTAAGCTTAAAGGTTTTCTTGTTAACTATGGTTACCCTGCTGTTTTCTTCGACCGTTGTCTTCGGGTTTTTCTTGATAAGGTTTTTGTTTCTGCGCAACGCGTATATTGCTATCGCGTTGTGGTTCTGTTAACTTTTTGGTGTAACCGCTGACCTTTAATGTGTGCAGTAGTGTGACTGTTTATATGTGACCCTCCACGCGAAAACGTACCTTAACGCTTTAGCGAACGGCATGAAAATACCGTTCGCTTACCGTTTGGTAAGCGTTCGAACGCTTTAAGAAGCCGTTCGAACGCTTTGATAAAACGTTTAAAATTATTAACAGAGCGTTCGAACGCCTGTTATTAAACGTTCGGTGCCTGTTATTAACCGTTCGAACGGCTAACTGAAACCGTTCGAACGGCTAACCGTTCGAACGGTTAGTAACAGGCGCCGGTTTTATCAAACCGTTCAAACGGCTTCTTAAAGCGTTCGAAAGCCTTACCGAACGGTATAGGGAAACGGCATTTTCATGCCGTTCAGTGTTCGATAAAGCGTTTAACTGAAACCGTTCAAAGGGCTATTAGCGCGAGCGTTTAATCGGGTTTACATTGTATACACGAATTCAAACGCCGGATTATGACGAGCGCATAATGGTTCAGTTATAGGCGTAAGAATAAAGAGTTTGGTCGAACGCCAATGACAAGCATGCAACTAGGCCTGTGCGGCTTGACAGGTGTGAGAACACGGGAAGATATCTCTAACGTAATGCCTATGAGATTATGTTTGTTGTTGCCAACACAGACTCACTTCATTTGACGAATTGCGGTTAACTAATACATTGGACGCAATTCCTAATCGCTAACTGAAACCGTTCTAACGGCGTTCAAATGCTTCCCCAAAGCGTTCGAACGCCTTATAAGCAAATATTTACGCAAAACTATAAGCAAAATGTGACAAGAAATAATTGTATATCATTCGAACGATTTCAACTAGTCTACATAAAGATTATTGATGCGCAATTGACATTTTTCGCATGATCCCCATAGCTGTCCTTCCGGAACAACCGCGACAGCAATACAGCCATGATCCAAACTTCCCCGCGTTCTCTGGACTTTTCTGCTGCGGGAAACTATGAAATTTGACAGTATTCCGTTCGAATGGTTTGATAAAACGTTCAAAATTATTAACAGAATGTTCAAACGGTTTCGTTAGCCGTTCGAACAGTTGTTAACCGTTCAAACGGTTTCGTTAGCCGTTCGAACGGTTTCACTTTAGCAGTTCGAACGGTTACGTTAGCCGTTCGAACGGGTTTGTTAGCCGTTTATAGTTAGCCGTTAGTTGTGGTCAACCGTTCGAACGCCTGTTATTATCCGTTCGAACGCCTGTTATTAACCGTTCGACCTCCTGTTGTTAACCGTTTAGTTAGTTTGCGAAACCGTTCGAACGTTTTTCGAAACCGTTCGAACGCTTTTACAAGCCGTTTGTCATCCGTTCGCCGTCCGTTTTTTTGTCCGTTTAAACGGAAAAGCGTTAAGGTACGTTTTCGCGTGGAGGGTCACATATTTCCTTGCCATCTTGTATGAATGTGCGTTATATTGACAAAAGGTTTTCAGCTCGTTGGGCGCAGCGACCGTCTTCAAAGGACATACATTCCACCTTTTTGGAAGACAAAAACATCGAGTAATCGAAGTAAATTAACCGTCTGGCGTCAGACAGAGTAAAATCGTCTGGACTTAGAGTAAACTACCACAATTTTGTGCGTTATATTGACAAAAGGTTTTCAACTCTTTGGGTGCAGCGACCATCTTCAAAGGACATACATTCCACCTCTTCGGAAGACAAAAACAACGAGTAAGATGTCAGACAGAGTATAATCGCCGTCATGAAAATCAGCAGTCGGTGACCGTGTTTCTATACAGTTATAGTAACATGGCTTAAGCCAAGCACAAGAGTCCTTATTTCACAGCGAAGACAGGCTGAACGCATGAAAAAAATTTTAAGAGCTGCATTTAACAGCATATAAGACGACAAGTGATTGGTCAATTGCTTTAAAAAGTGATTTTTATGGGCTTATCCCAGAGGTTTATATCAGATTATCCAACTGAATAATTCCTATCCATATATCAAGAAACAGAAACCGAAAGATGTCCTCCAACACCAGCAAAGAGGCCGCCAACAACAGAAACTTGTAAAGAAAATCCAAATAAAATATCAATTATATTATACTAACACATTTAAATATATTATACATCTACCGGAACTGGTATTATTTATTTATTTATTTATTTCGATTCGCCATTAGTAAATTAACATATAAAATATAAGTCTGGCAGGGATACCACTACAGCTTACGCCAATTACTGTGGCCCCGTGTATAATTAAAAAAAAAAAGAGTTTAAAAAATTGAGGTTATATTTACATAAATACTAAGGTGAAAAGAAAAGTCTGTAGCAAAAATCGACAACAACAAGTGAGGGATTTCTCGAGGCGACGTGCCAAGTTACATTTTAGGCAAATGGATTTCCACGTACGTGGGTCGTCCTGGTTATAGATGGAGTAAAAAGCGTCATTGTAGTATTCAAGTAGGGTTTTCTTAAATGAACTAAATTTGAGTGTTTTGAATCTTAGAAAGTCCGGTAATGAGTTCCAAGTTCTAGTTACTCTGACAATGAAGGATCGTTGATAAGTTACTGTTCTACATTGATGAGGAACAAAACTTATCACACTTGGGTTGTTGGCTGCTCTAGTTTGCCGTACAGGTAATTTTACTGCTGGAAGCGTTTCTTGTCTACGATAAACAAGACCATTAAAAGCTTTAAAAAAGAACAACAGGTCAAGGTATTCGTGCCAATACGACACTGGAAGGAGTGCTGTTAGCTTGAGTCTATCTGTGTACTAAGTTTCAGATCGAAAGGTTAGGTTGAGAATGACTTTAGATGCGCCTCTGTACTCTCTCTACACGTTTTAACAATTCTATTGATTGTGGTGCCCAAATCTGAGTAGCGTAACCCAGGTGTGGTCTGACGAGAGCCAGGTACAGCGTACGGCGCGTCCCAGTGTTCTTAATTTCGGTGCACGATCTGCGCACGAAGCCAATAAGGTTGTTTGCCTTCCTACATTGTTCAAACACTTGTTTCGTCCAGCTGAGGTCGCTAGCCACCCAAACACCGAGATCTTTTTCCTCAACACACGAATTCACACAATCTTCCTTGATGGAGTAAGGGAATTCTACAGGCTTCTTCTTTCGTGTAATCCGCTGGCTCTTGCATTTGGACTGGTTGAATAAAAGTCCTGTCTTTTCAGACCAATCGACCAGGCTGGACAGATCTTGTTGTAGGGAGGCTGCATCTTCTACCGAATCGACTTGTTTGTAGATTTTAGTGTCATCAGCAAAGCATGCTACTTTAGAGGTTGTAACAGCTTCAGGAAGGTCATTTACAAATAGGAGGAACAGCATCGGTCCAAGGATTGACCCTTGTGGAACGCCCGAGGTGACAGATTGTTCTTGAGATGTAGCACCGAGTACCGTAACTCTTTGCCGACGGCCACGTAGGTAAGAGCTAAACCAATCGAGAAGTCTACCAGCGATGTTAAAGCGGCGTAATTTTGCAAGCAAAAGAACGTGATCTACTTTGTCAAAAGCCTTTGACATGTCCAAGTAAATAACGTCAGTTTGCTTTCCTGCATCTAGCTGTGATCCGATGTAGTCTAGAACCTCTGTTAGTTGGGTTACGCATGATCGCCCTGCGACGAAACCGTGTTGGACCGAGCTGATAAAATGTTGGAGGCCCTCCTCTCCGCCTCCAGCGTCATCTACAGATCCTGCTGAGGAATTGACGGACCTCCGTAGCGATACATCCTCTTCTACTCCTAGCTTTCAACTCACTGATCTGGAAATCCCATCCGAGGTTGTGCTGGCATCTTTGAAGCTGCTTGATCCTACCAAAGCCACTGGTCCTGACGGGATACCAGCTCGTCTATTAAAAGAAACAGCAGAACAGGTAGCTCCTTCTTTGACGATCCTATTCAACAAGTCACTTTCCAAGGCGTGTTCCCAGATGATTGGAAGTTAGCCAACATAGTTCCTGTGTTCAAGAAAGGCAAAAAGGAGAATGTGGAAAACTATCGTCCTATTTCGCTACTTCCGATTCTCTCAAAAGTTTTGGAACGCTGTGTTCTTGTTAGAATAAGAGACCACTCTTCCAGTCGACTTGGACCAAATACCGAAGTGAAATGTCTATTAAATAGCTCCGCAATGTCTTTTGGTGTTGACGCAGCCCGAACAGTGATGCCGTCATTGGAAGAAGAGACATTTCCACCATCAGTACTACCCAGGGTCATGCGCTCCGGGACACTAGCAGATTTTCTACCTATCTTGAAAATCGACCAGAATCGTTTTGGATTTAATGTAAAGTTCAAGATTCCAATCTTAATATTGGACAATTATACGTCCACACATTTTAATTAATCAGAGTATTTTTAAGCATATACTCCTCATATTGACAAATGATTCCTTCAACAGATACTTAAATATTGAACAATCCACGTCCATATATACATTTTTTCAATTAAGGGTATTTTTCAGCATATATTGGTATACTTAGCAGTTATTCCACGAACTCGAGTCGTATATGAGCTGATAGCCGACGAGGCGCTAGCCGAGTCGGCTATCAGCCATATACGACGAGAGTGAGTGGAATAACTGTTTTATTATATACACAAGCTCTGGATATGAACAACATAAAATTGCAAGTTTATATTATACAAGTAATTGAATAGATTTTTAAATTTTCTCTCAACATCCGTCATGCGTAATGAAGACAAAATATGAATAATTAAATTATGTCACGTGAAAGTGAAACGCCGATCAATCAATCACTCATGGAAGGCATTCATATAATATAAACAGTTTGAACGAAGAAAGTTTCGCTCTGCAAAACAACTTTACCGATCAAAAAAACAGTTCAGAAAAGTCAGTTGTAAATGTTCACATTGCAATGGTGAAAGTTGAACACTGTACTTTTTGTCGTGGAACTTCGCCGACTGCCATGTTTGAATACCGAACTCCGTTCATGTTGGCATCAAACTTATTGCATTTTGAATCATTTGGACGCTGAAAGAGACTTTCACAGGCACGATTTAGATGCTTCAAGTATTTTTGGATCGTTTCGACAGGGCGGATGCTTGAGTCTCGAATACGGAAGATTTTGCCGTAGGACTCATCTTCGGTGTTGCCGAGGCCGCCTTTTGCTCTCTTGCCAGACTTTCTCAAGTCTTTGACGAAAGCTTCAAGAATATCGTTAGCATATTCATATTAGTGGGACAAACAGCGGTCATGCGCACATCTAGAGAGCGTGAAGCGGTGTAGGGCCAGAGTGCTCAAACTACCACAAGGGTAGTGGGCGTTGCATTATCGCTAAAGGACACCTACACCAACTTCACAGAGTGCTCAACAACACCGAAGTGAAGGAGCGTAATAGTACAATATCTACAGACACGTGTTTCGAGTAGTATAGAAAGTGGGGCTACCAGCGCATTTTTCTAATTTTTCGTGCTTCGCAACTAAAATTGAAAAATTTGCGCTGTTAGCACACACTTTCGAGACTACTAAAACGATACGAAATAAATTTCGTTAAATAAAATTCGTTAAATGAAACAAAAATAAATTATACTCGAAAACCATCACACGCGTTTCCCGAAATAGTTTTTCAAGTATTAGTACATAGAAGCTGCAACTCTCTGTTGTGACTGATCATCCTTTTCCCGAGTACAGTATGTTTAAACCTCTCGTCTAGTTCCTCACGTTCTACATTACTCTTAGTGAAGAGTTGTCGTTTGAGCTCTCTAATCTGGTAGATAAATAACAACTCTTTGTTGAGTCTCGCTGTCTTTTCCTCCACTGACTCCTGACGTTCTACACTTCTCATTAAGTTAGTATATACTCATGTCTTTAGGTCGTTTTGTAAATTGTTATAATTAGGTAGAACTGTCTCCTTCGTTCGGGGGTTCCTCCTCGGGGATTCCTCTAGCCATGTGGCTGAGTACGTGTTTACTAGTTGTCAGTCCACCTGATAGCAACCCTAAACAAGGGAGGTAGGGGGATACGTATGATATAAACTTCTCTACGTCTCTTTTAAGTAGTTGGTCAGTGATCAACTCTTTTTCTAGCTTTTCAGGTGATTCAATAGCGTTGAACCCTCCTAACGCGTGGGCGAACTTACTTATTAAAAGGTCACAAAGAAACACGTTCGCTTTCTCCATTCTTTTTACCTCCCATTCTTCGTAAATCTTGTTGATAACTTTATCTGAGGCCTTTTTGAGATAAGCGACGGATTTGTCTATCTCACCATCCTCTGAGAGTCTTCTTAGTTCGTCTCTTTTCTTGTCTACATCAGTTTGTGGAGTGTCATCGGCTTGTGGTGTGTTGGTTTGTGACTCATCAATTACTTCCTGTTCTGCTTCTTGTATGTCTTCGATGAGTTCGTCGATTGTCTCAGTATTTTTTGTCCTACGTTTTGGCATGTCCTATACTATACGACGTGTTTTGTTTTTGCGGAATAATTATTTCGTACGAGTACGGATGTCTTAGAAATATCTCCAATCTTGCGTACTCGTTGTCTTTCAACTGTTTTATTATTTTCTGAATCTCAGCTTTATCAACTCCGTTGAGATAATCGTCTACGATGATTTTCATATCGTTTCTGTTAGGGTTGTAGAATGTTACTAACTTTGAGATGTTCTCACGATATGGTTTACTAATTGAGGTTAGTTGTTGTGTTATGACTATTGTGGATAGGTTGTAGTGTCTAGCGCTAAAGGCTAGTTTCACTAGTTCGCTTGTTCTGTTTTTAACGTCCTGCCCACCAGCACAATCATCTAATATTATTAGTGAATTAGTACCTTTATAAGTATCAGTCACGTGTTTAAGGACTACGTTGACCTTATCTTGCTCACACTGAATAGTGATAAAGTCTGGGTCTCTCAAGTATTTCCACTCTGTGTACGTTTTGTTCCATTCAAATGTTG
Source organism: Chrysogorgia sp. JL179-B06 (assembly GCA_035772405.1). NCBI lineage: Eukaryota > Metazoa > Cnidaria > Anthozoa > Scleralcyonacea > Chrysogorgiidae > Chrysogorgia > Chrysogorgia sp. JL179-B06. The sequence goes on from JAYKKM010000308.1 coordinate 808,223, forward strand.
GACATATAAGAATGATATACTCGAAGTGATTCGTGTATTCTTTCTCTATCATATCCAAAAGGTAGTACGTTTTGCCGCAGGCTGTCATACCAACAATTAGCATGTTAAAAGGCGTTTTCATATAGAATACTATATGTTTTAGTATTGGATTGACTGTAGATCGTTGTTGATAAGGTTTACGAGTCCGTCGGAGAGTATGAATATTCTACACATGACGTTCGCTGTTGTGACTTTTTTAATGATTTCCATCAGTATTCCTGACTGAGTATTCACGATCTTTTTTCCAGTGGCTACTTTCGCGTTATCTTCGATAGATCTAAGGTCAACAACCAAAGCGAAACCGTCTTTGTAAAACTTTTGGACAGTCATGTGCTGGTCACAGTCTAGTTTTCGTCCAAATAGTCGTTTCGCTTCTACCCATAGTCTTGATTTTGGTATTCCTTGACTGTATACCATGTTTGGCACGCCTTCAATAGTAAGTTTGACTGACTCTATGTTTGGGTAGACGAACTCCTCACTGTCAGTTCTTGTCTTATTTGTGAAGAGTAGAACGATAGCTTTCATTGATTTTCTTGGTAGGTTAATGTTTTCGTTCACAAGTGTGATTCCTTTATCCCACTCCACAGTCTTCATTAGCGTGACGTGCTCGTATGATAGAGACCTACCGGATGCGTATAGAGATGATACTTCATCAGCGATCTCTTGACTCTCGATAGTTTCGTACTCCAATTCGAGGTTCTCCAACGTGTATCCAGCTACAGCTGATCCGGATTGAGCCACCATAATATCAGTTGCTTTGGGGAGTGTGATTATGTACCTGAGATTGTTGTTCATGTTATACGGTGCGTATAAACCGTGATCTTCTAGAATCTTGTCTAGTTGAATCTTTTGTTTGGTACCATGAATAGAGAACATCAGACCATCGCTAACTTTTTGTACGTTTCCACTGGTCGCACCGCTGTCGTCCTTCGAGATTAACTTTCGAAGGTTCTCGTTTGCTAGGCCGTATTCGATCATAGCCGTTCGCTCTGTTTTAGGTCTCCATAAATCTCTGTACGTACCGATAACACTCTCACCACAGTTGTCGTACACAGTCTCACCTGCTAGTTTTATAACCAGTTTTTCAGAGAGTAGTCTCGAGAGGTTATTAAGAAACCATGATTTCGCGTTCGCACTTTTGAAGTCGAATAGGAGATGGAAACTGGAGGGTACCAAGCAAGTGTTACCCTTTGTCTTTGGGATATCAATGTATAACTCCTCCTCTGGATTGGCTTTGTTAGGGTTCAGTGTCACAACGTGACGGGTCCTTGTGCCTTTGATAGCAGATATTTCACGACGTCTATATCCAGGAAGCAACTCTTTTTCACTAGTATTCATACTATATATTATAACACATGTTTTATTTCCTCTGTTTGTACTGATTGTAGACGAACCAAGCTAGTGCTATCGCTAGGATCCACAAATTAGACGCTAACCAAGATATACCTGCAGCTCCCCACTTTAGCGCAGTTGCCACCACGTTTAGCAGTCCAGCCAGTAGAGGGCCAGCCTTTGTGGCTAGATTAGTTATAGCTTTTCCTAGTTTTCCAAGTGCTTGACCACCTTTGAAGACTACGCTTCTAGCGGATATTATAATCGTGGTGATGAAAGAGGCTATGGTTATTCCTAAAGCTGAAGCGCCTAACCAATTTTCTCTAAACCACTCCTTTATTTTTTGTAACCGAGTGATGTCCTCTTCTTGTCGCTCCCTAACCTCCTCCACCTCTCTTTGATTAGTTGTTCTGTCTCTCGCTTCTCTTAAACCGTTGATTCTTACTTCTAGCTCACTTATTTTGTCCACATCTTCAGTCGTATCTAATTGCTCTAGTGTTTTGTTTACTGTTTCTTGATAGTGATCTGCCTGAACTTGTAAAGCGCCGTCATCACCAACTCTTGATTGTGGGTCTATAGTATTTGACGAGTTTACCACACCTTGTAGCTCACGGTTCTCGCTATCTGTTAGACCTCTTATTAGTGAGTCGTTAGGGGTTGTGTCAATCATCGGCTGTCCTCTACTTGTCTTGTTCCTTTCAACGATTCTACCGATAAGACTTAGGAACTGTGTCAGTGCGTTACCGTTTTTCTTTGTTCTGTTAATAGTTAAACTACCATCATCATTTCGCTTTAAGACGATGTGTGGTATACCTCTCTCACTATTTTTTAAAACAGGTTTGTACTCAACATTATTGGTCCCTTTCGTTATGCTTGAGTTTTTGACTAGCTCGAGTACATTATCGTCGTGCATATTAAGATCCACACTATACGTATCCCTCATAAATTTACCCAAAGCCGTACGCAAGTCGTTTTCAGGGTGTTTAGGTATATCGGTGATTGGTAGGTTTTCAACTGAAGGAACCTTCATGACGTCACCACTACCCTTATTGATGATTGTCACCGTTTTTCCATCGTCATTGTCTGTGAACGATGTCTCACTCTCCTTATATTGTTGTCTCCTAGTTATCTCTCTTTTTACCTCAGTTATCCTGTCACTAATTTTATCGTATTCGACACGGACTTCACTCGGCATACTCTCGTTAACGTACTTATCGCGAATATCAACACGATACTCAACAGTATCGGAAAGTTCGTCGTCTAGTTCTTCGTCACTATACAATTTAAACTCATCAATCTGTTTCATTTCGATTTCATCGAACCCTCCTTCAGCCATTATATACTACTCAATGTTTTGAATATCAGTCTCTGGTATCCATGAGTTGTGTTTACTGTCATAGCCAAGCCACTTAACCAAAACCATCTTTTTACCCTTAACCTTCTTTCTCCTCACTATCTTCTCAACTTTGTAAACGTCGTCTTTTTTATCGACAGCTGACAACTCTTCCTCGTAAAACTTACCGATGATGGGTTCCCCTTCATGGTCCTCTATCTCGTACACGGTAGGGTCACCACGTATGACCTTTGTCACTTTGAATAGCTCCTCAGTGAAGTTAGCCTCATACCCTTTTGCAAATATGCTCTTGTACTTTGATATCCTGACAGTATCACCTACTTTAAACTTTGGTAGTGGGTAGTCACCGAAATGGTACCCAAACAACGTCGTCCATACTTCGTTTTCGTTTTTCTTGCTCACATCTTTAGGTTTCATTAGAATAGTACTATGTTTGGTATTGTTGTAATTCTCAACAAGCTGGTCTAGAATGTCAATCCACTTGTACGAACCTTTACTGTAGAAGTACTTCCACATAGACGTCTTGAGTGTTCTGTTAAACCGTTCCACGACTGCTGCCTTTTTATCAGAGTTCGTGCTGAAGTACTTAACATCGTGTTTATCTAATAGATCCTTCACACCAACGTTATAGAATTCCTTACCGTCGTCAAACTGAGTCAGCTTTGGGTACTCACCAAATCTAACCTTAGCCTTCTCTAGTAACTTTGTGACAGCCTTAGTCATGTTTTTCGTGTCTTTCCTATAGACGGGTATTGCGAAAGCATACCTACTAAGGATCTCAGTGGCTGTTAGTATCCAGTAGTACCCGTTGTTCTTATGCTTGTACTTGCCCATGTCAACCAAGTCCATCTGTATCTGCTCACCCAGATAGTCAACAAATGTTTGTCTAAACTTGTGTTTCTTAATAACTGGTTTGTACCTGGTGTACGTGTCTTGAGATTTTAACCAGTCCTTTATCTTTACCCTACTAACGTTTAGACCGCCTTCTTGTGCCTTTTGGTACAGCCTCTCGGCGGATTGGTAACCAGTTGATGGGTTGTAGTAAATATCTCTTAGTTCTTGCTCCATATACACTACGTGATGTGTAAATCTAACAACACCTCGCCAACGTTAATACTGTTATCGTCCTGATCTGTTATCTTGAACTCTAGTTGGTTGATGACTCCTTTGTTTATTGGGATTTTCGACCCAACACCAAAATGTTGTACAGAGCCCTTTAATGTCTGTGTGCTAGTTATTGGCAGTACTGCGATACAACCACTTTTGCTACCATTAACTATGTTATTAGACCTGTCCACAATACTAGATGTTACTTGTATGTATTTCAGTCCTCTGTTAACGTTCACAACGTTAGGACTGGTTTTTGTGGTGGTTATTGTAGTGTTTTCGTCAAACCCTAGAAGTTGTCCAAATTTAAACAGTTCTATTTGTTGATCAGTTGTTATCGTACACGTCGAGTCATATCTGTTAGCCACTAGCTTGACGTCTCCTAACTCTTTCAAGTCGTCGGCAATCGTTTTAAAGGTGTGGTACCCAGGACTAAAAACATGGTTGTTACTGTTATAAGTTATCTTACTGTTGACTGTGGTTACGTTGACGTAGTCCCAAAAGATGGTTGCCTTCTCTACTAGTAAGTGAGGGTCTGGGTTAGTTGCTATAGTTGACTCTGGTAGGTCTATAGTTTTCGTTGAACCACTAATCAATACTACCACTCTCATATAACGTACGGTATGTTATGATGGATGCGTTCAAAAGAAAGTATCCTTATGCTGACAAGAATAGGTTTTTTCGTGACGTTGACGACAATATGCTATATACATATATTCTTCGCGACGAAAACTAATATTGGTGACGTTAGTGTAGACTCAAGTAGGTTTAAGAGTAACCTGGAGTACACTAAGTATCTAACGATAAACAAACCAATAATACCTGACCAGGAAGAGATAGCTAACGCCATACGCGTGGCTAAGCTGAATCTAGTCAAAAAGTACCCTCACATCACTTTGAGTAAGTTTGAGTTCGATCCAACTGTCTCACAAGACGGTGAGGTTAATGGCGTTGATATATATTTTAGAAACAACGACATCATAAGCACTAACATAACTAGTGATACCTTCAAAAACGACAAGAGTATGTGGATTTGGTTACACAACAACAAGTCTCCAAAAGGTCACGACGATAAGTTTCCAAAAATATGGCTATCTGGTGGAACTATCCAACCACTATCAAAAGGTCGCAAGAACCACTGGGGACTTTGGGATGGCTATCCAACGGAAAACGTGTTGAACTACCCAGTGAATAACTTTAGAGTCTTCGTTAATCAAAAGAACTACTTTCTCTCAAAGCTACCAATATTACAAATCACCACGTCAAAGACAAAGTCAAAGTGGGACGATAATGAGAGCTACTATAGGGTCGTGTTTGCAACGTATTGTGCGAGTTTCTGTTGTGGAGTGTCGTTACAACACTTGTCACCATCGCAAGAAGTTCACCCTGTTATCACGAGTGTAATGAGGTTTCATCTGTACTTTACTGTTAGAAGACTTCTCAGAAGGATGGAGGGTGGTGAGAGTATGAGATCGATAAGTAGAGAGTTTAACGCTGGAGAATTGTATGGTAAGACAGACAAGATTCCTAGAAAACATTACTACCAAGGTAAAGTCCTTGCTGATGGTACAACAGGTGAGGAGAGAGTCTTCACGATTAACGACGTTAAGAACGACTACAAACGATACGTTCCTCTGGTGTCGAATGGTTTCACCAACATTGGGCGACAATATCTAAATCAGTCCATAGAAGCCTTTGTTTACTCCACACTTGGTGCACAAGCGAGAACACGTGTGTCAGTCGTTGGTGATTCTGCAGGCAGTCTAGAGACTCAACAAGAGTTCCGAAAGTTGGTGGAGGATAGTGTTATAAACTACGACGTGTCAACGTGGATTCTCAACATGAACAAGTCGATTAGGGACACTAATGTTGTCCAAAACCTTGCGCTGTCACCGTCTACGTGGTTAATGCCAAGTAACGTTGTAATCCTAAAGAACAAAATCGCTGGGTACAACAACCTATTGAAGACTGCTACACAGAGTATGAAGTTTGGGGTAAACAGTGGGTTAAACTACGTGAAAACGACTGAGGTTAAGAAAGTACACCAAGAAGGTGGAGAGCACCTGGAGACACTTGACAAACCAAAGGTGACGAATCGTCTGGTGACATCAAACGTGGCACACCAGGAAGGTGGAGAGCATCTGGAGACACTCGACAAACCAAAGGTGACGAATCGTCTGGTGACATCAAACGTGGCACACCAGGAAGGTGGAGAGCATCTGGAGACACTTGACAAACCAAAGGTGACACATCAAGAACGTCGTCTAGAAGTGACACCAGGTGACAACACGACAGAGTTGTGGCTATTCTTAGGGGTCTCGGCTGCGTCTGGCTATTTAGTAAGCAAATATATGTTATAGCATAATGAGTCTAAGTTATGGATTTGAGGACAGAGACTACGAGAGTGACAAAATATTAAGAAGAGCGAAGAGACATCTAGACAGTGACCCTAAGTTAAGCGTTAGCGGTGGGAGGATGTCTGGGAATATAGATATGGCGTTCAGAGCACTCAAAAACGTAGCAGATCCAGAAGACGATTGGGATGCTATCAATAAAAAAGTGTTGGAGGCTGTATACTTATCACAATACTTTAGAACGCAGTCCTATAACGTTCTATTTGACTTTAACGTCACAAACCATGCTGTGAGTATGGTGGAATACCACAGTGGAACAAATAAAGTGAAAACCATTAGAGATGAAACGAACATGTTAGTTCAATACGATCCAACGTATGGTCCTATTATTGGTGTTAACAACGGTCATAGCTTCCTATCCCCCGAGCTAACTCCAATTCCGTTTGAAGCTGGAGTGCATTTTAACTGTCCACGTATGCAATACTGTGACATATCCGTTTTTATGGTAGTGAGATTAGTCACGAGGGTTTCTACGATAGATTGGGAGGCAATTATCTCAAACGATGATGGATCGTGGGACAAGTACATAGGATACAAAGGAGGAGAAAACGATAAATTATCATATGGTGGTGGCTCTCCAGCAAAGGAGTATACGTGTACAATCCCAAATAACATCGACATCACCAAGAGACATATGATATCAATACATTGGCGGATGGGTAACTCCTACGTTAAGGTGAACAACATAAGATCAACAGACTCAGACTTCACAGCTAATCATGAAGAGATAGGGTCTCCTTACGTAACGATCTTTGGAGTGTATAGACCAAAAATACCACTCGCACCGTATAAGTACCCGTCTTTGATAGAGTTCTACGGTGTGAGGGTTGTCTCTGGCTACATGACGAGCCGAGACATAATATTAGTTGGTAGAGATATGATGAAGGAATATGATGTGAGCTAAGATATATGAGGAAGAAGTCAGTTGTTGTTTTCAATCACATATCAAAGGATATATCAGAGGAAGAGGTGCTAGAGCTCAAACGCTTGTACGCGTACTACCACAAACTAGAAGCCTGTTACAAATGGAAATACAAGAGGTTGAAGAAAGTTAAACTATCGTTAAACATGACTAGCATAGGGTTAACGACAGTAGGGATTGTAGCTGGATCGATAACCGCTAACCCTCTAATCATTGCTTGTATTAGTGGTCCTGGTGTGATCATCCAAGGCTACTTGGCTAAATCCAATCTGACGAGTAGAGTGGAGCATTGCAAGTTTGCGCACACTAGCTACAAAAAGATATTGACACAACTAAGATCGTATCTTAGAGGTCTTCCTTACAACGAGTCAATGTTCCTCTCAGACGTTAAAGTGTTGGACGATAATGTGACTGACTTATGCCCACCAATCAATGGAATGGTGAAAAGGTACAATAAAGTATACGAGACACAAGGAGGGTCCGATTCCATCCCTCTAAAACAGGGTGTCAGCTATTCTTAAAAATAACTGCTACTTCGAAGACTACAATTAAGATGTCCTAATATCATGCAAATATTAGTAAAATATTAAGACACTACATGTGACCCCCTACTGATAGTATGTTTGTGATCGATAGAAGGGTCACTTTGACCAAGGTCCTAAAATGGGACTTTGGTCAGATCACGCGTTCGTGCTATTAAGTGGTTAATTTCTTAAGATGACTGCTATTTAAACACAAAAATAAAACATGTGGTATATTATAGGTGATGAGTATCACTAAAATATTTAGAAATAACGACATGTCAGTCACTGCTGTAAAAGATGGAGACAATATTTGGTTCTATGGAAAAGAGGTAGCTGAAATCTTAGGATATAAGAGACCAGGTAAGGCTATAACAGACCATGTGGCAGACGACGAGAAAATAAAGGTCCAAACATCAACGTCCCAAAACGGGGTGTTGGTCAAAAGTATGGTTTGGCAAATAAACGAGCCAGGTGTGTACAGACTAATATTTTCGTCTAAATTGGAGTCAGCTAAGAAGTTTAAAAAATGGGTATTCACAGAAGTTCTACCGTCTATTAGAAAAACAGGTCAGTACACGCAATGCAACCAGTTGTCAATAATGAGTGAGACAGATCTACACTACGACATTGTGAAGTACATTAGAGAGTACCACCCAACAATAGTCATCCCAGGGTTGGGTGAGTACCAAGACACATCTACTAAAAGAATAGATGGATGGAAGAAGGGTTATAGTGGTGGACAACCAGATTTGATAGTTCCACAACTACACAAGAGATACAATGGTTTTGCTATAGAGTTCAAAACACCGAAAGGTAATGGGGTTATTAGGAATAACCAGTTGAGGGTATTAAGGAGACTAAGATCACAAGGGTACAGTACTGCCTAGAATTAACCTAACACTGCGGTTGCGGTTCGGTTGCGGTTAATTTGCGGTTCGGTTGCGGTTCATTTGCGGTTCGGTTGCGGTTCGTTTGCGGTTCGTTTGCGGTTCGTTTGCGGTTCGGTTGCGGTTCGGTTGCGGTGATGTTGCGGTCCACACATTCGACCGCAACCGCAAGAGTATTGGCGACCGTACACTTCGGATTCCGATCTCGCCCGATCGTAAGAACACGAAAGCAAATGAAATTAGATCTATTCAATGAGTATTCTGGACGCTATTGTGTAGGAAAACGGTGATTTATACATTATTGTAAGAGTGTTTTGTCTGAGTTGGTCAAACTACATTATTTATGTATGATATTGATTCTTACTTCAACCACATGTATGGCTGTGTGTCGTTATTAAGAACGAGTGTAAATGACAAATTGCAAAGTGAAAAGGTGGTAAACTGCCAAGATTTTTAGTCACGAAATACTAACGTTTCGAGCCTAGGAGTCCATCAGAGTATGACCTTTAAAATTTAAAGTAATACGACTGGAAAAACGGGTCTTGTCAAAGTGAAAAGGTGGCGAACTGTTAATATTTTTAGCAACGTACATCGGCGCGCGTATTTCCGGCGTAAATTACTTGTTTGTTGAATTAATTGTGCGAGTTAGAATGCTCCAGAAACACAGTCATATAACAAGAGCTTTTAAATTGGAGTATGTATATGAGTCTCGTTACCTTTCACTGCCTGTGACTGGGCATAAATCGACAAATCATATTGATTCAATATGCCAACATGTCATATAAGACGACAAAATTATCAAGCGTTAAAGATTGGGCAGTGTACTATAGCAAGGCAGTTTTTTCGCTAAATTGCAGATTGCAAGTCTACGGTAGAATCGTCGGACTGTTTTTATTGGATTGAATAGCGATTGAGTGATAAACCAGGCAGGTAACGTGATGCCACAGGGAGCCGTAACGTCTATTAGTGAAGCGAGTTTAACAATAAAGCGGGTTTATTTGTTATTAATATATATCCGAGCGCTGGTGCAGTCTATGACCACTGGTCACTGCCATTGCCATTGAGGAGTTTTTTCTTTACGAGCGCTCGAACTTGCCATGCTTGCGGCTTGGCGCGGAAAAATGGAAACTTACCCGGGTATCGTATTGCCGACACTTTACACGAGCCCGGGGTCAAGTCAACCCGTGTTTACATGAATATATTAACCCGGTCGACCCGGCTGTCGTGTAAACGCTAACAGCAGTTTATTATTGTTAGTTTATTATTATTAGACGGGTCGACCCGGGTTGGTCTCGTGTAAACGGCCTCCAGATTATATATTTTGTGTAAAAGATTGACAGATGATATGTTTGACTAATTAACTTCCGGTGGTCGACTCAAGTCGGGGCACAGATGATACGAAAGGTCTCCACTAAAAATGTTTCCAATATATAAGTTACCACAGCTTTCAATTACAAAATTTTCAAAACGACTGTGAACATTAACCTTTAATCTATCATGTAGCCGATTTTCAAGCTAAGATTTTACCTATCAACTACATTAGACGTCAAAACAAATCACTACCGGAATATCACTACCGCGAGACGCACAGTCAACGGCCTTCCGAATTATTTGATGTAAACACTGACTCATTGCCTTTCTGGTCTGGTTGTCTGTAATTTGTCCCGATTGTCGACAAAATCAACAAGTAAGAACATTTTAATAGCGATTTAATACAATTCTTGTGTAAAAATACCAAACAAACCCGCTTTACTGTTAAACTCGCTTCACTAATAAACTCCTAGTTCGCTGTTTATAAACTCGCTTCACGTTACGGCTCCCTGTGATAATGCACAAGTATTTATTTTAAGTTGCCACAAGTTCTCCCAAACGATATTATCAAATTCATAGCAAACGATATAATATTCTGAAATAAGTAATATTCTACATCGCTGCCGTAACTTAGCATATTTCATTATTTTGACAACTTTCCCATTTCTTCGAACTGCAACAGAACTTAAACCATGTGTCAAACGACGCCAAACTTCGGAAATAAACGACATATTCCGAAATGCGATTGCGGTTAATATTGCGGTTAGGTTACGCGAGGTTGAACCGCGGACCGACCGAGGTTCGACCGCCGATCGACCGAGGATCGCCTTCGGTTGAACCGGAGATGAACCCAGGTTGAACCGCGGATGATCCGCGGATGATCCGCGGATGATCCGCGGTAAACTGCGGTTTCTGTTAGGTTAATTCTAGGCAGTACTGTACAACACGTTACTGTCCTCAGACCAACATGAGATAATACATTTCATAGAGACATATATGATAGACTCTAGAGTCCTGTGTGAGTACTGCAATAGGAGATTTAAGAGTGAAACCACACTGTCTAATCACCAAAAATACTTTCACCGAATACTCTATCTGCGAGACGATCTGTGAGACGACTGTGAGGTCATCTGTAACAAGACACCACGTATAGTATAAGATGACTGACAGTGAGTCCGTACCTATTATAACGTCGACAACAAGGGTTAAAGACCCTAAGAGAGTAGAGGCAGGCAAACGCTTGGCTGCTATATCAAAAGCAGCTAAAGAGAGGAAGATGAGAGAGAGAGTCGCAAGTGAGGACGATAGTTTTAACTACGGATACATCATAGGTACTATAGGAGTGGTAATAGCCGCTAGCTCACTGTATTACACGATGAGACAAGACAAACAAGTAGTGACCGAAGAGCCTAAGACCGTTGTTATAAAACCATCACGTAAACTCGACAGCCTCGATTAAAACATGTCGTATAATATATGGCATCAATAGACAGAAAAGAACTGATGAACGAGTTATACGACGCAGCCCTTGTGACTGCTGGAGCCGTAGCCGTATCCATGGCATCGAAGAAAGTACTAAAAGAACCGTTGGGTACCCCAGAATCAGTGAAGGGAACCCTCAAGTTAGCGACTGCTGTAGGCGTTTCAACGCTACTCGTTAAGTGGGCGCAGAGCAAGAAATACTTACCTATTGACCCGTTCTCAAAATAATCTAACGTAATACATAATGGCTAGTGTGATAGCAGGTGGTTTATTCAACGCTATAGCATTCGCAGGAGCTGGATTTATATTCAGCAAGCTAAACCACACAGGCTACGAGACAGAGATAAAGAGACACAACAAAGCATTGGAAAGTCTTGCAAGAGCGAAAGAAAAGTTCTACGAGAACGAGATTCGTCAGAGAGACAAAGTCCAGGAATTAAGACAACAATTGTCAGATGCTAACGCAGACATAAACGACACGAACCACGCTCTGGATCAACTAAGACAAGTACTGACGATACAGTATGATGGAAAGACATTTAGTAAAGAGCCTGAGTTGTCAGACTATTACAAACCCTCAGATGAGATGAAAGAATACCAGACGGTATTCGTTGGAGTTGTTGGACTACCTTTAGGTTACTTAATATATAGAGTGTTATAGAAATGAGCACTAAAACTTTGAAGGAGATGGCTATGGAATTTGATAAAAAGCGTAACTTGACAGAGACACTCTCTTACCAAACTCGTCAGATAGAAGAGTTGGAACAACTACTATCAGACGCTCTAAAACAGGTCACAACAATAAAGTGTGAGTGGGAGATACTAACCGACAACCACGAAGTTACTACACTATAGTCTAAAGATATATATAGTATACTAACTTAAATGGTTGACGAACGTACAATGAGAATGTTCTATGCTGGGTATACATTGGATGAGATTGAAACATCAAAAAATTGGAGTGGTACTACATTAGGGTACACATTGGATGAGATCAAGAACGGAAGTAAGGACGCAACACCAAAAAAGTGGTACGACATCACATACTGTTACGAGTGTAGTAACCACAGAACCCAAATCGAAGATGGTGTATTTAGTTGTAACAAGTGTGGAGAGACTACCTACGGACATGTGAGAAACTTTATATCTAACATTTGGATGTACAATAAATCGACTCACAGTTATAGTAAGTGGCTAGATAGAATGTTGACTGGACTAGTTAACGAGAGTGACATACCAACAGTTGTCAGTGATTTTATAGAGATAGTATGGTCTCTTAAAAGAAACAAACTGATTGTCAAGAATATATCGAAATATATTTTCTATGTCATAAGAATATGCTCTAGAAGAGGTATAGAGTTGAGAGGTAGTCTTAACGACCTCAAACCTGGTAAGGTTAAGGTACGATTCGAGTATAACCTGTATAGCGTAGTATACAAGGATCTATGTTGGGATGGGAGAGGAGATCCATACTACAACGAGTGGATAAATAAAATATATGGTAATATATAATGGCAAGACCAAAAATTTACCAAACCAAAGAAGAAGCTTTGATAGCATCCAGAGCTCAAACCAAAGAGTGGATTAGAACTCATAAGTGGGTGTGTGAGACGTGTGATCGGTCATACCACGTGACCTCTAAATCTAAACACGTCAAGACTAGAAAACATTTGAGAAACCTAAGCAGCTAGTTCTTGACTATTTCGTAATGTCCATACGCATAGCTAGACACACCGTCTGGTAGTATATGTCGCTTGTCGTCAAAGCAGCTCAACGATATCTTATTTATTTCGTAGCTTCCTAGTCTGTGGCTCTTGCTCCGAATAGTTTTAATTATGTGAGACATTTGCTCACCATTTGTCAGGACACTTTTATAGTTGTCATGTCTTATATTATTTCTAATGGTACTCTTCTTGATACCTTTAGCAGTCTTCCCACCTTTTCCGTCCTCCTTCACGTAGCTATACATTTTCGACCTTAAACCAACGAACTCAACGATTGGGACTCCTAATGTCTCATCCTTCATTTTACCAATAACCTTCTTGTTAGTTGGGTCGAAGTAAGGAGATGACTTATCATATCCACTAAAGTCGAACATTTCTTTGTTAGCGTACATGTCTTTGTACACATCCTCCGTCTTAATCTCATACATTAGACTATCCGTGTCTGTGAATAGTAGTTTGGCTTTGTTGCCATACTCCTTTTTGATGTTATTGTAGTGGAAGTCGTACATCAATGTCTTTGATAGGTCTAGAATACACATACCTACGTATGCTGGTCTATTTAGAGTTAGTATCTCTTTGATCTTGTGAACTGCTACCAAGTTATTGTCAAATATCTTACTGCTCACAAAGGTTGGTTTTGACGTTAGTTTCTTCAGTTTTTCCTTGTCTGTTACTAACTCCACGTTCACACGCTTTCGTAGATTCTCCATAGTCTTTCCGAATACACTATTATTCATGAGCTTGAAGAAATCCTTCTCAAAGTCGTTCTTCGCTTGGGTCCTCTTGTCTGTATTAAAGTCGATATATTGCTTGAGCCATGGTGACTGATCGAACTGAAGTACTCTATGTATCTTCTTAACCTTCATTCCCAAACTCTTGTATAATTGTAGGTTTCTATAATGAACAACGTACTTACTCTTATCACTTAGGTTAGGTATAAGTTTCGCAACCTCTCCAACAGATATCTTGAACTTGTTTTGGATTGTCTTACAATAGTTTGACAACATATCACTACTTACTTTCATCCTCTCAGGGGCTAAAGGATAGTCGTTGTGAAGATCGTGCAACTCCTCTGGATACTCTAAATCAACCTCAAGTATCAACCCCTTGTCTGATTCGTTGCTATATTTATCTAGATTGTTGATGTCAAAACCCTCGACCCACTCAAATCCACCAGTTGGTAGATACTGACACATAGCCCAACCGTAAAGGTTATTCGCATCTAGGTATACGATGTGTTTCGATGGTTTACTACTATCATACCCCTTCATGTATTTGTTATTAGCTTCTCCGTGCCTATGTGTTATGCAGGAGACACCACCCCGCATTCCTTTCTCGATGAACTGAAACATATCAATGTTAGTCATTAACTTTAGTTCCACTCCTGTCATCTTTAGAGCAGCGTCCCACGATAGTCCAGGTGATGTGAAGTAATGACAAGGATCTAACTGGTAGTACTGTTTACACGTTCTTCTAAAGTTCTCGAACACGTCAGCCAGTAGTAACACGTCAGACTTTAGGTATAGGTCGTGGTACTCACCCATATTCTCCACACCCATTGTCCTCCACACTTCTTGAGCGTGCTTGTAGTCTGTGTCTGACACATGCTCGTCGTTTAGGATGCTGTAGAAACTCTCCTTTGATGGCAACTCAAGTTCGTTAAACTTATCGAAACTATCCATATAGTCATATGGGTACACACCTTTTCGCGACACCAACTCTAGCTCCTCGCCTTGAAATAGTTCAGACGTATACTTGAGACATTCCTTTGGTAGGTTGTTCACCAGGTTGGCTAGACTAGAGCTCATGAATTGAAAACTATCTAGAAACACTAGATGTTTACCTAACATGAATGCCATATATTTCTCCATATTATTTGGTATGACGTTGATTTTCTGACCTATCTTACCTATCTCTTGCATTATGAAGTGACTATCGTACCCTCTTAGATTATGGAATATGACAGGTATCTTATCAGTCAGTCTATAGTTCCTATTGCATAACTGATGTGCCGAACCTCTATACTTACCAGTGACATGACAATGATCTCTAACTCTCACGCTTCTACGTATATATTTCCTATCACAAATATGACATTTAGTCGCTTCCTTGAAGTTAACCTTGTCAGCTACTGTCATCACCATGTCCTTATTAAAATGATCCTTTCTAACTTTCTTGCAGTATTTAACCTCCTCTAACATCTTTTTCATGAACTTCTTAACCGCTTTCGGACCTCGAAATATCTCTACTGGTTTACTATATTTATCGTCATAACAGCACACTACTTTGTATCCATACCCACAGTCCGTGTGTCTTTGGTACTCGCTAGTGTACGATCCTGTGAGTGGTGTCACGTTGTCGACCTTCTCTGTAATAGCCTCGAAGTCTGCATATATTACGAATGGTACTTCTAATTGTTTGTGGTAATTTTCATACTCAAGAGTGCTGTCTTCTTCTACTGGCATCTTGATCGCTTGCTTACCATTTACCACCATACAAACCTCCTTATGATTCTCTAGAATCTCATTGGTAGTAAAACAGTGAAGACAGTACCTACAGAAATTCTTGCGACACTTGTGATTAGACTGACCGCACATAAACCTACCAAAGTCTTTGATGTACACGTAGTGTCGTTTAACACCATTCGTTATTAGCAGCAGGTCCATATGATCCTCACACTTCTCCTCAGAAACGTAGATAGGAAATGGTTGCTTGTCCTCATACCCAAACACACTGATGCTAATATCATTCTGCCTCTCTATCTTTTTGTACTGTTTCGTATCCACTGGAAATCTCACTCCCTCATAATTGACAGAACCTACGTTCTTCTTGTGTTTCGACACTCTCTGCGGATCCTTCTTCACAGGACACTTGTGTAACACGTGACACCACATGAAACACTTGTCATCTTCATTCTTTATATTAATCAAACCTTTCGACGCGTTCCTCAACTCTTCTGGTAGCTCAATATAACTCGATCCTTTAAGAGGTTTATACACTACCACATTAATATAGTGATCATTAACACTATCTACAACCCACCCAGACCCTTCTGACAACCACACAGCTATACGATTTAATATCTCCTCACTAGCTTGTCTCGTAGTCCCACTAATATCGACACTACTAACCACTGTTTTGACCACACTATTGAAGAAGGCTGTCTTAAACAAAGACTCCCTGTCACCAATTTGTTTCTCTAGAGTCACTTTCAATGTCTCGGAAAACTTCAAACCTTTCAGTCTCTCTAGCTCTTTCTGTAAAGTTGAGCACACTACTCCTCTAGTCCTGACTAGTTGTTTTAGTGGGTCTTTTTTCTCGACCACCTTAACACTATACGACTTGGTATACCCTTTGAGAGCAACTCTCCTTTGTACTACAGTAGGACGTCTCGTCTTAGCAATAAGACTAGTGATTCTCTTGTACTCTTTGTCTGAGGCCTCCTGACTTAGTCGTGACCTCCTCACGTATCGTTTAAGATCGCGTCTAGCCTTTCGAACTTCTCTGACCTCCCTAAATCTGGTGACTCTACTAACGACGTTCTCTCTAGATACCCTTCTAATAAGATCCATCCACTTATACCCCAATACTTTAGCATCAGCTAGATAGCTAGACATCCTCTCTAGAAAACTCATCTTAATATTCGGTATAACTAAGTTACCAGAACCCATATCAGGACCACGTGCACCACCACTCGATAGTGTACCACTACGAGCGATATTACCATCCATAATAGAGTTACGTTTACTCTCAGACATTTTTACACGAGTCGTTTTATTATTTAATATAGCTAAGTCCTTAGACCTTTTCGAACCACGAGCTCCACTCGACTCATGACTTGAAATAAAGTTCATATCAGGACCACTCGCAATATTGCTTGACATAGTCTTGTTACGAGCGACACCCTCGCCCGCAGCAGCCCCGCGTCCAGACACCTCACTCTGTAGCCTACTAGCTGACACACGTCTAACAGATTTCAAACCGTGCGACACATCGTCTATTAGTAGTCTCGAAAGTGGGGCTAACGGCGAATTTTTTCCATTTGAATGTCTCAACTTCTCTGGAGAACCAAGCACTTTTTCTGTTTTTGGATTCAACATATTTGCTCGAGAGATATATGCGGAATCCAAAAACAGTAAAAGTGCTGCGTTCTACAGAGAAAAAAAGTTGAGACATGAAAAAATGGAAAAATGCGCCGGTAGCCCCACTTTCTATACTACTGTTTCGCTGTTCCACAGCTCATCAGTGTAGCTTGGTACGATCTAGATATGGGCATGAGAACTTATTATACACAAACGATTGCCGGTGACAACCGCTTGTGGGACAAACAGCGGTCATGCGCACATCTAGAGAGCGTGAAGCGGTGTAGGGCCAGAGTGCTCAAACTACCACAAGGGTAGTGGGCGTTGCATTATCGCTAAAGGACACTGTAAATATATATATATATATATATATATATATATATATATATATATATATATATATATATATATATATATATATATATATATATATAAAAGTAGAGTGCTGCGTATAGGCAGTGTTAAGTGTATATAGCAAAGTGAAAAGGTGGTAAACTGCCAAGAATTTAGTGACGAGATACTGACGTTTCGAGCGGAGCCCTTCATCAGAGTAAGACGAGATGAAATAAAATAAATAGGGCTTATATATATGCCAAAAAGGGTGTCACAGGTGGAAAGTAGCCAATCAAATGCACGTGAAATAAACTAACTGGTGCCGAGGTATTTTGTTTAAGGGCACTATGTACTAACGAGTCACGAATGTTTTTATTACGGCGAAAAGATACTAAAGGGTTGTCGGTGAAAATGGCTGACGTCTCAGGATCATTTTGTAAAATGTGAAAATTCCGATTGATAATATTTTTAACTTTAAAATTGAAAGGATGAAATGTTAGAACTAAAGGAATTTTATTGTTTGAAACTCGTTCCAAAGATGGTTCAAGGGCCTCTATACGGGGGACGAGAAAAGCTTTCTGAACGGCGAGGTCTAAAAGGTTGGTAGGGTAACCACGTTGGACAAAAAAAGATCTCATTTCCATTGATTTGGCATGAAAATCTTGGTCGTCGCTACATAAGCGGCGAAGACGCAAGAATTGAGAGTAAGGCATGGATTGCTTAGTGTGGTTGGGATGAGAGGATGAAAATAGAAGATAACTATGGGAGTCAGTAGGCTTGTACGAGACCGACGTTTTCAGGGAATCACCATTAATCGAAATTAAAATATCAAGGAACGACACAGAGGTCTCGCTGATTTCCCACGTGAACTTCAGAGCAGGATGAAAATCATCAACAAAGTTGATGAACTGCTCTAAAAGGACACGTGAACACGACGCTGTTCCTAAACAGTCATCGATAAATCTTCCGAAAAAATCAGGCAAGGGACCCGTGTATTGTTCAAAGATCTGTTTTTCAACATAACCAACAAATAAGTTAGCATAGCTTGGATCCATTTTGGTGCCCATCGCAACACCACTTATTTGTTGATAATGTTCACCATCAAACGAAAAATTGTTAAGGGTAAGCACTAGTTCTGCTAAGCGGAGTAACGTGGTTGTGGAGGGTTCTAAATTAGTGCGCTGATCAAAGAAAAACTTCAGAGCTTCAAGGCCATCACAATGGGGAATGACGGTGTATAAGGACTTGACGTCCATCGTGAAAATAAATTTATCGCAACTACTGAAACGTAACTGGTCGAAAATTTGCAAGGCATGTTTAGTATCTATGATATAAGAAGGCAACTTCTTAACCAAAGGATACATAACGTTGTCTAGAAAACTGGAAACGAACTCGCGGTGGGGCAACTACAAGCGGAAACAATCGGCCTATATATATATATATATATATATATATATATATATATATATATATATATATATATATATATATATATATATATATATATATATATATATATATATATATATATATATATATATATATATATATATATATATATATATATATATATATATATATATATATATAGGTAATATTGGGCATTTCACTCGATTGAACAACAGGTACTAAGGATTTATCTTATCCCGGCATTACCACTGTTATATACAGGACTCGTGACTAGGCTCTCGGCAACGGCTTCCGTAGCTCAGTGGTCAGAGCACTGCACTAGCATCGCAGGGTCGCGGGTTCAATTCCTGACCGGAAGGCCGCTAAGTTGCATTTTTCGCAACTGGTCCCGGTTAGGTCTTAAAATGTATATATTTCCACACTCGAAATTTTCCTTCACCTTAAATCCTTAGTATATATATATATATATAGGTAATATTTGGCATTTCACTCGATCAAACTACATGTTACATTTTCCTTCACCATATATATATATATATATATATATATATATATATATATATATATATATATATATATATATATATATATATATATATATATATATATATATATATATATATATATATATATATAGCAAAGTGATAAGGTGGTAAACTGCCAAGAATTTAGTGACGAGATACTGACGTTTCGAGCGGAGCCCTTCATCTGCGGAGCCCTTACTCTGATGAAGGGCTCCGCTCGAAACGTCAGTATCTCGTCACTAAATTCTTGGAAGTTTACCACCTTTTCACTTTGCTATATACACTTAACACTGTCTACGCAGCACTCTACTTTTTATATATATATATATATATATATATATATATATATATATATATATATATATATATATATATATATATATATTCAATACTTCTTAACCAAAGGATACATAACGTTGTCTAGAAAACTGGAAACGAACTCGCGGTGGGGCAACTACAAGCGGAAACAATCGGCATATATAGCCTATATATATATATATATATATATATATATATATATATATATATATATATATATATATATATATATATATATATATATATATATATATATATATAGGTAATATTTGGCATTTCACTCGATCAAACTACATGTTACATTTTCCTTCACCATATATATATATATATATATATATATATATATATATATATATATATATATATATATATATATATATATATATATATATATATATATATATATATATATATATAGCAAAGTGATAAGGTGGTAAACTGCCAAGAATTTAGTGACGAGATACTGACGTTTCGAGCGGAGCCCTTCATCTGCGGAGCCCTTACTCTGATGAAGGGCTCCGCTCGAAACGTCAGTATCTCGTCACTAAATTCTTGGAAGTTTACCACCTTTTCACTTTGCTATATACACTTAACACTGTCTACGCAGCACTCTACTTTTATATATATATATATATATATATATATATATATATATATATATATACAATATTTCTTTGTTTGTAGTAGATAAAAGAGTGCTCAATACTGTGAATATTCAGCAGAGCAATATAAATTTTATCTATATATATATATAGATAGATAACTTCACTCAATCGCCTGAAGATCGTCTCGACAAACGAGGCGTGAAACTCGGAGTAGCGATGTTACAGTTTTAAGATATTTATTAAAAATTTATATATATATATATATATATATATATATATATATATATATATATAATATTACCTATATATATATATATATATATATATAATTCAATCTACAGACACGTGTTTCGCTGTACAACAGCTCATCAGTGTAGCTTGGAACAATCTGAATGAGTCTGACTCGGTAATTATACACTTGCGATCGTCATTGACAACCGCTTGTGGGACAACACCGGCAATCAGAACATCCAGATAGCGTGAAGTGCGCATGGGGCCAGAGTGCTCAAACTGCCACAAGGGTAGTGAGCGTTGCATTATCGCTAAAGGACACCCACGTTTACTTCACAGAGTGCTCAACAACACCGAAGTGAAGGAGCGTACATAATTCAATGTACAGACACGTGTTTCGATATATATATATATACTAAAACGAATGTGATGTTGTTCACGGAACGTTGAAAGTGCTCAATACCATAAAGGTAGAGCGAATATAGTGAAAGTGGTCTTACCTCAAAATGATAAAAGCCGCAACTGTCAGTTTCACGCAAGGCGATCTTCAGGCGAAATCTCATTGGTTTCAATTGGCACCAATTTCATTGGTTTCGCCTGAAGATCGCCTTGCGTGAAACTGACAGTTGCGGCTTTTATCATTTTGAGGTAAGACCACTTTCACTATATATATATATATATATATATATATATATATAATATATATATATATATATATATATATATATATATATATATATATATATATATATATATATATATATATATATATATATATATATATATAACATGAAAACCATGCCAGAGTGCTCAAACTGCAAGCACTGAGCGTGCGCACAATGCATAAGCGACAATGGTTTTCATCCTGTAGAGTGCTCAATATGACCTAAAGGTTATATATATATATATATATATATATATCGTTTTTCGACATTGATCAAAGCGGAATTGATGACACTTTGAGGATTTTTTTCATAATTTATTGAATATATCCCCAAAATACATATGAAATTACATCTTTCTCCCATATAACGGATAACATTAAACGTATTATTAAAACTGGCACATCTTATAACAGGACACCCCCGAAAATAAATTCTGGGACGTGCTCTGATTGGCTAATCAAATCTGAACTCGCAATTTCATTGGTTTCGAGCTTTTTCCCGACCCTTACTCGTGAATAATAATAATAATAATATGTATAACTGCTGTAAATTTAGTGATGTGATGTTCCTGTATATTCCTTTGAACATAACGTTGAAAAATGTTAAAACCACGATGCATTCTGTAGACAGCTTATTAAGTTATAATTAACATAATACGTTACAGCACACAACAGCACGTTTATTTTGTTTATTATGTTTATCACTCTTTTATATGAACGGAATACTCCAACAGGCTAGAATCCCAATTGATACGAATTCCGAGGACCTGCGATTTAAGGTCGTTATCCGAGAAGGCCCGAAACGGTTTTGCCATTTTCTGGTATTATTGCAAAGGCAGCACTATCTCCTCAATATATATACAAAACCATATAAAGTTTGGCTAAGGTTAAAAAGTGCTCAATACTTTAAAAGTAGATCGGAATATAATATATAATGAACTTAAGACGTCTTGTGTCGCTACTCGGAGTTTCACACGTTCATGCGATCATCAGGCAACTCGTGATATATATATATATATATATATATATATATATATATATATATATATATATATATATATATATATATATATATATATATATATATATATATATATATATATATATATATATATATATATATATATATATATATATATATCCTGAGTATTGGTCCGACCCAGGATTTGAAGCTGTCTCTCCCATCTCATTGACATGCGTGGTAAATACTAGACCCTGCAGCTGCTTATCATGTCGCACGTAGAACCCGTGACAATTTCCCTGTAAAAATTCCAAAATGTCAATACTAATAGATATATTTATAATTACAAATAGGAATGATACTAATATAGTTGGTCATCAGTTCAAGATGATTTGTATGTTAACTGATATGGCCATCACTGCCGTCCTGGCATAACGCGTCTATACTATAGTGAACAAACTTAGGTTACTAACAAACTTAGGTTACTACCAAGATCGCCTAAAATGGTTTTTAATAATCTAGACCAGTTATCGCCTTGGTGGAAATTGAAATCCAGTCTCTTGACAAGGAAAAAGAAGCAGCTGTCCATGATGATGTCATGAAAGCTATGGGGCCAGCTGACCCAACTATTATTATCAATAGCCTGAATAGTGATGAAGAAATAAATACCGAAACGTTGCTTTCAAAACTTGAAAATATTGGAAATGTTGTCCTAATAAGGTAAGCACTTTAATGTGTTTTTAAATTACTGTAGGCAATCTGCAATGTTCGTCAAGCTAAATATATTATATATCAAAATTTTTATTAAAAATATGTTTTAAAAAACGATATTGATAAAAGGTAAAAGCACAGCCTTTTTTTTTGTCCACTGACTAGAAATACTGATAACGACCACAAGCCAGGATATTAAGGAAAAAATAAATATATTATTTACCGTTTTTGTCGGTCCATATTGAGAAATATTTCCCTTGTCTTGGTCGTATGTATATATGTGTTATTTCCCCCATTTCCAAATCCCCACAACTTGAATCCTTTCTACAATCAGTTAAAACAGACCTGTTTAATACGTCGAATCTCAGACAAATTCCAGATATTTTAACCAGAGAGGAGAGACGAGCACAAACAATTAAAATTCAAGATAAAGGATCAAATTTGTTGTTATGGAGAAAGAAACATATGAAAATGAAATGAAAATGCAACTTGAGAACCCTTTGCATTATAAGAAATTGGAATCGGACCCTAGCCCCCAACATATTATTTCGGAATGGAGCAACAAATGGTTAACAGACAGTGAGATCAGCAAAGAGATGGCCGAATGAGTCGTTAATGAGGAGGTTAAACCCGGAAAAGCGTTTGGAACATTTAAAACCCATAAAAACGGGAACCCCCTTCGACTCGTTACATCTTGTCGAGGGACAGCAATTGAAGATTTGTCAGCATTCACGGAGTTCTATCTTAAACCACTTGCTAGAGACCTACCCTCATTTATTAAGGATACCACCCACATTTTGAACATTGAAAGGAACCCTTCTAGTGTCATGGGATGTTGTTTCTATGTTCCCCAACATAGACAATAACCTAGGAATTTCAGCCATTACAGAAGCCCTGAACACCGAGGCCGTAGAAATCTGCCTGTCACACAACTCTCAGTTCTCCAATGCAAATTTGATATAGCCATGGGGGTCATCGACAAAAAAGCTAAATCTGGAAACATCAAACCAAACCTTTGGTGGAGATATAGGGATGACATTTTCGACCTATGGACACTAGGGCCTGAGAAATTATCCGAATATACCGAATACATTAATTTACTTTATCCTACAATCAAGTTTACATTGGTCTTTTCGCAAACATTACTTGATGTATTAGATCTTACCCTCAAATTAGTCGATTGCTATATCGAAACTGATGTTTATTCTAAACCAACGGACAATCACCTCTATCTGGAACATACAAGCGCACATCCAAGTCACGTTAAGAAGGCCATACCCTATGGAGTAGCAACAAGATTAATAAGAAATTGTTCTACAGATCAGAGTTTTAACACTGGGGGTATACAATACCAGAAATGATTAATTGATAGAGGATACAACCCAAAACAAGTGGAGCAACAGTTTGTGAAAGCCAAGGGATTTACCAGGAACGAGTTACTAGCTCCAAGACAAAAAGATGAAAAGATTATTTTTCCTTTGGTAGTGGACTACAATCGTCGGCTTCCAAATATTGGGAATATAATTAAAAAGAACATACACGTCCTGCATTCTTCCCAGCCAATGATTGATTTATTTCCGTTAGGTGCAATTATTCCATCGTTTAGAAGACCAAAAAACATTAAAGAAATATTATCCACCCAGAAGAGACAGCGCTCTGAACCATCCGAAGACAATGGGTGCTTCAAATGCAAAACAAATGCGACCTTTGTCATAATTACCTTCAAGAAGCAAATTTCTTCGCCAGCACCAAAACCAAAATGAAATATCCTATCAAGCAACGGATCCATTGCCAGTCTAAAAACATTATTTATTTAGTTACTTGGAAGAAGTGCGAAATGCAGTATATTGGGTCTACTAGCACTGATTTCCGTGTCAGATTTCGCAACCATAAATCGTCAATGGTAACCAATAAGAAGACATGCGAGGTATACAGTAGCTATCCATTTTAATAAGGAACCACACAATTTAAACGACTTCTGTATTTCTTCAAATGCAAAACACCAGCAATAAGAATAGTAACGACCAGCGATTGCTGACAAGAGAGGCGTACTGGAGCGCACAACTCTCTTGTCTAAAACCACATGGAATGAACAAAAGATGCGAATACCGATCCAAAAACAGAATTAATTATAGTTAGGTTCTATTAGGTTTTATGTAAATAGGTTTTTATTTGTACATAGCTTCCATTCTAATTTTTTAATATTCTAATTTTTAAACTTTATCCCCCATTGGGACGTTATTTGCATGTTATTTATTTTATTATTTAAACAATTTGCTCCAAGTGTTTTAGTTATTTTGCACTGAAGAAGCCTGAAAGGCAAAACGTTTGTAATAAAACATTTTCCTGCTCGAAGTTCGCTGTCGTCTCTCTTTTTATTCAGCCCAAACCGCGTAAGCAGATATTCAATTCAATTCAATAGTGTCCACGACCCATTCAATCGCGACGACGGTGGTTTATTACCAGATCTTGTTAATAGATAACGTTGCATCATCGGTTCTATGAGGGTATAAATAGGGATCCTAACTTTACGACGATCAACCCTGGTGAAGACACTAGATTGGAGTCCGACGGTGGAAACGTTGGGTCATGGACAATAACTTTTAAACTTGACAATAACGTTCAAAATATTGTTAAAGCCAGAGTAGCGTCAAACTATGTCTGATTTATCACCTGCTTGCGTTGGGAAATTATTTGTATGTCCAGCATTTTCAAGTATGTCCAGCATTTTCTACTCATAATCAGTATTGTCTAGAAGAACCACACCAGTATCTTTATCAGGTTTACAGATCACAAAAATAAATCTGAGAACCGGGGAGGACATGGTAACGAGTTACCAACTCGAAGTCGCTAATATATTTGCTGATTATTTCAACACTGCTGCTGCTGATATTGGGGGCGATCATGTAAAGAATCTCAAGGAGAGCGACCTACACAATCATAGTAGTATGAAGGCCATACGGGATGCCCATGAAGGGTCTTGTTTTGAATTTGAGAAATTTAGCCACGATGAAGTTAACACTGCAGTGAGGAAGCTCAATCCCCGAAAATCATGTGGTTGGAATCTGGAGGCACCAGCAAAACTATTGAAACATGTCGCAACAGGAATTGCCCCATCCCTTACTGGACTCTTCAATGATTGTATAGAATTTGGTAAATGGCCCAGTCATTGGAAAATGGGAGAGTGGACCCCTGTATTTAAAAAGGGCAATATACAGGATGATAAAAAGAACTATAGACCGATAACATCACTCATAACTGTAGATAAGATTTTTTGAGAAGTTTTTTGAGAAGTTTTTGAGAAGTTACTCTGTGAACAGGTGACCAACAAGTTTGGCGCAACACTACATAGTCGAATGACAGCCTACCGAAAGAGATACAGCTGCAAGACGTCCCTGTTATGCCTGATAGAGGATTGGAAACAAGCAATAGATAGAAAAGAACTCGTATGTATGCTCTCTACTGATATGAGTAAGGCTTTCGATTCTCTTAGTCATACATTTACTCTAAAGAAGCTTGAGGCGTATGGATTTGCCCCAGCGTCCTTAAACCTTATGAGATCTTTCTTTGTAAAACGCATGAATAGAGTCAAGCTGGGCAACATAAGGAGTGAATGGAAAGAGATGATAAGGGGATGCCCCCAAGGATCATCGATTGGTCCTACATTGTGGAATCTCTTTCAGAATGATATGATTTATCACGTTAACAATGCAAACTTGACGATGTATGCCGACGACCATCAGTTATACAAATCAGGTACAGATTTCGGTGAAGTGAAAGATAGTCTAGAGAAGGAAGGACAATGCGCTGCGACATGGTATAAGGACAACTATACCTTTTAGCGAACCCAGATAAGTTTCAGGCATTGATTATAAATCCACGCAATCTGAACATCAGCTGTCGGAGTCCTGATATAATGACAAAGTTATCAAGATTACTGACCACATCAAATTGTTAGGGGTATATTTTGATGAAAGCCTAAATTTTAGTGGTCACATCAGTGAGATGTGCAAGAAGTCCAGCAAGAAAGTGGGAGTGCTTATGCGGCTACGCAATCTAATCCCGTGTTCTGCCAAATTGATGATTTATAAAACATCGATCCTCCCATTTCTTACTTATTGCCATGTGGTTTGGCATTTTTGCTAGGCTTCTGATAGTAGAGAGGTGGAGCGTATCCAGGAACGCGCGCTGAGAGCAGTCTATAAAACAAAGTCAGACGCGTATGAAACACTCCTTAATCGAGCTCGGCTGCCAACGTTACACAACAGAAGATTACAGGATATCGCAATTTATATGTATAAAGTAAAAAACAAACTTTCACCTGTAGCTGAAATAGCTGAAATATTTACTTTTAAACAATCAAATTATTCACTAAGAAATAGCGATTTTAATATAACTAGATTTAATACCGTAAATAATGGAAAGCACTCAGTACGCCATTTTAGGCCAGTGTTATGGTCAAAACTGAGCAATGACATTAAAAATTCAGCTAGCTTAAGTGTATTCAAGAGGAATATACGTAAATTAGATATCAATAGTATGCTGGATAATAACTGCAACTGCTGTGATATGTGCAGAGAATGAGTTTTTTATGAACAGTATTTCTTATTCTATATATAAACATATGTTTCTGTAGGTTTTAATGTTTTTACTATATTTAATTATTCATAGGTTTTTACATATAAATAAATAGTGTCATCAATTAGTTTGTAAAAGCTAAATAACCTGGACACTTCAATAAAGTTTATTATTATTATTATTATTATCTTTCAATTCAATTTTGTAATCTCCTATATGACCGAGTGCGGTGAATCTGTATGTCCTTGTATTCTGTTAGTACATCTTCTTTGGTCAGCTCCTTTGGTCAGCTCCTTGTTGGTTATTATGGAATTGACCAGCAGTTCATCCTTCAATTTGATGAGCCCCAGTCCTTCTGACGTTGGTCCCGACAACAATGAACATGGTGCATCTTTTATCACTTGGAAGAGTACTTTGGATAGTTTCTGTCCTATCTGAATATCCAAGGAAACTTGTCGTTCAGGAACAATTCTATTTCCACTGTATGATGTCAGTTGTGCTTACTCCTCTCAAGCTTTGGTTGGTCTTCTATTTTCTCGCAGTCTTCTAGTTTAAGACAGTTAGCTGCTGCACCATTGTCAATTTGCATCTTGATTTCTGTCCAAGCTGACTTTTCATTAGCTATTAACTGTGGTTGTACCATGTGGTGCTTTACTCCTTTGAAAGCATATACAGGACTGTTGGATGAGTCTTCATCAGAGTCCACATCCGAGTCTGCATCGCCCACACGGTGTATCTTCTTTGTTGTTTTCTTCTTACCGGGTAGTTCTGGGTTGTGGCCTTCTTTTTTCAAAGCTTCTGATTTGCAAACTTTAGCAAAATGATTCTTCTTGTGGCATTTCTTACATTCCTGTCCATATTCTGGGCATTCTCTTGGTTTGTGGCTTTTCCCAAAGTACTTACATGTTCCTTGTGTCTTTGTTTCTTCAGTCTTCTTGTACTGGCATCTCTTCTTTCTCATTAGGTGTATTGGACTTTCACCTTCACGTTCCATTTGCTTAAACTCATTCTTGGATCTCTCTGCAGCTCTAACTATATCCACAGCACTTTTTAGGGTCAAGTTCTTCTCTCGAAGAAGTCTTCTTCTGACTGCTGCATCACTGATTCCTATGACTAATCTGTCACGTATAAGCTGGTTGGTAAGGGTACCATAATCACAAGTTGCAGCTAATTTCCTGAGCCTGTTCAAGTACTGATCAATGTTCTCATTTTCCCCTTGACTTGTGGTGTTGAACATATAGCGTTCAAAAATTGTATTCTTCTGTGGCTCAAAATAGATTGATAGTGCTTCCATTAAACTTTCTGAATAAGCAGGATCTGTAACTGGCAAGTTCTCGGCTGCTAGAACAACGTTTTTTGCTTTCTTTGTAGTCATTCCAATTCTTTTTGAAAAACTTCCAGTTCTCTGCTAGATTACCTTTCGTATTCATAGGTGGAGGCGGCGGTATTTGACTGTACACTGCAACTGAGGGCGCTAAAGGCACTACCGGTTGCTGGTTGTCTTCTTCGACAGACATGTTGTTTATTACCACAGTTCACGATCACAACCAAATCACTGTAAACAATGTGTTAAAACACTAACCTTCGGTTCCAATAAGGTGAGACGAGTATTTCTACGCTTGATGTGTTCTTCTGTCATTTAAAGTGTTCATTAAAGTGTAGTAAACAAGGTCTGGAACTATCTTTCAGTGTCCTTCGACCTTCGATAATGGGCGACTATCCCGTATCGAATTTCACTTTTTCTTTGACAAAGCTTCTTCGTCGTCGTTTCAGGATTTTCTTTTCAATGGGTTCTTTTACTTGCCAATTTGCCTACTTGAAACTGGCAACTCGAACTTCTGACACCATGTTGAATAGTTATAATATATCACTTTAATTATAGCTTTCAGCTAACCACGCTGTTTATACACAGGTCCCCCAAGTCTCGGGACTGGGTTATACACTACAGTAATGGTGAGCTCAATTAAACTAAAAACACTAATGGAAATTAAGAAGAGAAAGAAACGGAATGTGGAAAAATTAAGAGGAGAATAAAGGATGCTGTACACAGAGAAAGTAAACAAAAACATTGAAAGACTATAGGATACGGGAAAATGGTGCAAATTACAATGCAAGATGGAATGGACTCAAGGCTATAATACAGAAAATCGCAACTGAAGAATGTGGGTTTCTACAGGAAGCTAGAAAACCTTGGGTGATTAGAGAGATGCTTGACAAAATGGAGAAAGGAGATACGAAAATATGAATACTGATGAAGGTAAAAGAATATAAGTGATTGAATAATAAGTTAAGAAGGGAGAGAGGTATTGATAGAGAAAAAGTGGCAGGAAATAGAAAAGCGAGAAAAGGAAGGAACTGCTGATCTAATGTACCTGATCTAAAGAAATGATTAAGAGAAAGGAAATATAATACAAAAGTTAGAAATTAAAGACAGAAACGAAACAAGCTCAAAAAGACAGAAAATGTTTATTTATATATGTATGTGCTAACCAGAAGATATAGTAACTGAAGAGGAAACAAAAGTAGACGAAAACAATATCGGACCAGGACTATTTGAGATAGAGATAGAAACCGCCATAAAAGAGTTAAAGAATTGGACAGCAACTAAACACGATGAAATACCTGCAGAATTTCTAAAATGTATTGAAGATGCGGGGAAAAGAGAAGTGTACTAGAACTACTTGTACGCAACAACCCCTCGCTCGATGTAGTGTGATACAGTACTTGCTACAATGGACGCAATTCGGTGCATCCTAATGATTTGGCCCTGGTACGAGAAAGGGCCGGTCAAAATAAATAGGTTAGTTTTGATAAATAAATAATAGTTTGTTTTTTCAGTAAACAGAAAAGAAGAAAAAAACTCGACATTTTGAATAAGGTGAAAATTGGAGAAAAGTCGCAGCCGCTCGAACCAGCGGGTCTTTGTAGACAGAAACTTAGTAATAGAAACTTTTCGTATATTTTATAAATAAACAACTAACAACTTTAGTTTTTTACTGTGAGCAATTATCTGAGCTTTTCATATATGTACGCCTTCGATTTCGAAGAGACAAAGCGTCACCACTTCGGAAAGTTTCTACAATGAAATTCATTTAAATGTCTTCCATTCGAACAACGTTCGATATGCCAATGTGTTGAATAAAATGATTTTAAGTGAACTTTGTAAATAGCAAAATCAAATATCAATCTTTGAAGTCCGAAAGTGAAAAAGAGTAGAAGTTTCCGATCATCAGGGTAGGCAGCAAAATAAACAAGACTGGTTAATACATCAATTTTTTTATAAAGAAATTTAAATTATGAAATGTGACATCCGCGGGTGTTAGCAGAGCATTTACCGTAAAAACACGATACCTATATTATCCCAGTTAAGTCGGCCAAAGTAAAGACCAGTTGCCAGCCCCCAGGGGTTGTTGTATACACGTATTTATAGTTTCTTGTGAACATATTTACAACAGACACAAAAGAAGTTGTGCTCAGTTCTGTACTTATTTCGTTATTTCGCAATATGGTAACACCCGTTTCTTATATCTTGCAGAATTAATTGTTTTCGTTATTTTATCGCTTTCGGCTTTTCGTTCGAGATATATTCAGCGAAGAAATTACGAAATTGTTACCATGGCAACTAACTTATTAGTGCAAAGTTTTTTAAACTTTGCAGTATTGTGATGAGTGGCGAAAATTCACACGATATATATATAATATATATATAGAGTGAGTGACCGTGTTAACATCCGGGGGGTGGCAACATTATTATTTCGTGGTGTTTTGACTTCAATTTACTTTAAATATGTCTCGAATATATAAGATGAGTCCCCCGGTTTTATGTTAACATTCTACTGCGCACGCGCGAGCTGAAATTTCGATTTATCGAAATGGCCGACCCAAGGAGCGATATATTCTTCTCAAAACAGGGATTTTGTGGACTTACAGTATTAAATATGATGTAGGATAAAGGACTGGTTGTCTGTTAGGGGAAGACGAGCCTGGATATAAAATAAAGGTCTGATATTCAGGATATTTCTATCACGTTGTGTCATGATTCAGCATTTCAACCGTCAGGACAGGGACAGCCGACAGGTAAGCGTAGCGAGTCTCTGCCTTTTTATAATGGAACACAATGGATACAGAATAACCTGCGAGATTATTTTGTTAGAAATTAGACTCCTGCACTTTTGTAAAGCGGTCTGTAGTTTCGGTATTTACTTCGTGTCAGCATTTGATTATTTGAAATTTTTATTGTATATTATTGGGCTTAATAGAATTTTAGAAATACAATTGTAGATATGTTTTGGGTATTGAGCTGTTCAGCAGTCAGTACTAATACGAGTACCGATTTGACAGCTTGTAATTTATAGAAATTGTCTGTATTACTTTGTTTTGTATTGTCGCGACTATTATATTTTTGGGGCTGTTGTGTACATACTGTATAAAGCACAGTGTTATACTGTTAGATTGGTTCATTTCTGTTGTTGAAACATAATTTTGTTCCTTGGCCATTTATTGGCTGTATAATTGTAGCCTTGGAGAAATTTGGTGCTGTTCTAATATAAATATGAATTGACAAAATTAAGAGCATTTGAAACTGCCTGAATAATTATATTAGCCCATGTTCCTTCACTAGAGATATTAATGATGTAAATATCAGGCTATCAATGTTAACCCAGGGTGGGGGAACACTGATGGGATATTGACTGATTGACTTTTTCTGAGACAGGGAATTTGTTTTTTTTTAAAGATCGAGGGATGGATTTTTGACACGTAAACAATAATTTTAATATTAACTACTTAATGACCAAGACTGAGGTCTTTATGGTAAAATATCTAACCGAGATCTTGCTGTATTGGCCGAGCAATAGTGGCCAAGGTTTGGTATTTTACTGTAAAGACCAAACAGTCGAGGTTATTGAGTAGTCCATTATATGGCACTTTTTATTACAAAATCAATCTTGTATTTCTTGTTCTTTGTACTTCGCTTAATTTAACGTCATCAAAACACTGGAC
This sequence comes from Chrysogorgia sp. JL179-B06, assembly GCA_035772405.1. NCBI lineage: Eukaryota > Metazoa > Cnidaria > Anthozoa > Scleralcyonacea > Chrysogorgiidae > Chrysogorgia > Chrysogorgia sp. JL179-B06. The sequence goes on from JAYKKM010000308.1 coordinate 840,737, forward strand.
TAGCATTATTTTCTGTTGTTTCTTTCTTGTCCGGATACTAAAATGTACTTTTATAATATTTATTGTTGATCGTCATTTAATTTATTTTCATAATTTTGCAGCAATATTTCTTATTAGGATGTTGTGTTTATTCCCAATAATCATAGGCATTAGCCCGTGAAATTTTATCCATAGTCATAGTTGTCATAATTTTCTGTCCAACTTATCACCTTTATCAACCTGCAGCTTTATAAGCAAGCAATCTTTAATCCTGCATAGCATTAAACTTAATTTGTGTCATGCGTTATGCTAACTAGTGTTTTATTTAATATATATGATACATAATTCTATAAAACTTTGCACTGTCCTTGGGACCTAGTTTTCTAATATCATATCAAATATAAACTGATTTCAACAATATTCAGACGACGATATATTTTGAAATACGCTCTACAAACTCATGCTATGCCTCAAATGAAAGTACTATTTAAAGCACGCGTAGGAGTGTTTTATCAGATATATAATGGCTTCAAACACGACTACAATATAGTGGATTCCGTGGGCGTTGTTTTCTATTGTCTGCAGATTACGGTTGAGTTAGCTGGTGAACAATAGATATTAATGTTTTACCCTGCATGTAGTGTTAGAATGTTCAATATTCAAATTACAACATTAAACATGCAAGAAAAACGTTTCGTGTTAAGTATGGGCATGTGTTGGTAGATTTCAGTGGAGTTCTTTTTGAGAAGTAGATTTAATAAGGAGAAGCAGGGTGGCTTCCTCCGGTGGGAAACGTGTGTTTCGGAAGGCAAGAGGGGCCGAGGAAGAGAAAAAGTTGTTGGAAAGCAGTATTCCTGGATCAACACGACGATCGACTAGATGGGCGTTCAACGCCTACTGCAGCGTTGTCAGGTTGTGTGTTTAATAACTGTACAATTAACTTCGGATAGATATAAACTGGATTTTGTATATAAAACTGTACGAGAATACTTTGTAAATTCGCAGTGATCTTTAATATAAATTGTAATGTTGGGGTTTAATGAAAGAATTAAATTATTTGCTTGCAGTGAGCGAGAGAAAGTGGTTTATGTGCATACTGAGTCAATTTGACGAGTTTTAGGTATTTTTTGCATTTGTAAGCAGCACGCAATTTTATATAAAATGCTACGTTCATTAGTATTCTTTATATAAAATGTCATGTTAATTAGCATTTTGATTGTTTTAATGAATAACCCCATATTTCCCCAGGGATCAATTGATGAACCTGAGATCTAAATTTACCATCCCTAGTGAGCTTTTCTGCCTTTTGAAGAATCAACAGATACATAGAACTCGTCGAGTACGGTGGCTGTTTACTTGGTTTTGTGTTTTTATTTATTAACAAATCGTGTGCCATTTAAACTCAATCTTAATTTCTTGAAAATTCTTTTACATTGTTTGTGTTTGCATTTATCTGGTGATAATCTACATGAACAAAATGCTGCACTCTGATTGGCTGAGAGTAGTGCAATTTAGAGGAAATACAGTGCATAAAAAGGAAATACAGTGCACATTTCTTTGTGAAAAACGTTTTTGTATCATAACACAATAAATTCAATATGGCGGTCTATTCACTTTTTCAAAGAGAATTCCATGTAATCTTCAGTATTTTGGCACGAATACAAAGAACAGAGTGAAAATTGGTTAGTTATGAAACAAGACGTTTTTAAAAACGAAAATGAATTACGAACTTACGAAGTGTACGTCGAACAAGTCACGGCATTTGCAGGCTGCCGTCGGTTAGTTAAATGTTAAGTATCCTGTGATCCGTGGAGATTAGTACACTACTTTACTTGTGAAAAAAACTCACAATCAATTTTTATTCAATGGCATTTACTGCCTTAATGCAGTAATCACTACAGTGTTATATATCAGTAATGTGGCGGTCACTTTAATTATATCAGTAATGCTTGGGTGAGACTGGTGTATCGTATATAGTGACTGGTGCATCGGCAGTACATAAACACTATCAATATAACCAGTACATTATTGTAACCTCCATCTGAGTCTTGGTAGCTCAATTGTTAAAGTGTCTCATTGGCAATCCGAAACCTTTTCTGAGGATTAGAGCTTGTAGATATACTGATAGTCTGTGTATATTGCCTGTCTACTCCACTCCATATATTTTAATATATGCACTGTTGTCGCGATTGTGGGAACTTAAACAGATGACATGGAAGATCGTCAAGCTCATATCCTAAGAAAATTATGTACTTGTTCAATTGATATATGTACTGCCTATGTGGCAGTCACTATATATCAGTAATACTCGGATGTATTAATATGTACTACCTGTTGTAGTGATTGTGGGAGCTTGGAGTAGGTAGATAATACATGGATGATCGTCAAGCTCAAATCCTAATAATCCAAATCCTTGTATAAGTTTGATAACACGGTTTCAACTGCAATTTGCACAAATTGTGTGAGCACAATTTGAGCTATTTTGAAAAACACAAGTGTGTATTAACCCCAAATTACATGTACAGTGTTATTAACAGTACTATTAACAGTGCTATTAACAGTGTTATCAAGGGAATAACATGACTTTGGAGGGCATATTGTTTACCAATTAATAATATACACATGAAAACATTTTACAGGAAGTAACGTTCGGGGATCATATGACAAGTAATTTATTCAATCAACAAATTATAATACACTTGACAACCAAACGAGGATCGAAAGAAAGTATTTCAGAACTTTTCCAATTATTTCCTGTTTTCTGCATTGTATTTCCTTTTTTCTGTGTTGTGTTTCTTTTTTCTGCATTGTGTTTCTTTTTATGCTTTGTGTTTCCTTGAAATTGCGCTGCTCTCAGCCAAACAGAATTGAGAATTTTTTCATGTACAGTGTATATTATTACCAGTTTTTGAAAACTTCTGCAGCACTTTTTGTGTAGTACATGTTATAAATTACTGTAACTTACTTTTGTATTTTTAATAGTTTTTGAATTTGCTTTAATTTTAGAACTTTTTAATCTTTTGGAAATTTTAACAAATTTCATAGTTTATATATTTGTATACTTTTTAATAATTTACCATCTCTTAAAGTAAGTGTAATGTAATTAGATTGTCTCTCCATATCTGTATTAATGTATGTTGTATAATGTAATTTTTGAAACAAATAAATTTTAAATTTCTTAATTATTTTATTTTTCAGTATAACTAAAGAGCATAATTGTTATACACATATTTTATATCTTCCGTAGCATTAAATGTAACCAGTGATGTATGTAATATGTATGTAATATATATATACATATAACTATAATTTTGAACATACTATATATCCTACAGTTATCATTCATTCTTTCATCAGGTAGTAGCTAGATACATTTACGCCCAAGCGGACCTATTTTTTGAAAAACTTGTTAAAACAATAAAGCAGTTCATTTTTGGTGAACAAATTTGGAAGACTTTACCGGGATTTGAAAGTCCCAGTACCTCTTGAAAATGCGAGCCGAAGGCGAGCATATTTAATGCACGAGGGCTTTGAAATCCCGGTAAAGTCTGACGTCGAGTGTTTGAACTGACTTCTCAAACATAGTAATTTACATATTTTCAAAGTCCTAGGACATTGATATATTTCAAAATCCTAGGATTTGAAATATTTCAAAATGTCTTCACGTGATCAGCTAGATGGATCTTTCGGTTTCAAAACACTAATCAAACATTAATTTATTTTGTTTTTGGTTCATTTATGAATTATTAATGAGTTTGAGAATAATAAGTATAGCATGGCTTCTCGTGCAATTTGAAAAAAACACGCGATCGTAAGTTTTTCAAGGACCTAAGATTTTCAAAGCTAGTTTTTGTGCTATTTTGATAGACTCACTTGTATAGATAGATAAATATATTAGGAAGGTGGTTGGGTGGATGTATGGATAGTTTATTAAATACTTCACATCACAGTTAATAGAAAAAACCCAGAATTGCGTGAGATTTACAAGTTATAAAGGTAATATAATTATTGATTATACGTTTGACCTCCGACTTAGATTAGATTAGATACCTTTATTTGAATAGGGTATAACTCAATCAGCCATAATACAATTATATGCTGTTATCAATAGAGGCCCTATAACAATTTGTATACAGATTATATAAAATAGAATTATCAAAATGAAAAAGTGTTAAAATAGTAAAAGTAATAAAAATAGTAAAAATACGTATATTACAATTAACAAAAGTAGAATGCTGCGTAGACAATGTTTTGGATACACTGTATAGCATATTATGCATGTAAACGCCACGTGATGTTTATTTTGAATTTTAGCTTGATTTGTACAGTACTTTAGTCCTTTCTTCAATTGAATTGTTGAATCAACATTGTCCTTAACCTTCTTCAAGACTTTTAACGTGATATTTATTGCACATCTCAAATCCAGAGTTCTTCGTTGAAACAACATTTCGTCAAGATATTTCGTCAAGCCGTGTTATTCGTCAAGCCACGTCAAGCTGTGTTGCGAATATCAAGATATTCTCTGTTAGGGTTGAGACCTAAAAGCAAAGATCTTCATCGAATTGATAGTCCTCTATTTAACCTGTTGAAGTCCCTTAATATATTGCATAACCAAAGATTCAGTCGCGGTGGAAAATCAATTGCACAAACGAGCCATATAACATCTATTGTAAACGTCATGCCAGATTGATGCCAGCTAGATCTCAATTTCGGAAGAGATGCCTTGTTGATATCCCTATTTCAGTCTCTCCTAACCGTCATCAATTATCTAATTCGAATTTTATACCTCTATCAAGTTCTCATGTGGAATTTATACCAAATATGCCTGATATAGCATTCATCACTGAAACTTGGCTAAAAGAAAATATCGCAGATGAAGTCGTTAAAATCCCAGATGAAGTCGTTAAAATCCAAAGCTATAACCTGCATCGACGTGATCGAAAAGAGAAGTGCATGGTGGCGTATGTCTCTATGTGAAAGGTGTTTATCAAACTTATATTCTTTCTGATGTGCCTAGTCCGAATAACCTTGAGGTCTTATGGGCTATTCTTAACCCTCGTTGTCTTCCAAGAGGATTTTCAAGACTTCCAATTGCAGCTATTTATCATCCTCCTAGAGATAATAATGCCATCATGTTGGAATATCTGCAGTCATGCCTAGAAATATTAGAGACAAAATACCCGAACTGTGGCCTCATCCTAGCTGGCGATTTTAATCAATTACCAGTTCAGAGTTTTGCATGCCAATTTCAATTAAAACATCGTTAATTAAATCGTTAATTTCCCAACGCGAGGAACAAACACTATGGATCTAATTCTTACTAACTTATCCGATTACTACAATAACCCATTTAGTACACCGTCATTTCGTTTATCAGATTATCTCACCGTTTTTACCTTTCCTAAGACCCGTGTTAAACATAAGTCGCAGAGAAACTCTATTAATGTGTGCGATAAACGACTTATACTGTAGTAGCGTACGTCGTCTTGGTAACTATATTTATCTGAAGTCACCCTGGGACTCGGTTATAACCTCGAATTTATCTGTGAATAAAATTTGGAAGCTTTTACAAATATTATAAATTATGGTATGAATACCTTAATGCCCTTGAAAGCCGTTAAAGTTCACACAACTGATCAGCCATGGATGAATAATAATCTCAAAGTGTTAATAAGACGAAGACAAAGAGCCTTTGCCCAAGATAATCAACTGCTGTATAAATACTTACGGAATAAAGTTAATCGAGTAAGGAAGAGATGTCGCAAATTATATTATGAAAGCAAGGTAAAAGAGCTCAAACAAAGTAAACACAAAAATTGGTAGAGAGAGGTTAAGCAGTTGTGTGGTTACTACGATTGGCTGATCAACAACTTGATAATCAATCACTTAGCAACCTACTGTAATTAATAATACATTCCTTGATGCTGTGCAAGATTATGTCACCCTTTTGAAAATAATTTGCCAGAAGATTTGCCAGACGCTGTAATTTCCTTAACCAACGAAGAAGTTCTTTCATTTCTATATCATATAAATCCTGCCAAGTCGAGCTAATCAAGTAACAGATATTAATAAAGATCGTAGACCTATTTCCCTTATCTCATCACTTTCTAAAATTGCAGAAAAAATTATCATCACGCAAGACCTCAACCCATCACTAATGAAAATATAGATCCAAATCAATTTGGATTTATTCCAAGATCAAGTACTACGCAAGCATTAATTTACTTGATACATCGATAGTCTCAGTCTACCGATGGGAATGGTGCATCTGTCAGATCACTTTTGCTGGACTATCGGAAGACCTTTGACCTTGTCGACCATACCATATACTTATCAGGAAGCTCTCAGGTCTTGGTCTCATGCATTCGGTGTTTAAGTGGATTATGGATTTTTTAGGTGGAAGATACCAGAAGGTCAAGTTGATTTCAAACTGTTTCTCTGACTGGAAGCCCGTACCAGCTGGTGTTCCACAAGGAACAAAGAATTGGTCCGTGGTTATTCCTAGTCACGATTAATGATTTGTCAATTCTAAACCAATTTATGGGCGACATGATCAAATATGCTGATGATACAAACCTCTCAGAATATATTCCAAAGAACGCCACTAGTGTCTTACAAAGTATGGCTAATACCATAACAGAATGGTCCCAATATAATAAGTTCCAAGTTAATCCAACAAAATGTAAAGAGATATTCATCACATTTCAAAGAAACCCACCACAATTTCACCCTGTTTGTGTTAATGGAAAGAATATAGAGCGCGTTAAGGAAATAAAAATCCTTGGCCTTGTTTTAACTGACGACCTCAAATGGAATACGCATGTAGACAAAATAACCACCAAGGTATCTCAACGTACATATCTCCTAAAGCCGTTGAAGAAATCTGGACTTGAAGAAAGTGATTTAATCTGTTTTTTTTATGTTGCGTGCATAAGATCTGTCTTGGAATATGCCTGTCAGGCTTTCCATTATGGCCTACCTCAATACCTATCAGATAAACTAGAAAATACAGAAACGTTCAATGAATATAATTTTTCCTGGCCTAACATATGAACATGCCTTGGAACTCTCTATCACCCTAACTTTGAAACAATAAAAGTGTTCTTAAATCTATTTATATGTAAGATTTTATGTTTCTTAAGCCATAATTGTGAGGAATGCTATTGGGAAGAAGGCTATGCAGCGTAAACTGCTGAATTACATGATTTATAAAAGCTAATAATAAATTACAACAAAATTAATTAATTTATTAGATACAAATTATATTTACGAACATTACGCTGTTATCGCGTAGAGAAAACCTTTGTAGGAAATTATTTAACGATATTGTAAAAGACGAAAACCATAAACTCCATACTAATCTATCTATCTATCTATCTATCTATCTATCTATCTATCTATCTATCTATCTTGGTAAACTGCCAAGATTTTTAGTGACGAAATACTGACGTTTCGAGCGGAGCCATTCATCAGAGTAAAACGAGATGAAATAAAATAAATAGGGCTTATATTATATGCCAAAAGGGTATCACAAGTAAAAAGTAGCCAATCAAATGTACGGGAGATAAACAAACAAATAATTAATGAGATGCGAAAAGTTAAATCATTTTCTATTTTTACAGTCGATCAGCAAACAGACTGAGGGGGAGGCAGAAATTACAGGTCCAATATTCAAGGGGATTAGACGATAGTACTGCGGTAAGAAACAAAAACTTAAAAAGGAATGAAAGTGCATGAGCTAATAATAAAAAAGTTCCAAGCAAACAACACGTAAAATAACAAAAAAACGTTCCCGCTGCTACACATGTCCTTTTCTCAATCCCACTCAGTTATTACCGCTCCAAAAATTCAACCACACAATCCGTCATACTTTTTCATGCACGTCCACCAACATCATTTATTGCATTTCTTGCGATAAATGCCCTAAAATCTACATCGGTGAAACTGGGCGACGCCTTTCAGACTGGTTTGCTGAACATCTTCGTTCCGTGAGGAACAATGATGTTGAGAAACCTGTAGCCCACCATTTCAACAGTTCTAACCATTTGGTTTCAGACATGAAAGTCTGTGCCATCCTTCCCATCTCAGGTGGTAACGATAACCGCAAACGGCAAGAGAAGCGTCTCATTTTTAAACTTGGCACCACACATCCTCTTGGTCTTAACGAACGTTTTTCTTTTATTTAATTTCCTACAAGTTTTTTGTTATTTTAGTTTGGTTGGAACTTTTTATTATTAGCTCATGCACTTTCATTCCTTTTCAAGTTTTTGTTTCTTACCGCATTACCATCGCTTAATCCCCTTGAATATTGGACCTGTAATTTCTCCCTCCCCCTCAGTCTGTTTGCTGATCGACTGTAAAAATAGCAAATGATTTAACTTTTCGCATCTCATTAATTATTAGTTTGTTTATCTCCCGTGCATTTTGATTGGCTACTCTCTACTTGTGACACCCTTTTGGCATATATATACGTCTTACTCTGATGAAGGGCTCCGCTCGAAACGTCAGTATTTCGTCACTAAAAATCTTGGCAGTTACTATAAGTTACAAGTTACTATATTACAAGTTACGATTATATACGGTACAGCCATGATAAAAAAGATTTCATACTACCCTCTAGTTTTACGCTAGGAGGGCGGAGATGGTTACTTTGTCTAGTTTGCCTAGATACAATTTCTCTATTAAATTTAAAACAATTATGGAAGAATTGAGGTACATAACCTTGAATACATTAACGTTTAACAAATTTGAGAACATGCTGTTCGCGACGATTCTCAAGAGGTTCATATCTTAATTGTGCCATTGCCTTATCACTGCTATTTGATCTTACAATAATGCGAGCAGCACGTCTTTGGAGTCGTTCCAACGAATCACTATATACATGTACCTTCCCACAGCAGGTCCAAGCAGTGTCACAATAGTCAAAAATAGGCAAAACAAATTACTTGTATATTATGTTTGCAGTATTCACGCTGACGTAGCTCCTGACACGATTAAGCATTCTCAGTCTTTTCCCAGCTTTACAGATTAAATGCTTTACATGAGCATTAAATGTAAGAGTTTCGTCAATTATAATGCCAAGATACCTAAACTCAGAGACCCGATTGATTGATACATTAGCTCACGCATGATACATTAGCTCGCGCATGATACATTAGCTCACGCATGATACATTGGCGAGTCTTGCGCTAGTTCCAATGATGACAAATTCTGTCTTTCCTCTATGAAGAAAGAGACTGTTGTTGATAAGCCAGTCATAACCAAGTTCAAATCATTATAAACATATTTTATTAAAGCATTTACCCCAAGAGCAGACCTGCTCATCTAGGGGGTTCACGCAATTTACAATTTTTATCAAAAAAGTACAAAAAAACAACAAATAGATACATACAGTAAGTATAAGTATAAGACCATTGGAGTACATTAAGGTCTTTTAGCAAAACGCATAGATTCATTAATATAAATCTGAATCCTTTTAAATGAATATTTGTTTTCATCGAATGTCATGTCATTAGATCCAAAAAGAAGTGCATTACTTTTTTGGAAATCTAACAAATTACTCCAACGGTCTTTCAGTAATTGTGCAGCAGCCGAGAGTAAGTTCTGTCGGAGGGCAGCATATTGCGGACAGTATAATACAGTAAATAATGATATACAGATTCGCTCATATTGAGTTATCAACACTGTTCCATAATCTAGTCGTCGAAGAGGAAAAGATTTCTTGTATCTCTCCGTCCCTCGGGGAATAGTGAAAAATTTCTGGCAGACCAGATCTTTGTTGGACAGTCAAATGAATCAGATCATGCAAATAGGATGGACCCATACCCCGAACAATTTAAAATACAAAAATTAGTTTGTGAATTAATCTTCTGGTTTTCAAATCATCCCAACCGATTTCAATAGACAACGCCTGCCTACTATAGTTCCCCTTAGTAAGTGTTTTCTCGATTTCCTTAGCATTATTAGATGAGCAATACAATACAATACAATGTCATCTGCATACATCAACATGTTGCAATCATCAACGGCACGGGGTAAGTCATTGACAAACAACAAGCTGCCCAATTATGGACTCCTGAGGCACACCGGATAAGACATCACAAGGATCTGAGAATTCCTTTCCGAAAGCTACGACTTGTTGACGATTGGTTAAGTAGTTTGCAAACCAATTTAGACCAAAATTTCTTGGGATTAGATTTTTTAGCTGACTGTCATTGGAGGCATAGTAGTGTGCACGAAGTGATTTTCTTTCTCGATTTGCCTTATTACGATAGAACTTGAATATTATGGTGTTTCGTGACGCAAAGGCACACTGCTGTTGTTTAACCAAGTTCTTGAAATCTTTAGTAACCCAAGACGCGTCGTTGCAACGAAGTTTGACCTTTTCCTCAGGCATTAAAAGATCTAAGCCTGTGGAGACAATGTTGGTAAATAGGTCATTTTTCTCATCACATGAAGCAGGTCGAAAAGACTCCAATCGATTTGATTAAGGTATCCAAATTCTGTTTTACGGGAGGGGCGAGTGTATCTCTTGATTTTTATACGACAGAAAGCTTGGAAGTTCTAACAGCTGGATAAATAGTGATGGTCTTGTGATCGGATAAATCAAAGGGGAGGGAATACTATACAGTGGGCTTACGCTTGTAAAATTTATGCAGGTTGGTTAAGACTAGCTCGAGCGCGTTGTTACCGCGAGTGGAAGGTGAACAAGCTGTTTCAGCTGGAACTGATGACAAAGTTGTTTCACGTCGATTTGGTTATCAATTCGCCGGCAATAATTAACCCACAGTCTGCAAAGAGTCCTTCAGCCTGCGCTAGCAAGTTGAAGAGGTACTCCAGCGTGTCTTTATCATTAACACTTGGTGGGTGATACACTGTAGCGGTGACAATGCCTATAGAATCCCTCTTGGTAATCTGCAGGATTTTGTATGGACCCAGAGAACTTCAAAACGCTAGTCTTCTAAGATATTCAGACGCTTGATGTTAATGGTATTCTTAGTATAAAGGCAAACACCTCCGTGCAACGCACGCCGGTAGTACGATCTCTTCTAACCAGATTATAGTTCGGCAGGGCAATGATGCTGTCGTCGACGAAGTGACTTAACCAGGTCTCAGTTAAAAATATCAAGTCAAAATATCAGCCGTGCGTGTTTTTTTCCAAATTGCACTGGAAGCCATCCATGGGTTGCAAAGGAATTTGCTGCTCGAGTAAGCAACCGGTATAGGAGAGTGGGAGCGATGCAAATGACAGCTGCGAAGCAGTCTAGACACGGCATTCATTTCACAGTACAGTTTTTAAAATTAACCCATTCTCATTAATGGCCCTTGTCCGTCGTCGACGTTACCCATGAAAAGGCTGGCAAGTTAATTCATTGGTTCAATACAACACTTCCACAAATCTTCTCAATATTCCAAAATATTTACGCAAATCAATAAACAAATTACACCTACGCAACATGAATAAGTATAATAACTTCTCACAAACGTTGGTGTTCAAAACAGACGGGAAAGACCACAAATGAATGAAAATAAAGAGGTCTTTGCCGAGTGACTTTTGCTATGCACCCCACATGGTACCCTGGTCCCAGAGGTTTACGCCGCCCCGCAGGTATATGACTTGATCCTGTATAACGCCATCAGTTTGTTTATCTAAATTGCATGGTTATCTAGTTTTCAGTTTACTTTGCAATATTGTGATGAGGGGGAAAATTTGCGTAAGCGAGACAGCGAGAGAGGCATAGTGTTAACATTTGACCACGTCCGGGGGAGAGGTGAATAAATATAGCGATATGGAAACTTGTCGTATTTCGAATAATATCAGTTGAAAATCTATGAAATATCTAAGCAGCGTTTCCTCGGTTTAGGGAATTACCAAATATACAAATCTAGGTGTTTTTCATCTTTTATTATCTCGAATTTCTTTAAATTCTATCTATCTTTCATTCCCCCGGATTGTGTGAAAGTTAGTCTACTGCGCATGCGTGAGCATCCAAATTAAGCTCTTCTCGAATAATAACATGGCGGCCCATTGGTAGCAACAACTATATAAGTCCAAGAATCGATCGATTTCTTCCTTGAAGGATCGAGTAACTATATCGGCTTTCTAGTTCGGAGAAGACGAATATAGACAAAGCTTTGGGCCTTGGCGAGAATCGGTCAACATTCAATCATTACTCGACTGACGACTGTGATCGAGCAACACGGATGCGTTTATATTGCTGATATTCCGGTTATTTGAGATTTGAGGTCAGTATATTTTATCATTTATGTCCTATTTAGATGCTAGTCTATATCACCTGACAATGATTTTGTTCATGTTCATGCATGTTCACTTTAGTATTTAATTATTTCGATTGCTTGATTACAATTGCGTAGTCCCTTTAAAATATAATATGACCAAATTGGCAAATTTAAATATAATTAAACTTATGCTTTGGCAAATTATTAAATTTGAACGTGTTTAAAATATGAGTTTTCTACAATTTATTTTAAATTGTGATTTGATTGTGAACTTGATGGAAGCGTTATTAATTGATATAAAGCTTTTTTGTTTATATTTGATATTTACCTGAGCATGTATGCATGTCTGTTCTAAAATCTTACTTTAGTGACTTAAAAATTAGGCTATCTTTATGCCATTACAGTCGTGGCAATAGAAGCGTTCCGAAAATTGTTGACCAGTTCATTTCCCAACTATTACCAATTCATTTGATGAGTATCTCAAAATATTGATAACTTGCTTGAAATGTTGACAACTTCCTGTTTTTTGAATTGGCCTAGCACAGAAGATTGGTCAATTTGCAAATGGAAGTCACGATTAACCAATCATAATGCTTGGCCATTTCAAAACACAGGCAGTTAGGAGTTTTTCTCGAGGAGTTTTTGTTAAATGTGTGAGGAACTCATCAAATGAATTGGTAAAAGTTAGGAAATGAACTGCTCATATGTAATGATGATCTCCACAATGGACCACAAACATTCTTTTAAATCCATTCTTTTCGAAGCAACCGACATCTTTGTTGTCAAAGGTATTACTTGCCATTAATATTGCATTATTATTGTTAACTGGCCCTACAATCAACTTAACTTAACTTATTCAACTAAAGTCATAAACTCTAATTGAGTTTGCTAAAAGTCTAAAGTAATTACAAAGTAATTTCAGTTTTTATTGGAAAACCTTGTGATTTTTGAGATATTTTGTGTTACGAATTGTGAACCTTTTTTGGACTTGTACAGGTATTCTAGATAGGCCCTAGTAGCTGTTAACTTTGGTAGAACAATTGTAGTGATTTGCCAATGACAGTTGGTTAATGAGTCAGTGACATAGCCACATAGAGGGTCATCTATTTTACAGTATGTACAGTACACAAAAAACAGTTAGTTTACCTGAACCTAAATCTCTCTATTATGTTATAGAAACATTCTCCATTAGACCAATTAATAAATCATGTTTATTTTCCATTGCAGATAAAGGTGAATATCAATATAAAATATAAAATATAAAGATGATAGTAAATCTACTCAATTCCAAAAGACACAGTATATGTGAACATCATAACCATCCAGTGTGATGCTACTGTATTCAACGTTGTGCTATAGTACTGTACATTACTTATTGCCAATTATGGACATTATCCTATGGCTATGCATGGATAATTCTATGGCTACCTGTATGCATGATTTATAATCACTTGATTTATATTCTCTTTGGTGGCTGTACGTGGAAAGACTTATTGAAGATGTAATCAAGAAAGATCATATGTTAGTGTGAACTAATAAAGCAAACCTCTACAACAATTTGTGTAATTTCCCTGTTGAACTAATAAATGATGGATAAACTGTTGCAAAACGTCTTAACATATTCACCGTGACTAACTTTTCAAACATGAAGTACTCATGTTTACTAGTGAACTTTTAACCACAGTTGGCATACTGTTCTGTATAACTTTACACTGTATTACCTTTATCAACCTGCACTTTGTAATTTAAATAATAAGCATCAAACGTTTTTTAAACTATTTATAAACTATTTTAGATCTTCCTTCTTCCCTAGAAGTATTACCTTGTGGAACAATCTTCCTCAAAACCTTAAATGTGCTCCAAATTTAAAATGCTTTAGAAATATCTTGCATGCTTTTTACAAAGATAAACTTTCTTCCTATCAGCCTCCATAGTTATGCCGACGCTAATATGTCAACATATTGCTGCTTAGTACCTCTTCTCAGTTGTTAGCTTTTTAAATACTTTAATTATATGTTAGCTAGATTATAGATTTATAACCATATTACTATCGTATTTTAGGAGTTGGATTTCAATTGGGACGCAAGTCCTGTTTCTTCCTCCTGTCATTACACTCCTTTATTTATTATTATTTAACGATTGTATGACGAATTCAATAAATTCAAATTCAAATTTATATACTAGTATACATTTTTCATTTCTACTGCAGCTTTAGAATTATACAACAATGCCGTGAATTTAAAAGTGTATATGCTGATGCGCGGTATTGACATTTTACCATGCGTTATGCAACCAATGCATCTGAATAAAAAAACTTTGCACTGTCCTTGGGACCTAGTAACTTATCTATTGGTTATCGATTCTTTAATTATACATTGGCCAAATGTAACCAGAACTATACGTGTACGATTCCTGTTTTGATTATGATAATTTGACGAACATACGCCGATTGTACGCGATCGCTCTTAACTTACACAAAACCAAAAATAAATTAAAAGGAGAAATGCTAAACGAAAAAATTAACAAGAAAAATACTTCCTTCCCAATCTTTTTATGTGTCATATTGATATTTATATATTTACATGGCCCCAACTTGTGCATCTTTATTTTGAAAACAGCCCCTCACCTGTCATTTATCATTGAAGGGCTATTGACGAAGAGTTGTTGATTACATTTGATGACGGAAGATCGGCTCTGCGAGCGTTGGAACTAAATGATAAAGAGGTAATAATTATAATTTATTTGAACCTAGGAGTATCAGTAGAAGATAAAAGTGATCGTTCAGGTTGTTGTAGTTTTGAGAAAAGCTGTTGATGGTGATTGACGTCTCGGGCTCCTCGGTGGCGGTCATGTAAATTTACAGTCTTTCTAGAGACTACAACCTGGACGATCACCTAACTTCTAAATGGGTAATAGTAGCGTTTTTCACTCGTCTCTTAAGTGCAACTAATATAAAAATAGGTACGCAAAGCGTAAATGTGTCGAAATATATAGCAAAGTTGGTGAACTGTCAATATTTTTTTAACGATATAGGCTAACTTTCGAGCGGAGCCCTTCGTCAGAAAAGACCAAGGATATTTTAAACTGTTGAAGGACATCTTTACTTCGAACGCGAGATATTTTATCTTTTCAAAATTATCAGCATTCGAAGATATAATTCATATCGGCGCGCCGTTTATCCGGCGTAAATTACTTGTTTAATCGCTGAATTAAAGGTGCGAGTTAAAATGCTGCATAAACACAGTCATAACAAGAGCTTTTATCTTTTCAGTATGATTTAAAATATTGTATGACAGACACAAAGCATATCTTGTCGTGTTGTTGATGGCATTAATTGCGTACTTCACAATTGTGTCATAATTATCAGAGGATGCGGGAATTATGTCTGTTCACGATACTTTTCATGTTGTCCATACAGCTATTATAACTGACTTTCACAGTATTTCTACTAAAAATTTTGTGTAGCTTGCTGGAGGCTGGAACATGCTTATCAATAAGGTTGACGTATATATATATATATATATATAGATGTTGAAAGGATTTATGGTGAAGGAAAATTTCGAATGTTGGAATACATACATTTTAAGACCAAACCGGGACCAGTTGCGAAAAATGCAACTTTAAGGCCTTCCGGCTGGGAATTGAACCTGCGATCTAGTGCTGTGCTCTGACTAGTGAGCTACGGAAGCAGTTGCCGAGAGCGTAGTCACGAGTTCTGTATATATGGTGGTAATGCCGGGATAAGATTCTGGGTATATTATAGGTAATATTTGGCATTTCACTCGATCAAACTACATGTTGAAAGGATTTATGGTGAAGGAAAATTTAGAGTGTTGGAATACATACATTTTAAGACCAAATTCCCAGCCGGAAGGCCTTAAAGTTGCATTTTTCGCAACTTGTCCCGGTTTGGTCTTAAAATGTATGTATTCCAACACTCGAAATTTTCCTTCACCATGTAGTTTGATCGAGTGAAATGCCAAATATTACCTATAATATACCCAGAATCTTATCCCGGCATTACCACCACCATATATACAGAACTCGTGACTACGCTCTCGGCAACGGCTACCGTAGCTCAGTGGTCAGAGCACTGCACTAGCCATCGTAGGGTCGCGGGTTCAATTCCCAGCCGGAAGGCCTTAAAGTTGCATTTTCGCAACTGGTCTCATATATATATATATATATTATATATATTTAAATACAGCTTTGTAAAACGTACTAACCATGGTGAATGGTAATATTAACTTCAGAACGTTCTGAAATCTAAACTGCTTTTTATTCTGAAAAATAAAACAGTGCCAATACGACAACAACCTTTGCGACATTGTCGCTCAGATTTACCTTTTAGTTGCAACTCAGCAATCGGTAAGCACATTCTGTCTAGTAAGCCTTGCGCTGATGCTTATTCTAATTTTAGAATTCTCTCTAAGTGTCGGTCAGCTTTTCAATTAACTAGATAATGGAGTTCGTATACATTAAACTTAATGATCCGGATCTTTGCAGACAAAAGGAATTCGTTTTCAACTTGGCGTTATTGTGAGATGTCATCATATACGCGTGGGGTGACATCTGATTATTATTCAGTTTTTCGATTATATAAAGGCTCGTGTTTCTAATTTTCAGTTAGCAGACGTAGCACTTGATAAGTGGTCTGCCGAAATGCATCGTGTTATTTTATTTTAAGCCTATATTTATTTCGCAAATCTTTAAACAGTTCTTTTAAGAACTCATTTATTTTTCTCACCCTTTGCTCCAACATTACGCCATTGTTAGTTTTTGGTAAATGTGTTCACAAATAAGCAGTTTAGATTTCAGAACGTTCTGAACTTAATATTACCATTCACCATGGTTAGTACGTTTTACAAATCTGTATTTAAATTTCTCACCACGACAAAATCATTGTTCTATATATATATATATATATATATAACCACTTGATGGCATAATCAACATTCGATTTCTTCAATTTCCAGACGTATTTTGACAATTCGGTGGAATTTACATGCTTTTCGTGTTTGAATGATAACTTGTGCATGTTGTATCTCGTTTTAAATTCGTGTTCAGTCATGCCTATATAATGTTTTGTAAGAAACAAAATTTCTGCCTTGTAAACGATGCTCTTGGTCAAGCATGAGCCGCTTAACGGACATTCGGGCTTTCTTCTACAATTGCAGCTTTTTTCGCTTGTAGTCGACTTAGCTCTGAGGATTTTGTTGTTGTGTCGTCTTATGATTCTAGTCATGCTATCCATGCTATAACTAACTTTTATTTTTCTTCTGTTGAAAATCTTGCTTAATTTATGAGTACTGGGAAAATGTTTATCGACCAGGCGTAGGAAACAACCACCGACATTATACTTTACATTACGGCTATACGGCGGGTTAAACCAAATGACCATCCGGGTTCTTTTCTTCCTTTCGTTATTTTGCGGGGTGTTACTGCGGTTTGCGTCGGTATATGCAATTGTTGATGTAAAGCCACTTCCTTTGAGCGCCTCTTTATACATTGGAGCAGCTTTCACGAACTCATCATGGTCACATGAACGGCTGGATATTCTTTGGCCTATTGCGCTTGGAATTTGTCTTATTATAGAAGGTGGATGATTGGACTTGATGTTGATAAACATGGGAGCGTTGTCGGGTTTTCTGTAGGGTTGAAACTTCCCGTCGGATAAATTGAATGTGACGTCGACGTTTGACGTTACAACGGGAAGTTTTGATGGGGCCGAGATCTGCGAACTTGTGGGACTTTTTATTTTACACCATCTCACAAGCAAGTTAAATAATAAGAACATCGGTCTCTATAGAGACGACGGACTCGCAGTTTTCCGTCAGTTTACACACAGAACGCGGTTTTCCGAATACTTCAGTGAATTTGTTTTGAAAATAACCAGCCAAGCCAACCTAAAGATAGTTAACTACCTCGACGATATATATATATATATATATATATATATAAATATATATAAATATATATAGTACATTATCTACAGACACGTGTTTCGCTGTTCCACAGCTCATCAGTGTAGCTTGGTACAATCTAGATATGGGCACGAGAACTCATTATACACAAGCGATTGCCGGTTACAACCGCTTGTGGACAATCAGCGCGGTCATGCGCACATCCAGAGAGCGAGAAGCGGTATAGGGTCAGAGTGCTCAAACTACCACAATGGTTGTGGGCGTTGCATTATCGCTAAAGGACACCTACACCAACTTCACAGAGTGTTCAACAACACCGAAGTGAAGAAGCGAAGAGAATATATATATATATATATATCATCATCATCATGTCGAGCATCATTTTTGTCGCTCATGACATTTGAAAGTTCCTCCATCCTGCACCCAGTATCGTAAGGAATTTAATTGTAAATTACCCAGTATGTAACGAATTTAATTGTGTTGTAAATATGTAAATGTTATATGTAAATATTATGATATATGCAAATGTCTCTGTGTGTATAAGAGGGATTATTTTGTTATTAAAGTTGTTGTTGATAAACCAGACTTGAGGTAGTCTCGACTTCGTTTTGGCGACTTGTTTAAGGGAATTATAACATTTGGCGACACTACCAGGACCGAATCGTGTGATGGATACCCGTAATACGACACGGAGCCAACCACAAAGTGATGATGTCGGCGTTTCGAATGGCTTATAACCTCTCTACAAGCTGATACAGAGCCAGTTAGAACGACTGGGAGAACAGCGTCGAAAACAAGAAGAGCTCGAACAGAAACTAAACGATATTAAAGGTGAACTTCGCGCAAGGGTCGAGTGGCTAGAAGCGCTTCAGAATGAAGAAATGCAAACACTCCTTTCAGCGAAGCAGGAGAAACTTGTAGAAATTAACGGGTCATTGAGTTCGGCTGAAGAGAGACTAGCTTCTGTAAATGCTAGGCTAGCAGCGGCATGAATAATAACAAGCTGGAAGATGAGCTGCAAGATAAGTTGACCGAATGTATGGAGAATTCGAACATCAGTTGAAAAGACTTTCGTGATGTTATAACAGAAATTCGAGATGGCACAAAGCGAATGACAGACGACGTTGAGTCTACCCCATTGGGATTTCTGAACGAACAGCACTCACAAAGACGTCAAGAAGACCAATCACATCATTCGGCCACCGACAACAAACCAATACAAAGACCAACATTTTACGATGGAAAAACCTCGTGGGAGGCTTATTACGCCCAGTTTCAAATTATCGGCGAAATGAATAGTTGGAATAATCAAGAGAAAGCAGCCTTCTTGGCGACGAGTTTGAAAGACACTTCCTCAAGAGAAACGACAAGATTTTAATTCCCTTGTCGCTGCTTTGGATAGTCGGTTTGCTACAGCTCATCGGACGGAGTTATCTTGAGTACGATTTAAGAGCAGGATGAAGCAGCGCGAAGAATCTCTTCCCGCGTTGTCGGAAGATGTGGAACGGCTTTGTCGCTTGTCGTATCCTGATGCTCCCTCAAATATTCAAGATGTCCTGGCCCGTGACCAGTTTATTGATGCCTTACCTGACGAAGACATGCGTCTTCCTTTAAAGCTGGAACGCCCACCAACCTTGCAGAAAGCTCTAGAAATTGCCTTGGAGCTAGAATCTTTTCATATCGCTAGCCGTCAACGCGTCCGAATGGTTCGAAATGTAAGAATGGAAAGGGAAAATTCAACCGAGCGAGAGGAGACAACGCCTGGTGCAGCAGAATACTTACAAGTAGAGAAACTTGTTGAACGATTAGAAGAGTCAATGCAACGATGGATGAAGAAAATGCAAAAGATGCTAGAACCAAAGAAAAGAAGTAGAAGAGAAAATGTGTCGAGTGGATGTTGGAAATGCGGCGCACCGGATCACTTCCGCAGAGATTGTCCGAAACGAAGTGAAGGAAGCGAGAGATGGCACGCCCTGCGAGAAAAATTGTCATGATGGTAAAACGATTTCGCGCAAGGGAAACGGCCGTTAGCTGGACCCGTGGGGTGGGATCTGGCTACAGAAACTATGGTAGGCCCAGTGTTTATTGTTAAAACTGGTTCTCTTGAAAGCTATGAAGATAGTATGGTTGTACAAGGAGCAATTGAGGACTTCCCGTGTGACTTTATTGCTGATACTGGTTCAAATATCACAATTCTTAGGCCCGATGTAATGAAACATTGGACAAAAGAAATATTACCGGTACAGAGCCAATTGCGTACAGTGAGTCATGGGGATACGATTCCGGTTAGAGGGAAGGGAAGACTGAAAATTCGAGTTGGAATTTTCAAGACATACCATGAGGTGTGGATTGCCGATATAGCGGACTCATGTATCCTAGGGCTGGATTTCCTGTTGGCGATGTCGAGTGGACATCGCTAATTCTGTTCTTCAGATTGGATCCATGGAAATACCCTTGGTGAAGAAAGGAATATCGACGGCATTACAATGTTGCAGAGTAGTGTTAGAAGAGGAGGTCACCGTTCCTGCAGAGAGTAAAGCAGTACTGTTTGGGAAACTGAGCGACGAAGTGGATGACGAACATCAAGTGTCAGTAATTTAAACGCAACAAGAACCGAAGAATCCACGATTGGGGAAGAGTATTCTACGCACCTTGACATTCCAGAGCATTTAAACGACTTGTATCAACGCTGCAAGATGAATCTAAATAAACAGCAGAAAGGGCAGTTTCAACAACTTCTAAGTAAATTTCAAGATGTTTTCTCTAAAGGTCCAGTGGATTTAGGACGGACAAGTTTTGCAAAACATGGAATTGATGTTGGCGAAGCTGCTCCTATACGACAACCTCGACGTCTTCTGCCTCTGAAAAAGAAGGACGAGGCAATGAAAGCGCTTGATGAAATGCGAGAACAAGGCGTGATTTAACCGTCACACAGCCCGTGGATGTCGCCAGTGGTACTGGTTCAGAAGAAGGAGGGCACTAATCGCTTTTGTGTGGATTACCGGAAACTGAATGCAGTCACGAAGAAGGATTGGTACCCTCTACCTCGAATCGACACGACATTAGATGCGTTCTCTGGATCAACTTGGTTCTCAACCCTTGATCTTAAGTTGGGCTATTGGCAAGTTGAAGTACAAGAGTCTGACCGAGAGAAAACTGCATTTTCCACTGGAGATGGCCTGTGGCAATTTAGAGTTTTACCATTTGGACTCTGTAATGCGCCTGCAACATTCGAAAGACTCATGGACCAAGTTCTCTGTGGGTTACCTTGGACTACATGCTTAGTCTATCTGGACGACGTCATCGTCCATGCGAGTGAATTCGAAGAAGAAATCTCCAGGCTCCAAGAAGTTCTTGTACGTCTACG
Source organism: Chrysogorgia sp. JL179-B06 (assembly GCA_035772405.1). NCBI lineage: Eukaryota > Metazoa > Cnidaria > Anthozoa > Scleralcyonacea > Chrysogorgiidae > Chrysogorgia > Chrysogorgia sp. JL179-B06. The sequence continues at coordinate 862,247 of JAYKKM010000308.1, forward strand.
AGATGCAAATTTAAAACTCAACCCAAAGAAATGTCAACTCTTCGGAAGAGACGTTCGTTACCTTGGGCACATCGTTGGACAACATGGAGTATCGCCTGATCCTGAGAAGATACGAACTGTTGCAGAGTGGCCTGTCCCCAGTTCTACTGCTGACGTGAGGAGTTTTCTTGGACTCTGTACCTACTACAGGAAGTTCATTCGGTCTTTTTCCGAAGTAGCTAAACCACTGCATGTAATCGCAAATCAGAGTGGTAAGTTTTGCTGGAGTCAAGAATGCCAGAACGCTTTTGATATGTTAAAGCAATCATTAACTACAGCACCTGTGTTATCATACCCTACAGAGGATGGTGGATTTACTGTTGATGTAGATTCTTCGGGAATTGGTTTGGGCGCTGTCCTTTCTCAAAGGCAAGAAAATGAAGATCTCGTCATTGCCTACTACAGTAGAACTTTAAGTCGAGCAAAGAAGAATTACTGTGTAACCAGACAAGAGCTACTAGCCGTAGTGTCATCTGTGGAACATTTCCATTACTATCTCTATGGGAGGTCCTTTGTTCGTTCTGATCATTCGGCTCTCCAATGGCTCCTCGATTTCCGAAAGCCAGAAGGTCAAATTGCGCGATGGATCCAGAAGTTGGAAACCTATGATTTTGTTATTGTTCATCGACCGGGCAAAAAAGCATCAAAATGCTGACACACTTTCGCGACGACCTTGTTATGTACATGGATGTGGCCACTGCGAAGGTCTGGAGAAGGTAGAGGAACGTCAGGATGGACCAATTGAAAAGGGAACGGGAGAGAAGAATGTTCGTCAGGTTTCCACCATTTCACCAGCGGGAGGAAGCATGAGAAAACATGTTGGTCGCCAAAGAACTACGAGAGAAGCAAGTAGGTGACCGAAATCTAAAGCCAATGCAATACTATGTCCTCTGAGCGTCATGCATGGCCTACTGTGTCACCACATGGTGAGGTTACTAAAGTTCTGTGGGCGCAATGGGACAGTTTATGTTTGCGCGAAGGTGTTCTTTACAGACGTTGGGAAAACTTTGACGGAAAGGAGATTTCTTGGCAATTGGTAGTTCCCAGAAGTTTGATTCCAAATGTGCTGGAAGACCTGCATAGTAGTCGTAGCTGGACATTTTGGAATAACCAAGACCTTGAAGAAACTGAAGCAGCATTTCTATTGGCCCGGCTGTCGTGATGACGTCAAACTCTTTTGCATCTCGTGTGATTTATGCGTATCAAAGAAGGGTCCCCCAGTAAGCCAAAAGCTCCTTTGCAAGTGCACGTGGTCGGTGCCCTTATGGAGCGAGTTGCTATTAGAGACCTTACGCAACAGGACGGCACGAGCGCGAGGACGGCAAAATTACCAGTTGTCACTTCCGGTACCGCTAATTTATGCATATATTGACGTAATTTCCTGTGCGGCTTACCGTCCTGTCGCCGTTGGGGACGTGAAACAACAACTTTTGACGTCCGGAAGAAGACGTGAGTATTGTTTTAGAAAAAAGTTGTTAAACTGCACATAAAAATTAATTGAAATAATCTCTATTCAAAAATTATCAAGTGTAAGATGACATAAATGACAAAATGTACATTTGTTTACAAATTTATAGCGAACTTGCAACAGCAATAGATCAAAATATAAAGTTGAAAATAGTATATATATATGCCATAAAAAATGTACATTATCCAAAACGATTAAAAATCATTGTTTAATTTATTAAATAGGTTTCAATATTTACAATACTTGTATATTATTGTGGTACGTTTTCTGCATTTCTTTGAATTCAGACTCATATTTAATTGTGGTTACAAAATGGAGTGGAATGATAACCTCGACGAGTTGCTCCTGCAAGAAGTTATCATAAACGAGCCATTTAACTTCAAGCCGTTTACAAGAGAGAGAGGGAAAGTTTGGGGGAAAATTGCGGAGCTCCTAAACGAATGCCCAGTCTTTAACAATAGACTTACGAAGCGGTCAGTGAGGGATAGGTATACTTTGTTGGCCAAAAAGTTCAAGAAGAAAGAAAGTGACGAGGAAAGAGCCACAGGAATAGCACCACCTGAGTTAACGGAGACGGAGAAGCTATTGGAGGAATTGATAGGAAAGTTTACAGAGGGAGATATGCAGGCAAGTGTCAAGAATGACAAGAAGGAACAAGATCGTGCAAAGGGTGAGGAAATGAGAAAAAGATCAATGGAGAAATTGGGAGAAACCACCAAAAGAAATAGAGGCAGTGACGAAGAAAGAGAAACACCAAAACGTAAAAGAGCTACAGGTACAGAAGCAATAGTATACTTAAAGGAGAAAGGAGAAAGAGAGTTAGCAATAAGAACAGAAGAACTTGAGATACGGAAAAGGGAGACTGAAACAAGAGAGAAAATGCAAGATGCAGCATTGAAGCAACAGCAAGAGGCACAGCAAAATATGTGTACATTGATGGGTCAAATGCAGCAACAACTACAACAGCAACAACAGCAGCAGCAACAACAGTACCAACAACAACAGCAGATGTTGCAAACAAAGTTGTTGATGTCTCTTTTTGAAAAAATAAACAAACAGTAATTTTATAGACATTCTTTTTTTCAAAAAAACATTTGTTTATTTTGACATTTTTGCCAAACTTATTTAAAAAATTACAATTACAAATAAGTATTTATTGAAAATCATATATTATTCCAAATTTAACATTTTTATAACATTTGAGAAAATAATTATTTACATTAATATTTAGCATGTCTACATGCAAACTTGTGCATACATGCTCAATACAATATTTCCAATTACAATAATAATTACAATAATATCAACAAATAAGCATTTAAAATTCACCTAATATTACAATATGTACAAAAATATTTATTAATTATGGCTTTGTGAAAATAATTATTTACATTATTTAGCATGTCTGCATGCAATGTTCAATACAATATACACGTTTATTTTTTTATAAGAAACTCGTTTATAAGAAACCTACAACTAGGATCCTCAAAAATTAAGAAACTTTTAGTACTACGAATATTTTCCTATTTTAAGGATAAGAAACTTTTCTCTTGTCATAAGTGAATAAAGTTTACTAAAAACTGCAGTACCACAGAAATTGATCAGTGTGTATGTTTAGTGTTATATTTGTGAAAAAAGTCTCATATTTAATCAATTGTGTTTTATTATTCTTTGAATAGCTATTATGTATTCCCGTGACTATTTTAAGCCTAAAACGATAAGAAACATTTTAAGAAACTTTTGGAACTAAAAACGCCATTTTTAATGCCAAAATAAGAAACTTTTAGTACTAGACCCTTCGCTAGGTTTCGTATAAAAAAACGTATGTATATCAATATATTTATCTTATTTACAATAAAATTGGCAATTAATTTTTCATTTTGTGTATATACAGGGGTTTTAAATTATTTTAGATTTCTTAAACAAAATAATCTTCAATGGAAGGAGGATCAAGGCCAAAATATTTTGATGTGCTTGATCCATACTTACAAGTACGGGCATTCCTTAAAAGTGCACAAACAATATACATTTTTGCTATTGCACTTAGACAAACTTTAAGGTCCTTTTTAAAGTCTAAAAAAGCAAAATATTGAAGTATGTCCCCAAATACCCATTCCACAGCAACCCTGACCTTGCTCATAGATAGGTTGAAAGCCTGTTGCATTGGTGTCAATACATTTCCTCTAAAGGGAGCTTGTAGATGGACCCTTAGAGGGTATGCAGGGTCTCCATAGACACATAGTTGTCGTCCTGTTGGTGATACACAGTGCCTTTCAAGCATTGGTAGGAGACCCGACTCAGCAAGCATTCCACTGTCATGTCTCCTGCCTTCCACTGGACCAAACAAATTTGCTATTAGGCCATTTGGACTGACAACACTCTGAAATTTTATGGAATGAACTCTTTTGTGACCATGTCAAATGAAATGAAACTGTGTCTTTCCTTATCTTTTATATTGCCAAACCACTCAATAACTTGTTTTGTATTTCTCCATTGATTTAAATTCAGTTTTTGTCTCAAATTAGAATTAATTTTGTCCAAAATAGCTTTGCTTAGTTTTCCGGATTCGCTTTTGGCGGGGTTAATTAATCGACATTTTGGGTTGTTTTCGAAATTTTCTTTGTGGTCTTTTAAAGATATAAATGCTTCGCGTTTTTTCATTTTTTCAATTCTGTCGCCGATTCCTAAATTGTTCGAAATGTATTTTAGTTCTGAGTCAATTTCATCTATAGAGTCCTCGGATCCATGCTTATATGTTTTTGTGATGTTGTCATGTAAGAGGTTGTTGTATATGTCGGGCGGGGTTTCATAAATATTCCGAGTTTTGTCTGCAAAAATGAAAATGTTGGGAGACGTATTAATTTTCTTTAAATCGTTAGCCAAAGATTTCTGAAATTGGTTCCTATATGGCCGGAATTGTACATTCTCGATTAGTTTTATAAGTTCGTCTTCGAAGGGTTTCATATCTGGAATCGGAGGAGGTGTTTTGTTGGACGCAAGGCCGAAATGGTTCTTTTGGTTCTCACTATTTTTGTTTTTAAGAAAGAAATTGGCTTTCCATCTCATACGTTTTAATACACTTTCCACTTTTTCAATCAAATTCTTCAAATAAGCGTCCTGTGATGGTATAGGGATATTCTTTAGCGAATAGTCAAATCGAAATTGCCGCATTTTAAGGTTAGATAGGAATGAATAACGTAAACAAGAGTGCACAACCGATATACGGGTGCAAATATACGTGTAGGTTTTGGTCTACGAAATGCAAAGAGTGCTCAACAACATATAGTTAGAGCAAATAATAGATTTTCGCTTACCTCAAAACTGGTCTGCTACAACTTGTTTCATCTGTAAAAGAATCTTCAGGCAGTGACAATATCGAAAGGGATGACCGCTTATTTATAGGCTTTCTGCCGGAAAGTGGGGGCGTATGTGGGGGACAAAGCATGAGGTCATGGCTTTGTTTGCGTTGATTACGCGAAATTTATTACGATGACGACACTGTGAAATTATTTCCGCTCTTTTGTTGAGTAAACTATTCTTATTTTTTTCTTTTAAAATACAAAATTTTTCTTCTAAACATAAATTGCATCGTTTTGATCCTCCTGTGTACGAAATAGAATGTTTTAGAATTTGCCAATTAATACTGAAATCTTTATTGTTTTCTTTCAATGTCCAAATATATTTCGAAAGTTCGGTGTCATTTTCATGCTTTTTATGTTGAAAAGATTTAGTGTGGTTGGCCAATCGCTCTTTGAATGTGGTTGCAGTCATACCAATGTAGTGTTTTGTTTCGTTTGTGATGTTTACTGTCACTGTTGCTTTGTATACTATGTCTCTAGTCATGCATTGTTCTTGAAGCGGGCAAATGGTGTTCTCTCTACAACTGCAATTAGTAGCGTCCCTATCCTGCGGTTTGATGTTCCTAGCTATGCGTGCATTGTGCTTAGTGATTATTGACTTAACATTGTTCATGCAGCTGTAACTTACTTTAACTGTATTTCTGTTAAAAATCTTATGGAGCTTGTGGTGCGGAGGGAAATGTTTGTCAATTAGGCTAAGGAAATTACGTCCTATGTTATATATATAATATATATATATATAACTACAGACGTTACCGTTTCGGCCTTTTGGGCCTCATCAGTGTAGTTTCTTTTTAATTATGAATTTTTTGAATGACAACGATAGGCCACCATACATATATATATATACATATATATATATATATATATATATATATATATATATATATATATATACATATATATATATATATATATATATATATATATATATATATATATATATATATATAATATATATATATATATATATAATATATATATATATATATATATATATATATATATATATATATATATATATATATATATATATATATAATATATATATATATATATATATATATATATATATATATATATATATATAATATATATATATATATATATATATAATATATATATATATATATATATATATATAATATATATATATATATATAATATATATAATATATATATATATATATATATATATATATATATATATATATATATAATATATATATATATATATATATATATATATATATATATATTATATATATATATATATATATATATATATATATATATATATATATATATATATATATATATATATATATATATATATATATATATATATATATATATTATATATATATATATATATATATATATATATTATATATAATATATATATATATATATATATATATATATATATATATATAATATATATATATATAACTACAGACGGTACCGTTTCGGCCTTTTGGGCCTCATCAGTGTAGTGCTGATGAGCAGGATGAAGATGACTGCTATTTACAGTCACCCTTGATGCACACAAAATGTGGGACATCAAGAACCATGCCAGAGCGCTCAACTGCAAGCAGTGAGCGTACGCACAATGCGTAAGCGACAATGGTTCATCCTGTAGAGCGCTCAATATGACCTAAAGGTCATAGAGCGTATCTAACTACAGACGGTACCGTTTCGGCCTTCTGGGCCTCATCAGTGTAGTGCTGATGAGCAGGATGAAGATGACTGCTATTTACAGTCACCCTTGATGCACACAAAATGTGGGACATCAAGAACCATGCCAGAGCGCTCAACTGCAAGCAGTGAGCGTGCGCACAATGCGTAAGCGACAATGTTTCATCCTGTAGAGCGCTCAATATGACCTAAAGGTCATAGAGCGTATCTAACTACAGACGGTACCGTTTCGGCCTTCTGGGCCTCATCAGTGTAGTGCTGATGAGCAGGATGAAGATGACTGCTATTTACAGTCACCCTTGATGCACACAAAATATGGGACATCAAGAACCATGCCAGAGCGCTCAACTGCAAGCAGTGAGCGTGCGCACAATGCGTAAGCGACAATGTTTCATCCTGTAGAGCGCTCAATATGACCTAAAGGTCATAGAGCGTATCTAACTACAGACGGTACCGTTTCGGCCTTCTGGGCCTCATCAGTGTAGTGCTGATGAGCAGGGATGAAGATGACTGCTATTTACAGTCACCCTTGATGCACACAAAATGTGGGACATCAAGAACCATGCCAGAGCGCTCAACTGCAAGCAGTGAGCGTGCGCACAATGCGTAAGCGACAATGGTTCATCCTGTAGAGCGCTCAATATGACCTAAAGGTCATAGAGCGTATCTAACTACAGACGGTACCGTTTCGGCCTTTTGGGCCTCATCAGTGTAGTGCTGATGAGCAGGATGAAGATGACTGCTATTTACAGTCACCCTTGATGCACACAAAATGTGGGACATCAATATTTGGCATTTCACTCGATCAAACTACATGTTGAAAGGATTTATGGTGAAGGAAAATTTCGAGTGTCGGAATACATACATTTTAAGACCAAACCGGGACCAGTTGCGAAAAATGCAACTTAGCGGCCTTCCGGTAGGAATTGAACCCGCGACTCTGCGATTGCTAGTGCAGTGCTCTGACCACTGAGCTACAGAAGCCGTTGCCGAGAGCCTAGTCACGAGTTCTGTATATATGGTGGTAATGCCGGGATAAGATTCTGGGTACATTATAGGTAATATCTGGCATTTCACTCGATCAAACTACATGTTGAAAGGATTTGTGGTGAAGGAAAATTTCGAGTTTCGGAATACATACATTTTAAGACCAAACCGGGACCAGTTGCGAAAAATGCAACTTCAAGGCCTTCCGGCTGGAATTGAATCCGCGACCCTGCGATGCTAGTGCAGTGCTCTGACCACTGAGCTACGTAGTAGAGTTGATCGAGTGAAATGCCAAATATTACCTATAATATACCCAGAATCTTATCCCGGCACCATATATACAGAACTCGTGACTAGGCTCTCGGCAACGGCTTCCGTAGCTCAGTGGTCAGAGCACTGCACTAGCATCGCAGGGTCGCGGGTTCAATTCCAGCCGGAAGGCCTTGAAGTTGCATTTTTCGCAACTGGTCCCGGTTTGGTCTTAAAATGTATGTATGGCCCACACTCGAAATTTTCCTTCACCATAAATCCTTTCTATATATATATATATATATATATATATATGTGTGTGTGTAATAGATAAACACCAAGAAAGGGGGATGTATGCCATATACAACCCTGTATATAAAACCTGTAGAGGTTTTCTAACGAAGTTTTGTCCATTTTTCCACCTTGGACAAAGATTTTCCTATTTTTTTCTTCGTTTCTTGTGATCTGAATTCTTGCCTTCAAATTCATGCCATCAAAAGGCAAGAATTCAGATCACAACACCGAATTCAATGCAGTGACAACGCTTGTAGGATAAACAGCGGTCATGCGCACATCCATATGTGTATATATGCAACTTACCGGAAGGCCGCTAAGTTGCATTTTTCGCAACTGGTCCCGGTTTGGTTTTAAAATGTATGTATTCCAACACTCGAAATTTTCCTTCACCATAAATCCTTTCAACATGTAGTTTGAACGAGTGAAATGCCAAATATTACCTATAATATACCCAGAATCTTATCCCGGCATCACCACCATATATACAGAACTCGTGACTAGGCTCTCGGCAACGGCTTCCGTAGCTCAGTGGTCAGAGCACTGCACTAGCAATCGCAGGGTCGCGGGTTCAATTCCTACCGGAAGGCCGCTAAGTTGCATTTTTCGCAACTGGTCCCGGTTTGGTCTTAAAATGTATGTATTCCAACACTCGAAATTTTCCTTCACCATAAATCCTTTCAACATGTAGTTTGAACGAGTGAAATGCCAAATATTACCTATAATATACCCAGAATCTTATCCCGGCATTACCACCATATATACAGAACTCGTGACTAGGCTCTCGGCAACGGCTTCCGTAGCTCAGTGGTCAGAGCACTGCACTAGCAATCGCAGGGTGGCGGGTTCAATTCCTACCGGAAGGCCGCTAAGTTGCATTTTTCGCAACTGGTCCCGGTTTGGTCTTAAAATGTATGTATTCCAACACTCGAAATTTTCCTTCACCATAAATCCTTTCAACATGTAGTTTGAACGAGTGAAATGCCAAATATTACCTATAATATACCCAGAATCTTATCCCGGCATTACCACCATATGTACAGAACTCGTGACTAGGCTCTCGGCAACGGCTTCCGTAGCTCAGTGGTCAGAGCACTGCACTAGCAATCGCAGGGTCGCGGGTTCAATTCCTACAGGAAGGCCGCTAAGTTGCATTTTTCGCAACTGGTCCCGGTTTGGTCTTAAAATGTATGTATTCCAACACTCGAAATTTTCCTTCACCATAAATCCTTTCAACATGTAGTTTGAACGAGTGAAATGCCAAATATTACCTATATATATATATATATATATATATATATATATATATATTATATATATATATATATATATATATATATATATATATATATATATATATATATATATATATATATATATATCGCACCCCGCCGCCTATTTCGGGACTACATCATGAAGACTCATAGAAGCATCTTACATCGGTCGACAACACTATAACTAAGCCACAGAATCATATGGATAACACAAACCTAGAGGCCTCTAATCACCATTCAAAACGAACTACCAGACATAAAAAGCGCTCGTATATCCATAAAATCAGTCCTTTTTGCAAAATCATATGTTTTGACACAGCACATAAAATCTGAAAAGTGGACACTTTTCAGATGTCCTCGTATACCTTCTATACTACCTCTATTTAACGATAGCATTGAAAAATATACCTAGAACGTTCTGAAACTGCTAATATATAAACACATGCATTTACCAAAAATCTAACAATGGCGTAATGTTCCAGCAAAAGAAGAGATAAAGAGATGAGTTCTTAGAAGAACTGTTTAAAGGACTTGGGAAAGTAATAGGCTTAAAAGAAAAGAGGACGATTCATTTCAGCAGACAACTTATCAAATGCTACGTCTGCTAACTAATCATCGAAATTGCACCGATATTTATAATAATTGAAGTGACTTACGTCATCTTCACGTATAAGGGTACTTTTATCGCAAATAAACTTAGATGTATTTTTTCAACGAGAGCGATGCTACCGCCAACGCCTAAGGAATTTCTACCTGCTATTGAATCTCTACTTGCGAGTGCGGTTCTCGCTATGTAGGTAGAACAACCCAAAGGCTGAATGATAGAATCAAACAACATGTGCCTGGAGTTATTCGTAGCAAAACAAAACAAATCTATCGTGTCAACAGCCCTAGAGACAATGCCGTTCCGAGTCATTGATTACTTGTGACTCTTCCATCACAAGCACCTATTATCCAACGAACAATGCTGCGAAACCTTTTGTGAGAGTAACTTTATAGCTGCTTTCAAAATTCAGCTCTTGCTTTCAATTAAAGGTAATGGTATCTGTCCATAGTAAGCTTTCAGATCCTGATTTTGCAGACAAAAATATTTTGATTTTAATATGTCTTTATTTTAGCTAATCATCCGAGCTAAGGCGGAAATGACGTAAGTCATTACAGTTATTATAAATAAATTTCGATGAGTTAGCAGACGTAGCACTTGATAAGTTGTAATGCATCGTGCATCGTGCTCTTTTCTTTTAAGCCTATTATTTTCTCAAGTCTTTAAACAGTTCTTCTAAGAACTGAACTCTTTTTCTCTTTCTTTGCTCCAACATTACGCCATTGTTAGATTTTTGTAGCCTCCTCCGCAGGCAACTCTGTGGCTTCTTTTATCCAAGTCAAATCGCTTCCAAGGCTGTACCAGCAATGTTTTCGTTGGGATTGCAGGGAAGTATAGGGATTGTGAAGGGATTGATTGACGAAGAGGGGATAGCAAGGGATTGGGGAAGAGAGAAAAGAGAGGAGAGTTGCCTGCCAAAAATAGACATGGTCAGTGTGCTCTGCGCATATCAAACGCGCATGCTAAAATGTACATTTATTTTGTCCTACCCTTCCCTAGTAAAGTAATAGTACTCTCGATTCGAAGGTCTTCGCAAGCGCGTGAAAAGCTCTCTGCCGTCCATCGACTTTGGCCTCATAAAGCGTTGAACGTTACAGTGAAAGGAAGCGAAATAGAGTCGCTGGTAAAAGCAAGCTCACATTTTGAGGCCGCTACGAAATTTGCCTTTTGCCTAAAAGAAATTCGCCATAATTTTCCAACCGACTAAGTTAGAGCGGAGAACTGATTCAGCGCGATTTTCGTTCGCTTGTTGCTAACGCTCCGTAATACAAGATCGATGACAACAAATCACAAGAACACGCCACTGCCAAACAGCACCAGCGAAAACGCTACCGTTCAGCGTTCAAATGAAGAACTAATATCCGAAGGTATCGACTTACAGAGCGGAGAACTGATAGACAGCGCCATTTTCGTTCGCTTCTCGCTAACGCTCCTTAATACAAGATCAATGACAACAAACCACTTGTTGAACTAAATTATATGATAAAGAACGCGCCACTGCCAAACATGCACTAGCGAAAACGCTACCGTTCCGGTTAAGCGTTCAAATGAAGATTGAAGAACTATTATATACGAAGGTATCGAAACGAGATCGCTAGATAACTGGCAGACAGCAGTATTTTCGTTCGCTTCTCGCTATTAACGCGCCGTAATACTTACATAGGAATTTCCGTCGTAACATACATAGGAATTTCCGTCGTAACATAACATGGTATCTTTCAGTTTCACCTTGTTCAGCTTTACCTGACTAGGTAAACAAACTGATATAGGGCAAAATGTCCCCACCGTACCCGGGGTGAATTGACAGGTCCATAAGGTGAAGTGAAGTGTCGTGTCACACATCGATTTTTGGCAGGCAACTCTCGCTTCTCTTAATTTTCGTCTCGCCCCATTCCCCCTCCCCTGGCCCATTTCTCGCCCAATATGGCCAAAACAGCGTTGGAAGCTGTTTGACTAGCCTGCGGAGGAGGCTAAGAGTTTTGGCAAATGTGTTTGTATATAAGCAGTTTCAGAACGTTCTAAGGTTATTATACCTTGTTCGAAGCTATATAGTTACCACGGCAATTTCGTTGTTCTACTATCTAACTCTTTACATTCTATTTTTAGCGAATTAAATTTTGTTTCTTGGTTTGATTTGGTACTTTTATAGTAATTCAAACATGATGTGTTTTGTGTCATGTTCAACCAACCTATAAATTACATTTAGTCTTGAATTCATATTAAATGTCAACTTCTTAATTTTAGATTGACCAAGTTAAAATTCATGTCAGGCTAAAGTCAAACTCCTTATTGTCTACGACTGACCTAACAGTTGGTAGTCTTTCGGGTAATTCCTATATCGAATTAACACCGATCGTTCCCGAAAAGAGTCGAAGTCTTTCCGAACTACTCGATGACCCAAAGGAGCCCTCAGGTATTATTCCCATCCTCGAGCCACTAAAAATGTATTCCCAAGAAGATGCGTGCGATGACGAGCCTGGTGATGATTCGTTGGATGAGAGTAATAATGAGACAGCTGAAGCTCAGTTGAAAAACGACCAGCGCTATCGTCATGTAGCTCCAACTCCTCCTGCTCGACCCAAACCTCCACTTCCTTTTTATGAACACAAATACTCATTACCGGAACACAATCTTGCCTTGGCCTCTAATCATTATTTAAAAGTGATAGGGGAGAAACCTTTTCCATCTAAACGCCCGATAGCGGACACGTCGAAATGTGACGAAATTACGACCTCCGTCCACGAAAATGACATTCTTTCCCCAATAAACAATCCGGAAAACCCCAAAACAATCAGAAATAGTGGTGGATCTTTAAACGAGGGGAAAGTAGCCCCGATTCGACCTCAGAAACAAGCTTATGCTGGTGGTAGAAGCAAAATTCTGTTAACGGTTGGAGCAAAAACGCCCATCCAATCGAGACCTCCCAGGATTGAGCACAGTAAAGCTCCTTTGTCCGATGCTGTGTCCAAACATAGCGAGGATACCAACCGTTTTCAAAAGCCAGATCGTCCTCCTCCTCCATCCGTGGCTAAGGCAGTTCGAGAGAATGAAGATGATCAGACTGGTGTTCGAGAGAAAGAATATAAACAGATAAGTAAAATCAAAGAAACTGAATCTCTTTCTCTTCGTAAACGGTTGGGAAGTATGAAAGGAAATAAGAAACAACAGGTATGACTAATTTTTATTACTTTATTGATGTATTTATTTATTTATTCATTTATGTATTTATTTATGTTTGATTTATTTATTTTATTTATACATTCATTCATTCATTCATTCATTCATTCATTCATTCATTCATTCATTCACTCTTTTATTTATCTAATTTATTTATTTGTATATTTATTCATTTTTGAATCAGTAGATTTTTCATTTTATTAAAACTAAGTGAAGAGAAACGTTCCGCGTTTAGGTCTAGTTGTTCGAAAGATGATCATCCGAATTCTAAAATTTGTAAAAGTTTGTTTGCCAAGAAAATTTTAACTTCATAAAATAGCGTTAGTGCTAATCGGCTTTGAACAACTTGAATCTGACATTTCCAACCAACTCATCGTATTGAATATTTTATTAGAAATTCGTTTATTAAAATTCGGGCGAATGATTTTATATTTGCAACGACCCATGCGAGACACCTCCAACTGTAACAATATTTTCGTGTACACTGTAACAATATTTCCAGACTGTCTAACTTAATGCAGCGTTTACCTTCAAATATAGTTATATGAAATGTATATATATAGTTACATATGTATAATTTAGTTTATATATAGTTACATTAAATTATCTTCATTTACCAGGCGCCGACTTCTCTGAGCATCGGGACACCATTTGATATCAAACATGTTACTCATGTCGATGCATATAATGTCCAGTCCCTTCTTCGAGCAACCAGTTCAGAGCCTTTAATCAAGCCACGCGACGTTCGACTTTCGGAAAACTCTGAAGATTTTGATTTACTAAAACAACAGCCTATGGAGGAAGATATTGAGTCACTTTCCTCTTCCATCGATACACCTCTACCCATTACCCGAAATTCTTCTTTAAGTTTCCGTCCTGTCCACGCTCCACGCAGGAAATCTCCAAAAGAAATTGTTCACAAGGAATGTGGAACATCTTCGCAAAATCTTGAAACAGATGAATCTGATGTGAACTCACTCGTCCGAGTGGTCCCGAAGTTACCTCCCAGACCGGACAGACTTGGGAATAAAACTTCCAAAGAGTGTTCTGAGTCGAATCCAGTTATTCTACCACGGGTGGACTTAATAGAGGACGACGAACGTCCAGTTCCTCCACCAAGGAAAGGGCGTAGGTAGTGGTATCAATTCAGGAAGATAGTCAACTGTAGCGAAGTATAGATAACGTTAACGAGGGTCTTTGCAAGACACTGTTGTCATAGAGATTTTCCAGCGCGGATCAGCGAAAGCCGAAAAATATCGGCTATTCATAGAATTTTACGATCTTCGATATTCAAGAACTTTAACGTATTTATGAAATAAAAATATCAACATTCCATGTTCTTTTGAATAATAATCAATTCTATTTTTTCATTTTGATATTCGCTCTCTTATCGCTCTCTTGTTGTAAGCAATTGAAATTTTATGAACGTGTTGTGCTGCGTAGACAGTGTAGAAATACAAATCCAATACTCTGAAAAAGTTGGAGTAATCCGAAATAATAATAATAATAATAATTATAATAATAAATGCAAAATGAGATTTGAGCGAATTTACAATAAGCTCATGGGTCGGTTATCTCCTTGTTGTCCACAACCAGCTTATCGATGTTGGTTGATTGTTTTTTCTTTGGTATTACAAGTCGCAAGGTTTTCCAAAACGCCTTTGGATTTCCCTTGTGTTCCCTGAGATGATGCTGGAAATAGTCGCGTTTTTGCTTTCGGAGCTTACTTGTAACTTGGTTCCTAAGTTGTCTATATAAGCCCCATGCATCGTTATCACCCGATCGCAAAGCTCGCTTATGCACATAATCTCTCATAATCCCTGGGGAAGTGTTTGTCTAGGTTGCTTTTAAAGCACACTAGCCAATTTTCAAGCTTCTGATCCATACTATCAGGCGTCTTTAGATCACTCCACGGTATGTTCATCATGTCTGCTTTGAAGGCGGTAATATTATCCTCGTTCCATCTCCGCCATGTTATCACACGATGTCGCTGTCGACATGAAAACCCTGGTATCACACCATACACAGGACGATGATCACTGATTGCATTTTGCAATACTACGGTTCGTGAAAATATCGCCGGGGTCGAAATCATAATAATATCTATCAGCGTAGAGCATATTGGAGTATTCACGATTTATTAAAATTTTCAAATGGCAGATTGTTGTAATAGTCAGCAATCTGAAAAACTTGAAATTACAAAAAGTGTCAGTTATTAAAATATAAAATATACAATCTACAATATAAAATACAATTATAAAAATATATACATGTCAATAATCTATACTATACTCTAGCTACTAATTTGATTCACTAGTGTCAAGTGAATCCCATTTTCTAACACAATACGGTATAAAACTGTTCTTAAATCGTTCAGTCCTACATTTAAAACGTGGATATTTCCGACGGTTTCTATATTCCTGATATAGTTAGAAATAAGCTCACTCAGACCGTTTGCCTCTAAGAATTCCAGTGCTCGTTGTGTCTGGGCAAGGGATTTGTCCAGAAAATGCAATTCAAATCACCGTTCAGTTATAATGACTTCTTTCCCAGTGCGGGTTTCTGATCTTACGACATCATCCAAATAGCCAAAATATCATTTGCTGAGAAATCAGGAGCTCTATAGGCGCAGCCAATGACATAACTTGGGCCACGAATTTTATGTTCGTTGGAGAGTAACCTTAGCATGGGAATTTGGTTACCCACTACTATCCAACCGTCCATTTATTTATTTATTATTCAACTTTTTTGTAATTTGCATAATAATAATAATAATAATAAACCTTCTTTATACAGGTTAACATGCTTCAGCTATATAATAGCTGCTATCAATGATGGATCTGTAAAGACCTAATAATTAAGAATATATACATGGTTAAAATTTTAAAAATATAGAATAAGATATAATAAAATATTAAAACTCGCAAGACTGGCATAGTTGTTTAAACTTAATAAAATATTGTTCATTGCGAATTTCTATAGTAAGTTTGTTAAAAATCTTTGCTCCTTGGAATTTGAACATTTTTCTACCAGATTCGGTTTTAACTTTAGGCAATGTTAAGCAGGATTGGTTTCCGCGAGTTCCAATGTTATGGGATATTTTGGAAAAATAATTTTGGAAGACTAGGAGTTAAGTTGTTTAAACACTTATATACTTCCATAGCGCAAAGCATCTATCGAGTATGTTCTACTGTTTTCCAAGAACAAGTTTCATCTTTATTATTGATTATCGCTTTGGCACGTAGTTGGATATATCATAACTTTATAGATGGTGGTAGCGGCAAATGGACTAATATTATGTCGTAATCGATTTAAAAGTTTCAATCTGGCAGATTTCAATCAAGAAAGCTCTTGTAGATTTTTTCAATATGTTTTTTATAATTTAGATACTTGTCCATGGTGACACCAATAGTCATATTGCTCAACTTCGCTGATGTTAACTTTATTCATCTCGATATCCAATTTTGGGACCGTTGATAATTTTTTAGGAGTACCGTATAGAACAAACTCAGTCTTTCCTTTATTCAGATTGACAACCAAATGATTTTCTTTAAGCCAGGTAGATATAATACCAATATCAGAGTTTAGATCATTCTTAATTGTTTCGGTGCTTTTACTTGCTGTAAATAGTACAGTGTCGTCAGCATATAGTATAATCTCACTTTTTTCAAGTTTATGTTCGATGTCATTTACAAGAAGAAGAAATAAAAGTGGGCCCAAGATTGAGCCTTGGGGAACACCACATACAACTGATAGTGTCTCTGATTTTGTACCTTCGTAGGATACAAATTGCTTTCTGTTGAACAAATAGCTTTCAAACCATTTCAGCTCAGTTTCTTCAATACCATATACAGGTAGTTTGGATAGTAAGCGTCCATGGTCCACTGTGTCAAAAGCTTTTTGAAGATCGATGTACACTGCGCCAGTATATTCACCTTTATCCATATGTTTTCTTATGTAATCCGATAAGTAAGTTACTGCATGCTGGGTAGACATTCCTTTTCTGAATCCAAACTGTTTGGAAGAAAGTAGATTATTCTCTTCAAGGTAACTGTAAATTTGTTTGTGCACAACCTGTTCAAAAATTTTTGATAGCACTGGTAAGACCGAAATTGGCCTATAATTTCCAAGCATCGACTTTTTTCCAGATTTATAGATTGGTATGACCCTTGCACATTTTTCGGTATTTGGAAAAACTCCATGATTTAGACAGGTATTTATTAGATATGTAAGTGGTATTGCAATTTGGTTAGCCGATATGGTTAGCCTTTATGACCGATGGTGGCAAATGATCATAACCCGAGGCTTTATTTCCCTTAAGTTTTTTAAGGCAAGCAATAATTTCATTTGTGTGACCATTTGGAAATAAAAACAGCATGAGTTATCAGCGTGAGTTAGGGTTTATTATCGTAGAGAATGGTGAATCATAATATTTCCAGATCCTGGATTGAAATGGATTTACGCGATTTTGTAGTTGAACACTTATATCTGTAAAAAATTGCAGAAGCCATTTGCGATACTGCGGCTATCAGTTGTTGATTGATCGTTTATGTCAAAGATTTTATCACAGATTTTTTGTTCCTTAGTTGGGAAAATCTTTTTAATTTGTTTCCAGAACTGTTTTGGATTTTTAATATTTTCTTTTAGCAGAGATCGAGTGTGGTTCGCTTTACTCTGTCGGATTTTCATGGTGACTTGATTTCGCAGCCGTCGGTATCCAGACCATTCATGTTCGTTGTTGGTTTTCCGTGCCCTTTGTAACAATTTATCTCGTTCTTTCATCTTTAGCCTAATCTCACGGGTAAGCCATGGGCAGTCCCTCTCACAGTTTTATCCCCTCGTTTCGCGCCGGCCGAAGGCCTGAGGGCGAGGGTGATAATATCGACCGGCGTTTAGTCCCTTATCACGCGAAATGAAAGCAGATCCTAATCTCGGATCCAGTTTAGATAATTATATATATTGAAGATCAACGGCCCATGCGCGGCATCGGAAAATTTGGCCCTGGTAACTAGATAATATGGCAAATATCTCCATTTGAATTAATATTTAAATTGAACCGTAAAAGAAAAGTAGGTGTTTTGTCGGGTTATACGCTGAATGAAGATTTGAGTTCAAAAAGATCGTGAAAAGGCAGTGAAAATGCAATATATCGTCGTCGGAAGATGTCAAGTTCGTAAATCAAGTTTTATACGTGGCGTCAAAACAAAGGTAAACCCATTTTCGGTTTTTTAAATCTGTTAATCAGTTACAAAGATAGTTTTGCAAACATGTCCGAGTATGTTATTCAGGTTTTTATTTGATGTATAGCATGATTTTCTAGAGTTAGTAGTTCAAAATATATCGTCGTCTGAATTATCTAAAATATTTAGTCGGAGTTTGTCAATCCAATCCAAGCGTCGTCGCTTTTTTCAAACTGTTAGCTATCAGTTACAAAAATATTTTGTAGGTATGTCACAGGCTGTTAATCAAGCTTTCATTAGATATGTAGAATGAGTTCTTAGAGTTAGTACTTCAAAAGATATTGTGGTCGGAACATTTCACTTTTGGCATGGCGTCATGGCGACTAAAAACAAAACCAAAACGTGAGCCTGTCAATCAGACATCACGAAATCACTCTTTGAAGGGCTTTCGCTCGAAATTGAATGGACCTTACACACGATATACCAATAAATTATGTGCTTTATTATAATATTGCAGAGTAACAAATGTTAATACAATCACCATAATCCATCACCATTGTTTCACTCGGTCACTTTGCAACCTCATCCACAATGGAATAATTGCAATACTTGATAATTAGCCTATATAGTGAGTACCAGTACTGATGGTAAGGATGTAAAAAAGTACAGATTATAGCTGTGTTTACACTGCAAGTCTATAGGACTAACCAGGACCAACCTGGCTGGATGCCACCTTGGGCCTGGCTTACATTTTACTGACTTTAATAGTCTAAACATACCACACTGGTTATAACAATCAGTGTTTATATGCTCATCTGATGGCATGCTGGTCTGGCCAATGGCTTAGTGTGTTTGTGTAAACACCTTTGTCCTGTATTAGGCCTATATAAATTGCCAGTCCTAGGCTTGCAAATATGTATATATTTACACAGCTTCTGTAGGATATATACTGTATATACATACTGTATAATTGGGTAGGTTAACACTCACTGCATGTGTCAGGGGAACACATTAGGGATTAAACAACTGGTATCATCTCACTGACAACAAGCAGCTGAAAGGAATTTCATCTTGAATTAATGATATATTGATGAAATTATTAGATTAAGCAATGTTCTTTGTTGCATATTATGGACTTTTGTCATTTCATCATTTCATCTATGTATGCATAATTATATAATATAATAAGATTATATATTAATAAAAGCAACAGAAGTCTTGTAACAGAATAAAAGGTTTATCGAGCTTATTAATATATAGTCAGAGTACAACACTCATTGCAAAAATTAGCTGATATAGAATATACTGGTGTCTGGTAGTAAGGATGTTAAAAATTACAGACTTTAGCTGTGTTTACATATATTGCAAGTCTATAGGACCAACCTGGCCAGCCAAGACCTGGGCCTGGCTTGCTTACATTTTATTGACTTTAATAGTGTAAACATACACCATACTGGCTATTACGCTCATCTGAAATTATGACATATGCCCTTCTGGCCAATGGCTTAGTGTATATGTTTAAATTCACCTTTGTCCTGGATAGTAGGCCTGGACAGTGCCAGTCCTAGGCTTTCAATGTATATTTTTACACAGCTTTTGAAGGATAAATACTGTATAATGTATAATTGGGTAGATTAACACTCACTGTGTCAGGAGAACATGTTAGGCATTAAACAAGTGGTATCACCTCACTGACAAGAAGCAGCTGAAAGGAATTTCATCCTGAATTAATATATATATTGGTGAAATAATTAAATTAAGCAATATCGTTCTTTGTTGTATATTATGGGCTTTTGTCATTTCATTTTTTGAAATTGTGTTACCGGTACTTGAATACCATTGAAATACTGGTACATGAATGTGCATAATTATATAATAGTAATAAAAGTTAAGAAACAGAAGTCTCCTAAAAGAATAAAAGGTTTATCAGGCTTATCAATTTGGTCTAGGATAAATTTAGGTATTGAATCTTTTAGGACCCATCTTTACAGGACCCATGTTGATAGCAGTTTTAATAACTGAAATGGGAATCCTGTTTAAATATTTTATTTAAAAAAAAAAAGTATCTGCTTATACTAACAATTAGACAATAAGGAACATGCAGATTACATTATTACAGTAGGGTACATGTATCTGCTTATACTGACAATTAGACAATAAGTAATATGCAGATTACATTATTACAGTAGGGTACATGTATCTGCTTATACTGACAATTAGACAATAAGGAATATGCAAATTACATTATTACAGTAGGGTACATGTATCTGCTTATACTGACAATTAGGCAATAAGGAACATGCAGATTGCATTATTACAGTAGGCCGTACATGTATGTACAAGGTTATGCAGTCTCATGAATACAATTGTACTTTGAGTAAAATTATGAGCATGCCACTGTTACTGTAAACATGCATGTTGAAATTTATTATTAAAACTATAACTGACATAATTAACTTTAATTATGTAATATATAATTAATAAAATTATTATTTAAATTAATAATTATTAAAATTAATTTTTCATTTCAATAATCAATAGTTACACAATTGGTTTCTAACCCTGCCTGCGAGACAATTTAGTGTTGGCAGACTTTCCCACTTGGGTTCTGTTCAATACACTACCCACAAATTGCACCCAAAAAATAAGCCGTTTGAAAATCTGTTCAGTTTGGCAATATTAAAGCCTCAAACAGTAAGCGGGCGAGGGGTTGTTGCGTACACGTATTTCTAGTTTATGAAGGGGATATGCTTGTCAATGACCGATAACAACAGTCTCTTAAAAGTTGCCCAAGCGCTGCTTACATCTGTATCCGATGTAATCTCATCCCACGAGAGTTTCTCAAGATCTTGTTGAAACGACAAAACATTATATCTAGAAAAATTTCTTCCTTGTATTTTGCGTGGTTTGAATTTTAGACAGTTCATTTTCCGGATAATTCCTGTGAGGTCGTGATCGCTTAAGCCATTTGCAAGGATTGCACTCTTGATAACTCGATCATGTTCATGCGTTGTTGCGATTGTATCAATCATAGTACACGATCTGCTTGTTATTCTTGTCGGTTGATTCACCATCTGCTTCAATGCGTTTACTTTTAAAATATCTTTTATTATTATATGATCGTCCTTTCTTAGGTAATTGCAATTAGATAGAAAAGATAGAAAACTTTATTTTGACAGGGTAGCTCTTTCAGCAAAGCTGGTATCCATAGAGGCCCTGTATTTAAGTTATTACAATTGATAAGAAAGTTACTAACTATATAATTAAATAATTAATAAATAAAAAATTATAATACATAATATGTGAATTAGATTTACAATTTTACAAAATGTTTAAAAATCTGTCTTTTAAAACTATGTAAAGAAGTTGCAGTTTTTAAATCATTTGGAAGTTCATTAAAATGTTTGGCTCCTGCATATTTAAACGTTCTCTTTCCAAGCTCCAGCTTAAATCTTGGAAGATGAATGTCATTTCTGGATCTTGTACCGTATCTATGTACTTCACTATTTCGAGTATAGTAGTTCGCAAAATATTCTGGAGCCAGATGGTGTAAGCATTTAAATACTAAACAGCAAGATCTCCCATGACAATTACCTCTTTGTTGTTATCATTTGCACCTATGCTAATCATGTTTTCAAATTTGTTATCAAAATTCTTATCCAGATGTTTAGATAAATCGGCCGGCCGATAAATAATACAGACTTGGATTTGATTCGCGTTTTTAATGAGAATTTCCAGCCAAATAACTTCGATACCTTCCCTTTCGAGATCTTGTCGTCTTTGCCAATTTAGGTCTTTTCTTAAGTAGCAACCAACTCCGCCTCCCTGTACACTCTTGCGATCCATTCTGACAAAATCGTACCCATCAACAACAACTTCATTGTCATTTACATTTTCGTTAAGACGAGTTTCACTAATACTAAAAATATGAATATTCTTGGATGTTTCTTGTGCCAGTATTTCAATACTGTTTATTTTATGAAGCAGATCATTTACGTTCTGATGAAAGATCTTTAAGCCTCTACTCTTCATACAATTATTTAGATCTTCATATACAGGGGGTGGTTCTTCTTCATCTGAATGAAAGTCATTTACGTTGCATAAATTACAGCGAAGTATTTCTTTCCCGGTCTCAAATTTGTCTATAAGACACTTTAGATGAAACATCTCTTTACAGACATCACATGCAGTTTGAGGCAGTCTGGTTCTTTCGAATTGATTTGCTACAGATGTTACATCTTGCACAGGGTCCAGGGCAGAGTTCGATATCTCCAGCAACAATCATTAGAATCTTCAGCGCTGAGCTGGGTCTAATATTAATTCCTTTTTCTTGTTTGTATACCCATATCGATGTCATTATCCTTGTAGTATATGTGTCTGGAGCATCATAAGATGAAAAGGAGTGAAAAGCATAATTATTTTTATTTTTGTTATACCATTATTAGACTTATCAGACAACGAAAACATCTGAAAATGAATTTTTTTTAGAATACCTTCGGCATTGCCAAATTTTACATTAGAGCTCTAAATGATGAACAAAGATGAATTTTGTTCATACTAGAAATACGAAAACGCAACAACTTGAAACTTTTATAACGTAGTTGCTTACAGTACTTCTTATCTGAATTAGGTAATAGCCCATTCATTTACCATACAGCTGAATAGATTTTCCATGGGCAATATCTCTGAGAGCTTTGTATTTCTGAATTTAATTTCATAAGACATCAAAAACCAAATAGCACAAACTTTGGGGAAGTCTACTGCTGTTTCTGCCATCAATCAATAAGAAAGAAATTACTTCTCTCACACTACTGATGATTCCACATGAAATAATCAACTTAGTAGTTAGTATAAACAGACACCAAAGACTTTTGAAAGAAGAAAGTGCATCTTTATCATACAATGGGTCTCTTTTAAAAAATTCTACCCTGGGCTGGCAGGGATATAGATAACTAAATATTCATGCTCATGAGAGGTCTCGACGCAGAGCAGAAAAACTGATCTTTCCTAAGTGGGTATACTTGAAACTGATCTGTTAATAGAAACCGTAGGATTGGTACCTCTTGTAATTAGATGACAATTACATTGTGTAATGCTAGTTAAGAAATTCCTTGAAAGCATTTTACCACTATATCTAAAGAACTTTTTTATCTCAATTTATCTGTTCATGGATACATGTAGGAACCTTATCTATTGCTTTAATTGACAATATGTGCAGGATTTATACAACGTTTGAGTTAAAATTAGTTTTTGTAATATTGTCCCCTCGCCCGGACGACGAGGGTGCTAATTTATGCAAGGGGGAGTGAAAGTAGCCTTTATGCATAGGGAGTTCTAACTCGGTCTAATTAATACCTGTTAAGGTCTCTTCCCAACGCAGTCTACATGTTTATCAGTAATCATCTATACAAAACAGCTACAAATGATCGTTCGTTCGTTATAAAAGTTATGATCGTATTCGTTCGCATAAAAGGCTGTGTAACCACGGCTTACCTTACTCAGCCTCAGATCCCACGCGGGCCGACTCGGGCGTAAGAAAGAAGAAATATTAAAGAGAGAAAAGCGATATCACGTGATAATTTGAATTGAAAATAACCGGTTCTTCTTTCAATGTAGTTCAATTATTTCGCCACCAACATCTTCTCCTTCTCTAGAAGCGCTGTACTTGCTATGTTTTAATGAAAAAACTTTATACAAAAGACTAAAATAAAAATACCAAACTTATCCTATAATACTTACGATGACAACCGTAAGTTACATGGAAAACGGAGTAAATTTGAAGAGATGAGAACAGTAGATTGATGATGTCATAGCGTTTTCAGCGGCAATTTCCGTGTGGCCGGGTGTCAGACGTTAAAGTTGCTGTGTATATTGTCTATATTGTATTTTCGTGTTGTTTTCTTCAAAAGTTTGGCTTGCACATCCTTTATAGTTTATGCTTGTGGGTACTCACGGCCGTGTTTTAATACGACGAATCGAATGTCGATCAGATCTATGTTACGTTATATTATTTTGCTTGTTTGCAAGTACTATTTTGTTGTTATTTGATCCCAATACTAAAATGTTATTGTAAAGAAAGATAATTACGTATCGTACCACAGGGGTTTTTAATAGTCCCTGATAAAATAAGTGTGTATCGATCATTTGCCTTTTACAACAGATAATCTGACCAATTTATCTCCTGAAAATAGACTTTTATTTACCCTGTCTACAGTGCAGTATATAATTTCTTTATTCTCAAATTAAATATTAAATTTTCGTGAATTAAATATTACGTTTTAATCGTTTTTGTGGGAAGATTCATCTACTACATGTAAACATGCTAAATACTTAATTTATAGTTATATTTTTCATCATGGGGTAAGTAACTTACACACATATTAATACATGTGCTCTATGTAATAGAAGAGTAGCCAAATACATAATCTATATGCATGAATATTATTTAATTATAACTATTTAATTTCATTCATAGACAATTAACCTGTCTTAATAAAAATCAAACAAAAACATTGGATATAATTATATCATGACATAATTTGCCTTTGTTGGACAAGGAAGGATCTAGGAAGTCCATTCCTTGACTTAATGGCCATATCCAAAAAGATCACTGTGACAGGGTCCACAGGCAAATCTTACATGCAGTATACTAATGCCATGACCCTATACATTCCTTCTCTGGCATCCAAGATGGTAGAAATTCATAGTTAGAAATTGTATCTAAGGTCACGAACAATTTCACCTGCTTGGAAAAATAAAAGATACATAATTGTTGTTCATCCAATAACAGTAATGGTAGAAACAAATTACAAATAAACATACACTGTAAAAAATGACCGCTTGAAACAACCAAAAAAAACAGTTACCTGGGTGAATCTGAGAGAACCAGTTAAAATTAGGTTGTTTCAACCGAAATAGTTTAGGTTGTTTTAACCTAATAATATCGGTTGTTACAACCTAATAAATATTGGTTGTTTCAACCTAATAAATACTGGTTGTTGCAACCAATAATTATTGGTCACATGCATGAATCTGAGATAACCGATTAAAATCGGTTAAATATCGGATTTTTAACCGATTTAAATCGGTTGGAAATAAATTGGTAGATTCAACCAATTCGTAAATTGGTTGAATCTATCAATTTAACTTTAACCTATTTTAATCTTGACTAAAGTTGCTTATACTAACTTTATTTTGCACCACACAAATAACAACAAATAATTTATTTAGCAATCTTAAAATAATGTAATCGTCTTATAATAGTAAAGTCATAAAATATAATAGCTAATATAGTTCACAAATTGGATAAAACGTTTTCTATACCCATATGATTTTGCTATGACTGCAGGTAGTTCCACTGTATAAAAACGGTCAACGCAATATTCCAGGAAACTACAGGCCAATATCAGTTTTGCCAGCCATTAGCAAAATTATGGAACAAATTCTATATGATCAACTGTACAACTATTTAACAAAATTTGAACTTTTAAGCGATTCCCAATTTGTTTTTCGAAAATTTCACTCCACAGCCACTGCTCTACTGGACTGTACCAATGATTGGTATGTAAATCTAGACAGAAAAATGTTTAACCTACAATCAGTGACAACAAAACCTGGGACACATCAAATGAATCGATTTTTTTACCAAAATGTTTTAACTTTACCCCTTGAACCCCCTTCCCCCCTTTTCAATGTTGTACTAATCGGTTGAGAAACAAACAGCAATGGTACGATGAAATAGAAATGTGTTTTTCTTTATCCAACATTGAATAGGGGGCAAGGGGGAGTAATGAATATTTCCAGTGAAGTGTCCCAATAATAATGTCACTGATTGTCTGAAAAATACACGTTAAGCATTTTATAATTTTTTTTGGAAATAGTTTTCAAATGGCAAAAATGGCATTAGGACATCTATAGGAGCAAACACACTGGGAATTTTGACTAAAAAAATTGCCGATATACATATACTGTAAGTTGACAGCGAAAATTTGGCTTTAAAACCTCTCGTATTGTTCTGGGAATGAAATAGTAAACAAGCCTGTTATCGCTTGCGCACGTCCGTGCGTAACTACAGTACACGAAAAACTGATCAACACTATTCTTACTTCGCATAGTAGCACAAATTAAAGATCACTACACTCATGAACTAACACTTTTGACAAGCATTTGCAAAGTTACTAAGGCTTCCTGCAGGGCATAAAGTTTCACGTTACATGGCCATTGCATTCGCAAGTTACTTTTTCCTTGCGAATTATATACCTTACGATTACTGGAATTAAAATAATACTTAACTCACACAAGTAACCAGCTATTTATGATAAAATTTGCACAAGTAACCACAAGTAACCACAAGTAACCACGAACATTCTAAAAATATAGAATGATAATCTAATTTATTTTAATTTGCCATGGTTACTTGTGGTTACTTGTGATAACTTCTAAAATATAGAACTTTTGATATGGTTACTTGAGTAAAATCGTTTCCAAAGAACAATATCAGTATCATACATTGTTTACTTTGCTACTTGGTCTTTTTTACTGCCCTTTAATTGGGGATGAACTTTCCTAGCAAGAGTAATATGCCGCTCAGAGGGCATTTCCTGTTATTTTGCCTGCGAGCGTTTAGTTTAGAAATTAAGAACTTTCTATATAAACGATTTCAATGACTTTAAATGGCCATATAATCCTTGAGCGTTTCTCTCAAACGCAGTTCTACTGATTCTGTGCGCAATGAAGAATGTTTATACTGGTTGTTCATTACCACTAGTATTGTAATATCAAAAATTCAACAGGAAATATAACGCAAGGGATAGTATAACATGCGCAAGCTGTTTGTGAAAGGATGGACATAAACGGCATATCTAATCGTTCACCCGAGGAATATTACGTGACTGAAATTCAACCACATTCCATATTATTAATAGCTTTTTGTAGCCGTTTGTCATAGAAAATAGATTGTATCATTTCGAAAGCCCATGTGGCATGCTAATATGAAACGAATAACTTTGTATTTGGGTCGCATTTTGCAGGCGCACGTGCTTTAACTAACATGTCATCATGAAGGTTTCATATATTGAAGAAACAAAGTTCCGGGAAAAACAACAAACAATCTGCTTTAAAATAATGTTAGCACATCTAGTTAATGTCCCAAACCAAAAAACTTTGTATGCAATAGATGAAGTTTTTTAATCAGACAATCAGTGACAAAAAAACCTGGGACACATCAAATGAATCGATTTTTTTACCAAAATGTTTTAACTTTACCCCTTGAACTAGGCCTCTACAGATTGTGCTAGTAAATTTCAGAAAAGTTGCTCCAAAAACTGCTAAAAAGTTGCTTAAAAGTTGCCAGAAAATTGGAAAAGTTGCTCTTAAATTTGAAAAAGTTGCTATTAATTGCTAGTATATTTCATGGATATTTATACAAAAAACATACTAAAAACGGAGCAGGTACAATTTATTGTACTAAGTAAACAACAAAACAATTTCAAGACAAGATTTAGAACTAGCATATACTGCTAATCTATCAGATTAAAACTGTAAGTTCAAAGTCTCTAGCAACTTAAATGCATTTGCGCTGATCAATTTCTTTTAGCGTTGTTGTATCGAAGCATCACTGAGGATTCAAGATAGTCCGTAAGTGAGGAATCTTGCTGGGCGTTGAATCCATTGTTCAATAGACTAAAGACTCTTTCGGCAGAAGCTGAACTTGGTTGCAAGAGCAATAGTTTCTTAACCAAAGCTGACCAATTCGGTAGAGTCTTACTATGGGCTGCCCACCATGCCAACTTCTCATCTTCACTACTCATAGATACACCATCCGTAGCAGCAAGATACTCAGGCAACTCTCGACCTAAACTTGCAATTATTTCGTCATTATCCAGAAATGGAAAATTTCGAAATTCTTCCAAACAATCAGCGGTTGGTTTCAAATGTTGTACCTGCTCTGGACAACAGAGCCTGGCAACCTTGAAAGCACGCACTGTATTATGGAATTGTACACTGAACTTGTGTTGGTAGAAGTTTAACCCAGGTTGAATACACGCTTTAGCTTGAGCCATTAGTTGTTGGTACCTAGCATGGTCTCCATCGGCAATTTGACGAGAAACCGCTGCTGTGTTTGGATAATGTTCAACAGCCACAGCACGAGAAACTGCTGAGAGACGCTCATAGCAAGAAAACAATAAAGGTCCGTCACCTTCCAGGAAGTATGTCGCACTCACAAAATGGACTCCAGCATCGATAATAGCAGCAAGCTCTAAACGTAGATCTTGAGCATCTTGGGGATTATCAAAGATCTTTAGCAACTGCACCCTAGATGATTTGCAGATTTCTTCGTTTTCTCTTAGAAAAGGTTCCACAAATCCAAAGTAAAGCAGAACTTGCTGAAGAATTTCCCATTTGCTCCACCATCTTGTAGCACTGTGTGAGCGTATTGACTGACCTGTTTTATCCCTCCATAATAGACGAGCGTTGTAACTATGTGCGAAGAGACCAATCCAATGCTGTGTAAATGAATCCAGGATTCTGAATTCAAAATGACCACCAACATTGTCAATTGTATGAGAGAAGCATACAATATCCATCAGGTTTGGAAAGAAGAATTTCAGCTGACGTAAGGCAGCACCATTAACAGAAGCACCGTCTCTCATTCCACCAATCAGCATGTTAGAGCCAAATTTATAATCAACAGCAAGGCATGACATGAGCCTCTGAGCCAACTCATCAGCCTTTAATGCTTTTGAAAGCACTTCCAGCCGTATTAGCCGTTGCGTAGGCTGGAAGTTATCTTGAACGTAACGAACTACAATGGCCAGAGCTTCTCCCAGTCGGGCAGTTCCATCAAAAATGACTGAGACTTCGTTAATGTCTTTGAGCTCATTCTTGATGGTTTCTTTTTCTTTTTCTAGCACAGCTGGAATAAGTTCAGCAAGGTGAGTAACACTGGTTAATCTTTGGCCATACTTCTCGAAAATAGGGCGAACGGTGTCAATCTTGGTTAATGGAATACCTCCAGAAAGAAAATTTTGTACAACCTCAAATCGAAACAAACGCATGTCTTGTGGCAAAGTTGACCCACTTGGATGATCTCTATTGTCCATTTTATTCAAACATTGAATAATAGACTGGCTCTCCTTCTTATCCTTCATAATACGGGAAACTCCTTTTGTGTGTTTGTTCGACTTAATATGTTTATCAAGTGAACTTTTCTTCAAAGTCAAAGTTTCACTGCAGGCATTACAACGTAGCCTTCCACTTACCACTACAAAATGTTGATTTGGATATTCCCTTTGGCGATCCGAAGGCGAAGCAGATGCTCCATAGCTGGCCTTTATTTTGTTTTCTCTTCCTTTATACTTGCCTTGGTTGGTATGAATTTGTCGCTTACGAGAAATCGAGGCGCTTTTTGGCTCACTAAGACGCGCTCCAGCGTTCGTAGCAGTGGATATTGGATTTGTGGCTTCGATTTCTTGATTTTCATCGCTTTCACTGTCAGAGCTTGACGAACTACCCCGTCGGCTTTCTTCAGTTTCAGCCATGCATAGCATGAGTCATTTACATAAACATTGTTGAACAAAGAAACCAAACAACATGGCGGTTTAAGAAAAATAATACTTGCTTAGTCACGCGAGTCGCGAGATCATTTATGAATAACCGCTGAAAACCTCACGCATCGCTCACGGGCACATAAACAAAGCCTGCATAGATCTAAATAAGTCATTACTGCAATCAAATATGTTTATGGTCGAGATTTTATTTAATAATTTGTGAGGAATTAGCAGTGTGGAATGTGTAAAAGCCTAAAAGTTGCTTACTGTTGCTCAAAAAAGCAAAAGTTGCTCCAGGTTGCTCGAAACCAGAAAAGTTGCTCAAATCTTCAAAAGTTGCTCAAAAGTTGCCGAGCACAATCTGTAGAGGCCTACCTTGAACCCCCTTCCCCCCTTTTCAATGTTGTACTAATCGGTTGAGAAACAAACAGCAATGGTACGATGAAATAGAAATGTGTTTTTCTTTATCCAACATTGAATAGGGGGCAAGGGGGAGTAATGAATATTTCCAGTGAAGTGTCCCAATAATAATGTCACTGATTGTCTGAAAAATACACGTTAAGCATTTTATAATTTTTTTTGGAAATAGTTTTCAAATGGCAAAAATGGCATTAGGACATCTATAGGAGCAAACACACTGGGAATTTTGACTAAAAAAATTGCCGATATACATATACTGTAAGTTGCCAGCGAAAATTTGGCTTTAAAACCTCTCGTATTGTTCTGGGAATGAAATAGTAAACAAGCCTGTTATCGCTTGCGCACGTCCGTGCGTAACTACAGTACACGAAAAACTGATCAACACTATTCTTACTTCGCATAGTAGCACAAATTAAAGATCACTACACTCATGAACTAACACTTTTGACAAGCATTTGCAAAGTTACTAAGGCTTCCTGCAGGGCATAAAGTTTCACGTTACATGGCCATTGCATTCGCAAGTTACTTTTTCCTTGCGAATTATATACCTTACGATTACTGGAATTAAAATAATACTTAACTCACACAAGTAACCAGCTATTTATGATAAAATTTGCACAAGTAACCACAACTAACCACAAGTAACCACGAACATTCTAAAAATATAGAATGATAATCTAATTTATTTTAATTTGCCATGGTTACTTGTGGTTACTTGTGATAACTTCTAAAATATAGAACTTTTGATATGGTTACTTGAGTAAAATCGTTTCCAAAGAACAATATCAGTATCATACATTGTTTACTTTGCTACTTGGTCTTTTTTACTGCCCTTTAATTGGGGATGAACTTTCCTAGCAAGAGTAATATGCCGCTCAGAGGGCATTTCCTGTTATTTTGCCTGCGAGCGTTTAGTTTAGAAATTAAGAACTTTCTATATAAACGATTTCAATGACTTTAAATGGCCATATAATCCTTGAGCGTTTCTCTCAAACGCAGTTCTACTGATTCTGTGCGCAATGAAGAATGTTCATACTGGTTGTTCATTACCACTAGTATTGTAATATCAAAAATTCAACAGGAAATATAACGCAAGGGATAGTATAACATGCGCAAGCTGTTTGTGAAAGGATGGACATAAACGGCATATCTAATCGTTCACCCGAGGAATATTACGTGACTGAAATTCAACCACATTCCATATTATTAATAGCTTTTTGTAGCCGTTTGTCATAGAAAATAGATTGTATCATTTCGAAAGCCCATGTGGCATGCTAATATGAAACGAATAACTTTGTATTTGGGTCGCATTTTGCAGGCGCACGTGCTTTAACTAACATGTCATCATGAAGGTTTCATATATTGAAGAAACAAAGTTCCGGGAAAAACAACAAACAATCTGCTTTAAAATAATGTTAGCACATCTAGTTAATGTCCCAAACCAAAAAACTTTGTATGCAATAGATGAAGTTTTTTAATCAGACAATCAGTGACAAAAAAACCTGGGACACATCAAATGAATCGATTTTTTTACCAAAATGTTTTAACTTTACCCCTTGAACCCCCTTCCCCCCTTTTCAATGTTGTACTAATCGGTTGAGAAACAAACAGCAATGGTACGATGAAATAGAAATGTGTTTTTCTTTATCCAACATTGAATAGGGGGCAAGGGGGAGTAATGAATATTTCCAGTGTAGTGTCCCAATAATAATGTCACTGATTGTAGTAGTTTTAATCGATTTAATAAAAGCTGTATGGAGTAAAAGGACAAGCTCTAACTTTGCTCAAATCATATCTTACAAACCGAAATCAAAAAACTAAAAAAACCGAAATCAAAAAACTAGTAAAAAACTATTTTTCATCAGAGCGACTGATTAAGTGTGGTGTACCACAAGGTTCCATTTTAGGGTCACTTTTCTTTTTGTTATATATTAATGATTTGCCTGAATGTCTAAATAAAACAAAACCTCGGATGTTTGCCGACGACACAAATCTGACAGCTTCGGGAGATTCTATAACTGACCTTGAAACTGCAGCAAATTCTGATTTAGAAAACCTTAGAAACTGGCTAATCGCGAATAAACTTAGCCTTAACGTAGCTAAGACTGAGTTTATGTTAATTGGTTCAAAACCAAAGATAAAAAGTATTTCTGATTGTCAACCGAATATTTTCATTGAAAATAAACAAATTAAGCAGGTTTATGAATGCAAAACTCTTGGAGTAACAGTTGACCAGCATTTGTCTTGGAAAAGTAATACTGTGAATATTTGCAAAAAAATAACAGCAGGAATATCTGCTATTCGTCGAGTCAAACCATTTGTTGACAAAGATACACTCATTTCGATATATAACGCTATTGTTCGACCATACTTTGATTACTGCTGTGAAGTATGGGATGTGTTTGGTGAATCGCAATCAAAACGACTCCAAAGACTCCAAAATAGAGCTACCATAATTATTTTGAACATGAGCAATGACGTAAATCACTCTATTGCTTTACGTGCATTGGGCTGCGAGCCACTCAAAACAGAAAGGAAGAAAGCTAAGGCAAAAATTATGTATAAAGTATTAAATAAAATGGGTCCCAAATCACTCACTAATAATTTTTCGTACAAAAGTGAGAAAACAAACTACAACCTTCGGGACATTTCAAGTGGTCTTAGTTTACCAAAACCGCGTACTAACAATATGAAAAATAGTTTCATGTATGACGGAGCACACCTTTGGAATTATATTCCAAAGGAAATTAGGGAAAACAAAACTCTTTCTTCCTTTCGAACTAAAATCGCTGCTCACATCATTGACATAGAGTAACAAGTAAATTGATGTACCTGTAAAAATTTCAAATAACGTTCTTATCATGTAAATAATTTAATATTCTACCTTTTTAAATTTAAGTTTCTTGTAAATAGCTAGTTAATATCATTCTTCATGTAACATTTTTCTATTTTTGCACACGCCCCTCGTGGAAATCAGCTTCGGTTGACGGGGTCAGCGTGTATAAATAAAGTTATCTATCTATCTATCTATCTATCTTCCTTTGGGGTATTCTGCATCAAAGGCGTAAAATACCGACAATAAACATAAAACAGCATTTAAAATGTTTTGCAAAGTTTATTATTTATTTATTTATTTATTTATTGAACTATATTTAAACACGGTAGCCTATCAACTTGAGTAAATTATAAATACAATAAAATTTAAGAGTAAAAAGAAACTATAAAACGTTGATTTTCATAGGGCCGTGTAGAACTAACTATTACAAAAACTAATACAAACAGTTTACTTAATTACGACTAAGATTATCTAAATAATATAAAAGACTATTTACATTCCAACTTCGTTAAAATTATTAAAAATTGTTAAAATTGTTAAAATGGAAGGGAAAAAATCGTTTCTAGTACTTCAAGTTATTTAAAATAGTACAGTTTACATCTTCGAAAACCTCCCTAAGTTTAGTTTTAAATTCATTTATGGTAAGGGAAGTGTTCTTAAGATGTAATGGCAGAGTATTCCAGATCTTGGCAGATCTTGGCTTCATAACTAAAGCTGCGTTTCATTGCATTTGACCTGGGTTTTGACAATATTAGTATGGCGCGCCGTTTCGGCCAAAAGGTATACGAGAATCGATTTGACTGCGCCGTTTCGGCCAAAAGGTGGACAAAAGGTTGAGATATCAATTTCTATAGGCGAGAATTATATTTCAGTGGTCGAGAATATTATATCTATAGTCGAGAATTTTATACGTATGGTCGAGAATTTGATGTCTATATTCGAGAATTTTATGTCTATATTCGAGAATTTTATGTCTATAGTCGAGAATTTTATGTCTATAGTCGAGAAATTTATATCTATAGTCGAGAATATTTTTATGTTTGTAGTCGAGAATATCATTTTGGTATGTCGAGAATATTTTATGTTCATGTCGAGAATTGTAGTTCCATACTTGAGAATAATCACGTTGAGCGTTACGGGGGTGACTCCAAACAACAACGATCTACAATTTACTAAATAGGAGTGGGGAGGACGTGATGTTTCTGCCTATTGTGCTACAATATGTTTCTGCCCATTGTGCTACAATACAGTAAAATCCCGCGTATAAGAACCTAGTGGATTAAGAACCTACAGCCTGAAATTTGCCATTTAGACACCCATTTTTATAAGAACAATTCAGCCTGAAATTTGGAAAAGGTTCTTATTTGGTAGGCATGTAATAGTTATGGAATGAGAAATAAGACTGAAGGCTTGGCAATGATTTATACAATTCCAGATAAATGTGTTTCAGGGTATTAAACTCCTAGACTGCAAAATTTACTTTCATGAAAGTGTTTCAGACTTTATATGAAACAGCACTTATACTTTCAACTTCTACTGGTATAATAAAATTGTCAACAAAACAAATGATATTCTTCAATATCACTGTTAAGTAGTATTTCATGAATATCTAATGTCTAAAATCTATAGTAACTTTCACATCACATGTTATGAACTTCGCTAATTACTACAGTAAACCTCACCCTACCCCCACGGGGTAAACATTGTTAATAAGTAGCGAGGTTACGAAGGACGGAAAACCTCGAGGAGTTTTGCTTGTGCTTATCACACGCTGAGTCAAAGGTGAAGAAATCTCGACATAAAACACTTCTTAAAGACTACGATTATTACGAATACTTCGTCATAAAAACCCCAACGAATTTGTAAGTATTCAAAAGTCATTCTGAGTTACTTATCTTTGTTTCATTGATAATTTACTGTAAAACTTGTATATATTTCATAGTTGACTATTCTACTATATCACAACCACTGGTGATATATATTAGTGCAGAAATAAAAGAGGATTTGACGAAGAGTAAACCGTGTTTGCTTAAAATAAGTAACGACCCACTACGAGGGAGTGAAACAGTCAAAAATTCTACGACAAAGCGACACGAAATCGTTGATCTCGATTGCAAGACCACAACAGTCCACATCAAAGACAACAAACAGCCATTCATCGCGCGACCAACCGTCTTTGAGCACTTCAAATACTTCAAATATCAATAGAATTCATCTAGAGAAGGTAACATTCACCATTATTTGGGAAATTATTGAAGATATTGCTGTGTGATTTGAAAACTTCATAACTATTAACATCGGACAATGTGGTGTGCATGAAATCGAGGCTATCAGACTTCGGCCACATAAACACCGGAAGTAGATCAAACCTTTACAAAAATGCCTCCAAAAGTGGACTCAAAAACTCTTATTGGGAAAATTCAAAATGGAACCCGTGGCTTCAATGAATTACTGGAAGAATTTGACGCAATCTTCTCAACGAAACCTCAGCTAGAGAGACTTGAGACGATATTTAAGGAAATAGAAGCTAAATACCGACTTGTAAAGAAACAACTAGATAACATCTTTGACAAACTGGTTGACAAAGGCACACTGGAAGAAGATGAAACAACACAAGCTAACTTGGAACTTGGCAGAAAAGTCAAAGCGGATTACTTAGAAACAGCTCAGAAATTTCTAGAGTACGAAAACCAATGTCGTTCAAAAGAGAGTGAAAAAAGTCCTGATAACACAGAATCGATAGAAGCCATGACTGCGGCTGTAACAAAGATGGCAGAGGCATTAGAATTCAAACCCAAAACAGCTGGTGGTTTAGAAAGACTGTCTGTCCCATCATGGGATGGAACCCGCAGAACATATGCAACATTTAAAAAAGAGTTCAACCACTGGATGGAAAAGTACAAACAAGATCAAGAAGAACAGCTACAACGTTTCCGCAAGGCAATGCCAACAGGCTGGTGGACAGACCAGGTCAAAACTTGTAAAAGTATTAAACAAGCATGGGGAGTCTTAGACGTCGAGTTTGAAGACAAGAGAAAACTCATGGACAGTCTCTTATTAGAGATAAACAACTTGAAACCTGTTAAAAGAGACTCAAAGTCCCTGACGATGTTCAGCACCACAATACGCAGATATGTTGATGACATGGAGGACAATGGCTGCCCTGTAAAAGATTCAGCAGAATCACCATTCTTCATGTCCCAACTTCTATCGAAACTCGATGCAAGAGATAATATAGAGTATGGGAGAGAAATGCAAAGGCAGAAGAAAGGAGAAAGTGTAATAACGCTGGTCGAATGGCTCCTTCAAGAGGCCAATCTCCGGTCAAGGGGGAGACGAGACGACGAAAACGAAGACAGGATGGATCGGAACAGACAGCCATACTTCCCTAGGAGATCATACAACCATGCTATTGACAACACTCGTACTGATGAGGAATTCTGCATACTTGGATGTGCCACAAAACATCTACTTCAAAGCTGCCCCACCTTTCAAACCTCTACAGTTAGTCAACGATGGGACATAGTAAAAAAGAACCAACGCTGTCGCAAATGTCTAAGGACACATCATACCAATAACTGTTCTAAAGTCGACGGAACAACTTGTGACAAGTGCAAAAAGAACCATCATCGTTTTCTACACAGCGAGAGAAAAGAACATCCAAACTACAACTTGAACCCCGATGCTCCTTCATTTCCCAAACCTGCAGGTGCCGCTAGCAACAACAATGCACAAAACAGTACCCAAGCAACAAATGAGAAGATAAGAGCAGTAGGCGGGCTTTGTCCAATCCAGAAGGTCATAGCCTTTGACATCGATGGAAAACCATTTGAACTACTTGCCATGCTGGACAGCGGATCAAATACCAGTCTTCTATCAAAAAATGCGGCAAAACAGCTACAACTGACAGGAACCAAAACTCACCTCACCATGAATCTCGCTGGTGGAGAAACAAAGTCAGAGGTGTCAGACCTTATTGAGATCACAATTTCTCCAATCGACGAACAGAACATAAAAAAAACCTTCCCCGTGTATACAGTCAGGAAGCCTTGCAGCAGCGCATAAGACAATCCCAAAGAAACTTGTAGAAGAATATACACATCTCAAACCAATATCAGATAAGATACACCTTTCAGGTGGAACAGTAGATCTTCTCATCGGAACTGATTCTGCTGACGCATTTATCGACGTTCACACGCTATCTGGAGGACCTGAAGAACCTATCGCCAAAAGGAACTGTTTCGGCTGGTATGTCCTGGGACAGCTTGAATCAGCGACAACAACTGCGACCATTCAGTCAGCACCGGTTTCACCTATTCTAAAATGCTTAAAGCAAGAGTTCTAAAATTTAGAACCACGCTTCGAAGCGTGCCCAGCATGCAACCTGTGCAACCCTGTGGAATAGCCACTCGCGTGTTGACAAGATGGCGGCAGGCACGTCTCGTCCTATATCTTACGAAGTTTTGAACGATGAGCAAAAACATACTCTGCGTCGTTTTTATGACAAAGGGATGACCTCAACAGGAGCCAACATGCAAGGTATTATCACCGAAGCTGCAAGCAAAGCCAACACTACCTTCGATAGAGTGAAGGTAAGATGTTTAATAATATTATATAGTGATATTTTCTGCTAGATAATCTTCTATTAATTAATGTTATTTTGATGCAGCGTACCATGCTTGCCATTCAACTTATGGATGTTTGAATTATCATACTTGTAGTTGTTCTTCAGTTCAGTACTGAAAGCAACGTGTTTGACTCTAGTCTCTATGACAGACTTTATTTGGAGTTTTACCATTATAAGAGTCCCTAATTTGTAGTATTTCACTATATATAATTATCCACATCCACCAAATTATATACTGATATACTTACTACATAAAGGCACGCATACTGCACGCTGTAAGCAATTGCATGAATGTAATATGTTGGATTATAGAAACATATTGTGAGCTATCAATAATAAAAGGGCATATTTGTTTTCTTATATGTGTTAACACGTGTGATTCACTGATTCTATTATAATTATATAACTGTAGAAATGGATTGGGAATGAAAAAAGAAAGAGGAAGGCAAGTGCTGTAGAATTGCATGATGAAAATGTTCCTGGCAAATCATGTCCCATCAAACGTGGAACAAATGCCTACAATTTATTTTGCTCAACAATGCTAGCTTCAGGTAATGACAGTTTCACAGTCAAACTTTTGTGTGCTAGTCTTTGCAATATTGCTCTGTAAATACAAACTTATATACTTGTATTTAGAATATCACGACTGTGTGAGTAGGAAGTAAATTCTGCCATGTTACAGTTGATTTCATATTACAGTGCTTCACTGCCATGACCACATATGTTGTAGACTTCATTGGGAAGTTGCTCAATTTGTTGGGAAGTTCCAATGTTTGCTCAGAACTTTGGAATTAATACATTGGCAATGTATTAATTTGGAAGTTCCCAATAAACTTCACAACACATAGCAGTAAAGTAAATTATGAAATCAAATGTAATACACTGTAGTTAATTATGCACATATCAATGTTAAGCGGGACGGGGGGAGGCCGGGCATACCCAGCGAATTTGGCACATGATTGATTCCCGTGGTGGTGCAATTTGATCAGCTCAGAAGGCAACATGGTGGAGTCAGAAGAGCGCGAACTAGAGAACAAAGTTTTAATAAGAGGGGATTTGATATCATTTGAGTTTTGAATAAGTTCCCAGGGTGGGATATTTGACAAAAAATTAAAATTTCGAATCAAATCCCCTGGGTATGCCCGGCCTCCCCTCCCTGCAGCTTAACATTGATAGGTGCATTACATGTACATAAGAGACGGTTGAATTTCTCATATTATACAGATTTTCCAAAAAACGTTTGCAAGTTGCACTGGCCAACTTGTCAATCAACATTACAATGTTGCTTGGGGATATATACACTTATATATATATATTATATAAGTAAGAGTGCTCAATATATGGTCGTAGAGCTAAATGTATAATATATTATATATAATTATAACGCTCGCTACCATTGTGGCAGTTTGAGCGCTCTGGCCCCATGTGCACTCCACGCTATCTGGATGTTCTGATCGCTGGTGCTGTCCCACAAGCGGTTGTCAATGACGATTGCAAGTGTATAATAGTCCAGTCGGACTCATCCAGATTGTTCCAAGCTACACTGATGAGCTGTGGTACAGCGAAACACGTGTCTGTAGATTGACCAATGTACGCTCCTTCACTTCAGTGTTGTTGAGCCCTCTGTGAAGTAGCGTGGGTGTCCTTTAGCAATAATGCAACGCTTGCTACCATTATGGCAGTTTGAGCGCTCTGGCCCCATGTGTACACTTCACGCTATCTGGATGTTCTGATCGCCGGTGCTATCCCACAAGCGGTTGTCAATGATGATCGCAAGTGTATAATAGTCTAGCCAGAGTCATCCAGACTGTTCCAACTACACTTCGAGTGTTGGAATATATACATTTTAAGATTCTGGGGATATAACATTTACAAGCAATATTTGGCATTTCACTTGATTAAATTACAGGTTCTAAGGATTTATGTTGAAATCAAATATTTGTTTATGTTCACCATAAATCCTTAGTACATGCAGTTTAATTGAGTGAAATGCCCAATATTACTTGTAATATACCCAGAATCTTATCCAGGCATTACCACCACTACGGGGGTATATATACAGAACTTGTGACTAGGCTCAGCAATATGGCTTCCGTAGCTCAGTGGTCAGAGCACTGCACTAGCATCGCAGGGTCAATTCCAGCCAGAAGGCCTTGAAGTTGCATTTTTCGCAACTGGTACCGGTTTGGTCTTAAAATGTATATAAATTATTCCAACACTCGAAATTTTCCCTCACCATAAATATATATATATATATATATATATATATATGTATACCGTATATATTATATATATTGGAATGTACAGGTACAGTAGCATGCAAGAAACAGCTGGTTGGCAGCAAAAGAAAATATGATGTTAACAAGTTTCATAATGTATCTGATATAAATTATGTTTTGTGTTTAATCTAGATGAATGTAAACACCTGGAATCAAAAGCAGCAAAATTCAAATTTGCCATAGATAAATGGAATTTGCTATCTGTGGAAGAACGTGCTATTTGGATTGAGAAAGCAAAGGGTTTGCAAAAATTTGATACAAGTCAATTAACTGAAAAACAAAGAAAACACCAAATTTTTAAAGCAAGAAAGCAGCTAATTTCACAGGTAGTGGTGTTTCAAAACTTGCAACTGAACAGAATTACTTAATGTGTGCTTCATACTGTACTTCAACATAATTACTTGTGTGCTGTATTGACACTGACATAGTGACTTCATACTTACATATAGGCCTGACCTGGCCCAAAATTTTGATGGTGTGTATGGTTTTCAACTGGCCATAGTCGGAATTGGGTCTGGACCTGGGCTTAGTGTAAACAACCTACTCATAATATTATTATATCAAAGTTAGAGAAGTCTAGCTTAGCCATGTGATGGTAATATTCATATTTTCTTTTAAACTGTTGTACAAAATAATAGCATTGTAAAGTCTAATAACATCATGGATTCAATGATTTTCCAATCTAAAGTTCTCTTCATTTAATTCAACATCATGTCATGTCATGTTCAAATTTTATAACTGTATAGTTTTTTTGTAACCTGACAATGGAGTTACATTCCAAAGCAAATTTAAAATTATATACAACAAACTATAAAGTCTGTGCATGGTCTTGGAGGGCTGGTGCAAATGAAATATACCATGCTCAATTTTTCGTGATCCTCCCCTTATGTAAAGCTTATTTTTAGCTGAACCACCCCGTCCCGCCTCTATTTAACAATTTGTGCTGTACCTTTGTGATGATGACAATGACCACGATCATGATGATGACTAAGATGTATTTTAGATGATGATTCATAGTATGATTAATATATATTAATATATTTCCACGGTTTTTTGGACACAATGGAAGCTCAAATTTGTGTTGTCTTTTTAAAATTTCTACCATATAATGATATATCAATATCTCTTGTTTTTAATAGCTATTGAAAATTTATTGTTCACTAAGTATTAGAATGTGCCCCTGATTATATTCCTGTTACCGTAATATCTTTGTATCATGAGGCATCCTTTATATTTTGCTTGCACACATTTTTCTGTCCCCCCCCCCTCTTCCTCTGCACCAGCCCTCCCCCCTTTAATTAATGACCCGTCCCTTACTTTGGTTCTTCTATGAACATATTTTCATACCTAACAGTCAGTTGTATTTTAAATTATTTTACTGTAGCTGGCCTATATGGAAAGCTTAGGATGTGAAGCATCAGTGCTGTTGGTAGAGACTGCTTCAGGAGATGTCACCCAGTTTGGGACAAGAAGAGGAATAGAATTCCTGAATGAACACGAAAAAATCCCTATACATTTTATGGAGTATTTTGGTGAGTATGTTTTTAGTTCTAGATATATGTCACACATAATTTTATCCATGAGTACTTTATTTTATTAACATCAAGTAACCACAATCATTAGAGTATGCGGAGAATAGCAATTACAAGCAATGAGTTATGTACTATAACAAGAAACTTATAGTATATTTTTGCACCAAGTTTAAGGGGAAATTGTGAATTTTCAACAATTATATCACTGTAAAAGCAATGTTGAAATATGTAACACAGGGCATAGTTGATGGTTGGTTGCAAATTCTTTTTTTTTATTTGACTTTTACATTCAGGGGACACTTGAAGGAAAGTACAATGGTAGATCACTTTCTGTGTTTAAATTGTTTTCAGGTGATTCTAGAAGAGACAATTACAGAATATCTGATGTTGCAGCACTGTTTAACCGAAAATATAGTAAGTACTATGATGCACTATCAGATAT
The DNA here is from genome assembly GCA_035772405.1 of Chrysogorgia sp. JL179-B06. Taxonomy (NCBI): domain Eukaryota; kingdom Metazoa; phylum Cnidaria; class Anthozoa; order Scleralcyonacea; family Chrysogorgiidae; genus Chrysogorgia; species Chrysogorgia sp. JL179-B06. Next base: position 904,261 of record JAYKKM010000308.1, read on the forward strand.
TTATTACATTTCAATATTAAGCTGATAAAATAATTAACAGTAGCCCCTATTAGCTTGTTTTCATGTGCAAAATTCAAAGAGGATACATTAATTACATGTTTTAATTTAAAATAGTTATAATTCAGCAGCCATTCATTAATCAGGCATATGAGCTTGTAAAGTATAGATGCCTTGATCGATTATGATTAATAATGTAAAATCTTGTTAACTTAATCCTGACCTGTCTGCCAGATGTTTTTATACCTCTGGTGGAATCCTCAGACCCCCAAGCAAAAATGAACAGTTTGGCAACAAGGTCTTGTCCAAACTGGTCTTTGGTATTTATTCTAACTAAATGTCTGATGACTTTACTCCCCTATGGGAAACCCTCAGACAAGGATGAGTTAAGCTAATTACATATGAATTGCCTTTTTTGTAAACATTCTTGGCTAAATTAATTTTATTATTATTATTATTATTATTATTATTGATGATACATGGACGATCGTCAAGCTCGTATCCTCAGAAAAATTATTCTGAGTCCCTGATTGCCGGTGAGATGCTCTAACCATTGAGCCACCGAGACAGATGGAGAGCGAAGGTTACAATGATGTACTAGTCGATTGATACCTATAATTATGTACTACCTATGCGGCAGTCACTATATCGGTAATGTTTGGATGTGTTAATTATTGTATTATAATTATTATTTTTATCCTTGATATCAACAATATTTAGTGCGAGTTAAAAAACTCACTGTGACAAGTTAGGTTGCACTCATTTTATATAAATATATTATAACAATGAAATATATCAACTAAAGCTAGTAAGTAATACACTATATTATTTTAATATTATTTTAAGTTCTCAATACCATGTTGATCAATGCAGACAATATTTCTGGATAGGGCGGATGGACAAGTTCGTTGGTGACTCATGGCAATTACTGTATGGTTTGGAAAGAATGGCAGAAAGCAACCATCCTGTAAAAATAAGCAGTTCTTATTAATGCACAAATATCATAATCGACATCTCTTATGATTCATAGTCACATAATAAGTCATTAACATATTGAAAGAAATACTCACTTCAAACCTTTCTAACACGTGGAAATAATTTCTCCCTTCGTGAGCTTTCTTTGCGCAATCGATGCAATAATGCTGCTCATGTCCGCAGTCAATACAGCGAACTTCAGCCACTCCGTCGCAAGCACATGTTTCCTCGTTTATGAATCCTTCTTCTTCAATGCGGCCATGTAATAGGGATTCGCGTATTCTTGCCCAGCTTTCGTATCCCTTAACTCTCCGTATCTGATGCTTAGATACCGTAGAACTAGGTTCGTTTTGGTTGTTTACCGGTATATGTTCTTCAGTAAATACTGCATTTGGTCCATATTCTGATGTTGTTAACGTTGGCCATGTGTCGTTAGCGTTCGACGACGACGATCTAGAATTGACAGTTTTGCAAGGAACTTTTAAGCTTATGTTTTGTAGCTTTCTCGCCAGATGTAGAAACTGAACGAATGCGAACCTTACATGCTTTAAAACGTTTAGCTGGATGCGAAATTCCTGGACGAACTCTTGACGCCATATTGAAAGATAAATCAACATAAACGCAGCGCACAGAAACAGGTTCGTAACCTGTGCCAGGTTGCACAGGTTGCATGCTGGGCACGCTTCGAAGCGTGGTTCTAAATTTTAGAACTCTTGCTTTAAGCATTTTAGAATAGGTGTTAACAGTCAGTTAACGTAGGAACCGTTAGCATTGCTGATGACATCAAGAAACTTCTCCACCAAGACCAACTAGGAGTCAAGCCAACCGAGCTTTGTACCTGTACCGATGAAACTCTACGAGAAAGCAAGTTCATCAAATCTCTCACAAGAACCACAACGCTTGTTGACGGACGAATTCAAGTGAAGATGCCGTGGAAAGATACTGGGCCACCAAAACAAAGCAACTATTCTATTGCATACAAAAGAATGCAATCCTCTGAAAGGAACTTTAACAAAAGAAATTGTTTCAATGTCGTCGATGAAGAAGTACTGAAGCTTGTCGACCAAGGTTTTGTCACCGAAGTACCAGCAGATCAGATAGACCACAACAAACCAGAGTGGTATCTACCGCTGCAAGCTGTTTTCACACCAGACAAGTCGACAAAAGTTCGTTTGGTGTTTGATTCATCCTCCAAGGGCTATGATGGTTTATCTCTTAATGACCATCTAGAGAAGGGTCCAAACTACATCAATAGCCTATGCGATGTTCTTATGGCTTGGAGGTGGGACAATGTTGCCTATTCTGGTGACATTCGGAAAATGTTCAACCAAGTCCTGGTACATCCTGATGATCAAATCTATCACCGATTCCTATGGAGGAAAAGCCCACACGAAGTGCCTACAGTTACCAGTGGCTCAGATTGAATTTTGGTGACAAGCCTGCACCAGACATCGCAACTAATGCAATCAACACACTTGCCAAGTCTTCCGAGGAACAGTTTCCTGAGGCAGCAAGAGAGCTCAAAGACCATGCCTATGTCGACGACATTGGTGGATCAAAGCAAACGGTGTCAGAAGCAAAGAAAGTCATCGAAGACATCGACACGATACTTGGCAAAGGCAAATTTCAAATCAAAGCCTGGCACTCCAATCACAAAGCTATTGACCGGTCTGAGGAGGAGCAGTCTATAGATCTACTTGGACATCGATGGAACAAGAAAACAGATAAATTCACTTTCAAAAAGAGAGAAATCACATCTCCTCATCAGAGCTTCACAAAAAGAAATTGTTTAGCTCTCCTCGCACAACTCTGGGATCCCATTGGTCTTCTATCTCCAGTAACAATCAAGTTCCGAATTGATCTTCAGGAACTTTGGAGCTCAGGCTTCACCTGGGATAAAGTTCTTCCCGACCACATCCAGCAAAAGTGGAAAGAAAACCTAGAAGTAATGAACCACCTGTTGACCTTCGAGTACGACCGACAACTCAAACCAACGAACGCATCCGAACCACCGGAAGTCCATGGATTCTCTGATGGAGGGGAGTTAGCCTACGGTGCAGTCATATTCCTTCGATGGAAACTGGTAGCCGGATCCTACAAATGTGTTCCAATCATGATTAAGCCTTTTGTAGCCCCTTTGAAGAAGAAATCCATTCCAAGACTCGAACTTCTTGGATGCCTTGCTCTTACTAGAATGTACCAGACTTGTACAAAGGCACTGGACTTTGCAAAGTTAATCAAGTGTAGAAGAAACTTCTGGGTTGATTCGTCGACTGTATTGTCTTGGATCAAGACACCACCCAGAGAGTTCAGACCATTTGTATCAGCCAGAGTAGCAGAAATTCAAGAGACAGTCGATGTAGAAGACTTCCACTACATCCGATCGAAGAGTAACCCTGCTGACGGCCTTACAAGAGGCATTAAACCAGAACATTTGAAGTCCTGGCTTGAAGGTCCTGAGTTTCTTCAACAACCAGAGAGTCAATGGCCCAAATTCGAAGAAGAAACTGAAAGAACTGGCAAAGATTCCAGTGAAGCCTCTGAGACCAAAAGAGAGAAGAAAACCGTGAAGATGACAGAAAAAACTGCCAAAAACATGAAACGCGCTGAAGTCCACTCAGCCACAACAGCTTTAAGCCGAGAGGAAGAGGACAACCCAATCCTTGTACATCTCCTAAAATCGCTCGCGACATTTCCCAAAGTAAGAAGAACACTGGCTTTTATATTACGCTTTGTCCAAAAAGCATCCAAGACATCAACCCAAAAAGGCCCTCTCACCGTCCAAGAACTGAAGGACGCCGAAAAACGGCTCTTCAAATGGACGCAACAAAAACTGGATGCCAAAGCAATTGACAAGAGCATAGTTGCTCAGGAATACGAAGAAGGTATGATCAGAGCTCATGGACGCCTTGAGAACGTGAGAGCCCTTCCATCTGAAATGAGAAACCCGATCATCCTTCCGCGAGACCATCCACTGGTGAGATTACTTGTTATGCATCTCCATGACAAGAGAAGACACTGCGGCTACAAGAGCTTAATTCACGAGTCCAGGAAAAGGTTCTGGATCATAGGAGTCCGCAGCATGGCCAAATTTCTAACCAGAAGATGTGTCACGTGTAGAAAGTTGAGAAAGAAACCACTAGAACAGCTCATGGGCCAAGTTCCTAACCTCCGTGTTGCCACAGGTTGCCCCACCTTCACTAACACAGCGCTTGATATGTTTGGACCGGTGCATATAAGACTGAACCGCAAGACCCTTAAAGAAGCTCAAATAATAATCTTTACATGTATGACGACCAGGGCAATCCACCTAGAACTAGTCACTGATAGAAGTTCGGACACCTTCCTGATGGCTTTCAGACGCTTCGCAAGCCTTAGGGGTCACCCAAGTACTTGTTGGTCGGACTGCGGCACCAATTTCGTTGGAGCCCAAGAGTACTTCGACGAAATAAAGAAGAGTTGGAACATTGAACAGATAAAGGACACCCTAACACAAGAGTTCAACTGTGACTTCAAGTGGGAATGGAATGTCCCAACCGCGAGCCATCAAAATGGAGTCGTGGAATCGCTCATTAAGTCGGTTCGACAAGCTCTCAGTGCTACCTGCAAAGACCAAGCCTTCACTGAAGAACAATGGAGAACTTTCCTTGCTGAAGTCAGTTATATCATCAATGGTCGTCCTTTGTACCCTAGCTCTGAAAATATCTGGGAAAGTCCTCCTATAACGCCCAACGACATCCTCCTAGGACAGCACAACGAACTACCTCAACCGACACCAGAAGACAGGGTCAATCCACGAGACCTTCTGAGGAGCGCCCAGAAGCGGATTGCCGACTTCTGGAGTTGTTGGATGAAATACTTTGCTCCCAATTTACTACCTAGGAACAAATGGTACCGAGTGAGGGAGAATATACAAGTTGGAGACTTGGTGCTACAAACAGACCTAAAGCACAGACGCACTCAGTGGAAGATGGCTCTAGTCGTGGCTACATATCCTGGCAAAGATGGGCTCGTCAGGAAAGTTCGAATCAAGACCCAGTCAGGAGAATATGACAGACCTATCCACAAACTCTGCTTGATTGCAACCAACCAAGAGTTACAACTTAAAGATTAAAGAAGAAACAATTAAGTGACATTTAACTATTTAGTTGTTAAGATTGATATTATTATAGTACTTAATGTTAATGTTCACGTTACTCAATTAGCAGTCGCTAATCTCCGCACTGGAGGGGAGTGTTATGAACTTCGCTAATTACTACAGTAAACCTCACCCTACCCCCACGGGGTAAACATTGTTAATAAGTAACGAGGTTACGAAGGACGGAAAACCTCGAGGAGTTTTGCTTGTGCTTATCACACGCTGAGTCAAAGGTGAAGAAATCTCGACATAAAACACTTCTTAAAGACTACGATTATTACGAATACTTCGTCATAAAAACCCCAACGAATTTGTAAGTATTCAAAAGTCATTCTGAGTTACTTATCTTTGTTTCATTGATAATTTACTGTAAAACTTGTATATATTTCATAGTTGACTATTCTACTATATCACAACCACTGGTGATATATATTAGTGCAGAAATAAAAGAGGATTTGACGAAGAGTAAACCGTGTTTGCTTAAAATAAGTAACGACCCACTACGAGGGAGTGAAACATCACACCTATGTTATACATCTGTATTTAAAATTTCATGACATTTTGTCTTATGCATCAAATATGTAAGAACCTATATTCACCCTGACCTGGAAAATAGTAGGTTCTTATACGCGGGATTTTACTGTACTTCAGACCGTTAATCAGTGCATAGCGGTGTGGATTATATTAACTACGGATCAGCGCCACCGTTATTGAATCGTCGCGGAAAAAGTTTTTAAAATCATGTAATATTTACTTTAGACTTTTATACATATTACAACAAACTTACTGGTCTGTCTACGCCAAATTTTCTTTTATTAATCATATAGAAATTGAGTTTAACCTTTCTGTATAAGTTAATTAAACGCCGGTTCATATATTTGATCGCCGGTTCGTATTTGATCGACCAACTAGGCCGCTGGGCGCTCGAGTCCTCGACGATCACCTGCGATAGTCCGCGATGTACTTCTTCATTATTTAATAGACCCTATAATATCAGATCAAACATTCCTACGGAATTTATCATCGACAGCGATCTTGTATCTTGTTAATTTATTTCCGACCTCTCATGCAGACCGCAATCCGGCTGAAGAATGCAGCTTCGTCCTCAGAGGCTCAACTCTTCATGACGCTATACAGATAACAGATGTATATATAACATACAAGTTAGCCAAAAAGGAAACTTAGCCGTCCTTTATTTGTACAAAGACAAAATGAAAATCAGCTATAGTCGTCATGAAGCATATAGAACAGATTTTCTATGCGCCGCACACCAAATAGTAATACTAGTCTATATGGGCAGAAATATGGAAACATCACGTCCTCCTCATTCCTACTTAGTAAATCGTAGATGATTGTTGCAGGAGTCATATTAAAGTAAAGATTACATATGATTTTAAAAACTTGTTTGATTCCGCGACGATTCAAGCGCTGATCATAGTGAATATAATCCACACTAGTATGCACTGATTAACTGTCTGAAGTATTGTGGCACAATGGTCAGAAATATGGAAACATCACGTCCTCCCCACTCCTATTTAGTAAATTGTAGATATAGTTGTTGTTTGGAGTCACTTCCCTTTCGAAAAAAGTAAATGCCCTCCCCGTAACGCTCAACGTGATTATTCTCAAGTCTCGACATGAACATAAAATATCCTCAACTACCAAAATGATATTCTCAACTACAAACATAAAAATATTCTCGACTATAGATATAAATTTCTCGACTATAGACATAAAATTCTCGAATATAGACATGAATTTCTCGACCATGGGTACAAAATTCTCGACTATGACAATAACATTCTCACCTATAGATATAATAATCTCGACTATTGAAATATAATTCTCGCCTATAGAAATTGATATCTCGACCTTTTGTCCACCTTTTGGCCGAAACGGCGCAGTCAAATTGATTCTCGTATACCTTTTGGCCGAAACGGCGCGCCATACATTAGCATATTGTTATTACTTCGAAGATTGTAAACCTGGTTTTCTGAAATTTGATACAACTCCATAATAGCTTTAGGTGCATCATTGTTGAGTATTTTGTGCATTAACACCAACAACTGCTCAAGTCGGGAATAATTTAGTGGATACCAATTCAATTTTTTTTAAATATCTGTCGAACGGATTTCATAATTTTCTCCACTTATTACTCTGGCTGCTCGATTTTGTAATTTCTGTAATTTTAATTGCAGCGACACATTGCAATTACCCCAGACCAAAGAGCAGTAATCAAAGTAAGGTTTAACAAGAGCATTGTAGGTATCAATCAAATTTTATTTAGGAATATATGGTTTAATAAGTTTTATGGCTGAAAAGGTGGTAAACTGCCAAGGGTTTTAGTAACGAAATACTGACGTTTCGAGCGGAGTCCTTCGTCAGAGCAAGACTCTTATATATGATATCATTACTCGGATATTACTATAAGTAAGACTGATGAAAGGCTACACTCGAAATGTTAGTATTTTGTTTACAGTTTACTACCTTTTCACTTTGCTATATATCCAAAATTCTGCATACACAGCACTCTACTATTTAAAATGTTTTGATTCTTAAATTTGATGACCACCATCCTTCTGCAATGAGTGACGTGGATATAGTGTCTTCTATATCTCCAGTTGAGAGGAGTTTTGGAGATGAACAATCCTTCACTTTACTCAAAATGTCAATGTCGGTATCATTCTACAACACAAGAGTAAAAAAGCCAATTAAGATTAAGTTTAGCTGTAAGCACCTTATATTGTACTTTTACAGTAATAGCATTTTCAGAGAGTTTGCAGAGGTGGAAACTCTGCAAGTAAAATATAATGTAAAAATATATATATAATTGCTAATTGCTATTACTAAAATGCAATTAGCAGGACACAGCTTATCACCATCCAGTAGGAATATTATCTGTTTCCTCAACTGAAGCAGAGTTATTTACAAGTAGAAAACTTACATTTATACTAAGAAATAACTTTGCAGTGTTACAATCAGGATTTTAGCCAATATCCTTCCTGTAGAAAACACTGTCTACAGGTTACCAAATGTTTAATGCTATTAATTTTACATCCCAATTGTGCAGTAAATGGTTACAATTTGGCACAAAACTAGCTACTGTAACTTGCATATTACATTACTGTGACAAATCATAAAACCAGAAATATATCAGTTGGTATGCGCATACCAACTGATATATTTCTGGTTTTATGATTTGTCATAGTAGCTACTGTAGTTTTGTGCCAAATTGTAACCATTTACTGCACAATTGGGATGTAAAATTAATAGCATTAAACATTTTAATAGATCCTAAATTATCTTAAAAGTGCCTATAACGTCTGTGGGGATTTAACATATTTGTAATCTATGGATTCTCGTGAGATAAATTGTAATATATCTTGTCAGCTTCATAGACTTTTTTGCTGTTAAAGTTGACGGAAATGACGTCAAATCGGGCATATGTAAAGATGTTTTCATGTGGACAGATTCCCGATATGATGTCATTTCCGTCAACTTTAACAGCAAAACGCTCTATGAAGATGAAATTGTCAGCTGACAAGATATATTACCACGTCTTTCTGATAACAGACAAAAGCTGTGCCTCAAAACTTTTAAAAAAATACAATCGACACCATCTTCTCCTTTGGCTACTTTGATTCCACCGACGACATATGAAGCACATCGCCGAAAATTACGTGGTAGTGTTGATCGACTTTCTCTTTACCAATGCAATACTGACCGTTATAACCGCAGCTTTTTTCCCGCCATGACGAGATGCATAAATGACTTAATTACATCTTGACTAAGTTCTATGTTAAACTTTAGTAAATTTTGTTTCTAATTGTAAACCGGTTCCAGTCCCCCGGTATTCTATTATTTGTTTGTAAACTTTTTCAATATGACCTTTTTTAAGACCTTTTTAAACAGTTGTAAATATAAAGCAATTCACTGTATTAGTGCGATTTTATATTCAACAAGACGCCCGCTAGGCGTTAACTTGGGCTACTAATTTTAGGGACATGGCGCACGTATTGCCTGCGGAGATGGGTATGCATTGGTGGCATGTTAGACAGTTGGAATTAGAAAACCCGCTCACTTGTCTTATATAATTACCAAGGATAATATTTAATGCATTGATTTCTGTCATCAGGCCACTGAAGGCATTGTGCAGCGCTGGGCTGGAAATGACGAAGACAAATCAGGCGTCTACACGCAGGCTAGCCTCCCCAATGCAGAACGCCTGACACGCAACACGGCAATGCTATTTTTCTAATATCTGTTCGATTGAAGGTCTTCGTGTGTCAAAATTCATATAAAAATCAACGGCAAGGTATACGAAACATATCTGTTACGAAATTACATCGGTTTAATGGACATAAAAGCGTTAAATCATCGGGTAAACGACGAATAGATCTTGAAGCCATGTCCTTTGATTTTAAAGACGAGTCTCGATCGCTTTAATTGCTTACGCATTTTCTCATATAACATCTGATCTTCACATTTTAAGTGGATGAAACCTACAGCGTTCGATTCGCCAGATTCAAGTGATCATTTCGATGTAGAATTGATTTAAATCCGACAAAAACACAACATTTCATGATTGATATTACGGAGTTTCACCGGATATTAAAATATCAACACAGTATAATAATATTTCCCTGTCCTTCGGCTGTCCATTCCGTCTTCACGATTGAACTCTCATCTGTGTTTCTCTCATTTTGGAGAGAATCTTTGCAATGGTTTGCGGGTTTACAGGTCTCGGAAATGCTTTTCAGACTGCGATTCATTGACAACAAGTGTGAAGGCAAGGAACATTGAGGCAAGGGTGAAGACCCTGGGTACGAGTTATTGCGCAATTTTGCACAATTCTGGAACCAAAACTAATACTAATGAAGCCCTTTTTAAGACTTGGGCTTACCATAGGTAGCCCAAGTAATAAACCATCTATTATTATTATTATTATTATTACAATTTATCTCAGGAGAATCCACAGATTACAAATATGTTAAATCCCCACAGATGTTATAGGCACTTTAATTAGCATGGTCACTAAAATTGCATTTGAACCTGTAACAGTCTATATCTGGTTAATGGGCCATGAAACACAAGTGGTATTTCATTACAGATTTGTATGAACTAACTTCTTTACTCTTTGTGTCACATGTTCCATAATAGTTGTATTATAACAGAAGCAATTCACAGACTTTATTTAACTTCAGCTTTTGTTTGTTGATCTTTACCTGCCAAAAATACTAATATATTCAGCTGTACATTTAGATGTTTTAGCTTCTCTTCAATTGTGAATCCTTGGTCAACCATATATTGAATCATTTGCATCCCATATTTTATTAAGCAGGCGACTTCTAATATTTTTTATCAGAAACTGATCCACGATACAATTTACTGATGAAGTTAATTGCACCTGATGGGGTTATTCCAAGTAGGGATTTATTGTTATGTAACATGGTGCTTATAATGGGAGAATAAGCTGCATACTACTATAATAGTATATAAAGATTGTCCCATTGGTGATTGACAAAACAGTTCAGTACAGTCAATAATACATGTTGTTGCATAGATTCTTATTAAAAAAATGAGATTGAAATGAATGGTAGATATACACAAAAAGTCCTTTTAATAAGAATACTCTTTCCAAAGAGACGGTTGCAACCCAGTGACACATCACACCCAACATTAACATTGAATATAATAATAATAATAATAATAATAATAATAATAATAATAATAATAAACAACTTTATTTCAAGAGGTAAACACCCAACAGTTTCCACTGATAAACTCGTGGCCCTCGTTTGCTATTGTTTTCACTTCTGACATCTTGTCTTACCTGTGTTTTCTGTGTTTACTGATGCCAGTTGGGTAGGTTTTGTGAATAAAAACTGAGGTGACGAGCAGCGTCGCAGCGACAGTCGAATCTCCTCAGGTTTACAGGTTTTCTTTGCTATTAACTCTGAAACGATCTGCGTCTCATCATCTGCGATAGTTTGAAATAACTGCCATCAATTTATTTCGGATAGATATGCCAGATTTATTCTTGTTTTTGTCATAGAATGCACTGACATTTCTGCCGGAGTTTTGAGCCACCGGTTCTTGTCGTCTGTAATTTTACTTCCGTTCCATGTAAACTACATTCATCATAACTCCATCTCGTGATATAGCTTTCCATCCTTTAATCCCCTCGCCATATATATATATATATATATATATATATATATATATATATATATATATATGGTCATCGGCCGTCCTCGTCGCGGCATCGGAAAATTTGGCCCTGGCAAATAGTCTGCAACAGAAGCTGATTGGTAGACCTCTGCATTTGAATTAAAAATTTAAATTGCAACCGTCACATGATTGCGAATGCAAAAATTGAAACGGTTTTTTGGTGCGTTAAATTTAGCGTAATTTAAATTTAAATTGACGCCAGCGCGACAACCGCTTTCCGGAAGAAGCCGCCATTCTCCCATACGAAAGTTATATACATAAAAACCAGCCATTTCCTCACAAAATCAGTAATGTTTGTTTTTAACAAACATTACTATAGACATTATCAGCTGATTACATGACGAAACTATAGTTTTGAAGGACAAGATAATCAAAGACATGCAGGCACAAGTAAAAGGTAAATAAATTAGTATTCTCAAACCATGGCTAATAATAGTACATTGTCACCGACTCACCGGTCTGTGTTGAGCAATTAATTTGCCTTTTCTGCATAGTTTTTTTGGTTAGGGTTGGTAATTTGGTTAGGATTAGGGTTAGGTTTAGGATTTGGGTGATATTTACCCGCATTTCGTTGAATTCTAAGAGACTATAGTCTATAGCGTCGAACGACTACCGTACGAATAGCCATTACCTTCAGTTCAGTACTTCACTTTATCGTTTAACTTTTTGACTTGACTCGCTAATTTTTATGTAATTTAAATAGTTGTACACTGTATTGTGCATTTGCTCCAAGCTCCGAAATCTAATAGACACAATTTGAAATATTTAACAGAGAGATTTGGAAAAATTTGAAGGTGTGTAATGTTTTGAATGTTTAGAATTTCAATACATGTATAATATTTTGACAGTTGGAATTAAATCCATGCAGTTTAAAATATATACCATTTGTTCTTTATAATACTGCATAATAGTAAGTGGTAGTACAAATTTTGGAATTGCATGTATAGTATGTTTATTATTTTATTAAAATTATAAATACTATGCTTGATAATTAGCGGCTATATATTTCTTATCATGGGGTCAATATCATTCCAAATTTCTATTATACTGTATCTAAGGCTTTTCTCAAAGATTACTCTATATACTCCAGGTGGTAACACAAGTTCATTTCTATTGTACGAACGTTCTCTAGATCTAGTCATTGTACATTCCGGTGCCAGTTTGAACATATCAGCCATGTACTGTGGTACCAGTTTATTCAAACTCTTGTACACCATTAATGATTTCCTATATTTTATCCTGTCTGAAATAGCCATCCAATTGAGCTTCATCATCATCTTGTGTGTACTCTTTTCTGGATCTCGTATATCAGTCACATCCAAAATGGTACGGGCTGCTCTTTTCTGGCATAAAAACAATTTATTTACATAAGATGAACTTCCCCATACAGTGGAGTAATAGTCTAAGTAGGGAAGTATGTGGCTGCTGAAGAAAAGTTTCCTTGCCACATAAGGTAGACATCCTTTGATGCGTCTGAACAATGCAAGTTTAGAGTTTATTCTAGAAACAATAGCGTAGAGTCTGGCTACCATTAATAGCTAAAAAAGCGGACAAACAAACGAAATTTGACTCACAAATGATTGCAAATGAGCTTTTTCTTTTGTTATGGCCGCAAGAATTATGGGTAAAAGCGGACAAACATCGGTACTGACGTCATCTCGACAGACAGATTGTTATTAATCGTAATTCCAAATATCTTTTCGGAATTAACATTCTCCAGTGGTACTCCTTGCATTGTCACATGCAATTGTCTTTGATTCTCAGGTAAAGATGCCCGTTTTTGCCAGGTTGTTATAAGTTCTACTTTTGTTTTTGTTGCATTCACAGACATGTGATTCTCGATACACCAGTTGGATATCTTATCTGAATCAACTTTTAGCTTGGCCTCCAACTCTGGTACAGTCTTTGCCTGAACTGTGACAGAGGAGTCATCTGCATACATGTCGGCGTTGTACAAAAACCTACAAAAAGTAAGTATGTCCAACCTGGTAAATAGAAGAAATCAAGACTCTTGTATTCTTGTATATAAAGCTCTCAACAACCTGGCTCCAAAATACATAAGAGAACTTGTAAAAAAGAGACTGAACTTAAAGAATTTACGAGGCATGGACAAATTGGAGATACCTAAAGTAAATACAGTAGTAATAATATATATATTATTATTATCAATGTGTTAGGGACTGGACCGAGCTCTAAGCCAATCAGAATCAAGAATGATTTGAATTGACCAATCAGAGCACAGTCCAGTCCCATATTTCCAGGGGGGTTGAACATTTTTAAAGTGTGGTCACCCTGTAAAGAACGACCAGTCATCAAATCAGGGGGGATATGCACCTGGTCGTATACAAGAGGTTTTTTGTATAGAAATATTCAAAATAAGGTGGTCGCGGTCAAGAGTATATATATATCACTTTGCTCGTGTTGTTGTATGACCAGTTTTTTTAGTCGTCCCTGAGTTTTACGACCAGAGATTCAAGGTCATTCAAGGTGAATAGTGTTAAGCAAGCACTGACGTCATTTGCTATATAGGGTTGAAAGCATTGATGAACCAGGAACAGGATGTTTAGTCGTAGAATTTAGTGTTTCAAACAACTGATGATCAGTGCGGAAAGTTTGCCCAGAAACCAAACATGTCTAAAGTGAAACAGTTTTACTTTAGACATGTTTGGTTTCTTTGCAAACTTTCCACACTGATCATCAATTATTTGGAACACGAAATTATACGACTAAACATCCTGTTCGTGGTTCATCACTGCTTTCAACCCCATATAGCATCCGCGACAGCACTTAGTCAGATCACCTCGTTTTGAAAAAAAGAAATACAAAAAATTCTATTATACATAACCATCATACCTCACCCGATGTGATTTATACTTACATGCACGTGCCAACCAAAAACTGTCCTATTTTTATTTGAAGAGTTGAAATGTTTTTTGAAATAAAAATAAACACACATTTTGACTGAATTAATCATAGAAATTTCCATCATGGAGCTCTTACCGCGGCGCCATCTTATGGCTGAATGACTGATATTCCCTAGTTACTGTATTTTTAAAAATGATATTTCCTCAAAATATTTTAAGATGATATATCTCATAAAAATTATTTGGGTGTTTTAAGTCTTCCAAAAAGTTTGAGAGATGGGTTATAGTTGAAAAAAATGTTCTCAAAATAATTTTAGATGAAATATCAAATATAAATATTAGAGTTGTGGAAAACGTTTTATACCGTAAAAGTGTTTTAATAAATTTGGAGAAAACCCCCCACAAATGTTTAAGAGAATTGTAGAGTATATAAGCAGATGTTTTTTCATATTTTTCAGTTGTGTGTGTTTTGCTCGCTTGTAGTTGTGCTTCGGTACAAGACTCTGACATCTTCCAATGTTCTGTTTTATTACTGCATTGGCGCGCGTTCACCCGTAGTCGAATTTGCGATTCGAATGAGATTGGCACTGGTCCATAGCGACAATTAGGTCATCCCTTATTCAATGAATTGCTTATTTTACGCCAGGGTTGTTCGCTAGCGTATGATGAAAGAGTTAGCTATAGTAAAAACACACACACGATGTAGAAGTTGGATGAATTATATTTTTTAAAAACATGGAAATATAAGTATCAAAAAAGATTTTTACAAAAATATATATTAATAAAAGTTTTCTATTGATTTAAGAGGTTCCCTTGTGGGATATTCCCCTACAAGTAAAAAAATATGTTTTAATGTTTGTGCATTTTCACTAATTGTTCCGTACTCTCGAAGTACATGAACGCCTCACCTTGAGTGTCCACGTATTCCCACACTCGGGGTTCATAATCGTCTTCGGGTGGGACGTACTCGTCGAAGTCGTACTCAGAGTCCGCTTGTACGCGGAAGGCCCACTCGCATTGTTCGGCATTTTCCGCGTAAAGCGGGATAGGTTGCACGTCGGTGAGGACATTGTCCGGTATTGGCGGAGGATGTTTTTTCCTGCGTGCTGGTTTCTTTCTAATAAATAACATAATAAATCATTTTATAATTTCACAACGATTTACGGACAGCAACCATTTTACTATCGTTACTTACATTAACTATGTATTCTTCCTTTTTGTCTTGGTTTGTGGTGTTTGGGTCGGGTTTTGTATTGCTTCGGTCTGCCATCTTTTTGTCTTTATTGTTTTTCTTTTTCGGGATACTTCTCTCCAGCTTAAAATCGTTTTGGTTTGAGACGTCTTTACGTGCTTATTTTATAATCACGGTCTACGGGGCTATTACAATGGTTTAGCAGGTTTAACCAATCAGAGTTTCTATAATCAAACCCTCCCCCGTATCTATCCAATCAGAGATCGTTCATTAAAGCCTTCATGTCAAAACAATTGAATTATTATAGGTAGGAACAATGAGTGTTGTTAGACGCTTAGGGACGCGAATATATAATAAGCGTATTGTTCTAATTCCTCCCCCTATGTCAAAACAGTTGATTAATAATATGGGTAGGGACAATGAATTTGTGTTGCTGGGATTAAAGACGCTGGTTTATAATTAGCAATTGGGTCTACGATGTCAAAAGTTGATGTATTATACTTGTTGGGGATTAGCGGCCATTTTGTTTGTGTACTTTGGAGATACGATTTTATAATGAGTTCTAACCTGTCTATTCAGTTGATGTATTAATTACGCGTAGGGATTAGCGGCCATTTTGGAGGGATTAGCCCCCGTGAAATATATATTTCCGTAGGGGTATATGTTTAAATACGTTTATTTCTAGATATTTAAGCATTTTTACATTTATTTAAACATATTTTTATGCTTTTTGACACTTTATTTTACACTTTTCACACAATTTAGTATATATTTTAATATACCCGTTAAACAATTTTGCTCGATAATATAAGTATCGTAGAGCGTGTTAATTAAATTCATACATGTCAAAAACAGATGATAAATGGTTTTTAATAACATATACATGTTTAACGTAATAATTCTGGATTGGTACAACACATTGTGTACGAGTTTGCAAAGTAGATGTGCTTGCCAACGAGATCTTCTTGATTTTCGTTTCGATGAATCACAGCAACAATAATTCCAGCTTGGACACCCATTCGGGTATTAAGATGCGATGTTAGCTTAAAATCTTTTAATATTATCCCGCGCCGGTTATCTAGCCAAATTTTATCTTCCTTCATAAAGTCAACCACATAAAAATCAGAGTCCTTGCACATTGTATATAAAAATTCAGAGGTGTATAACTTAACGTTATCAAGTTTAATTTCGTTTATATCTATACTTGTTACCATGATGAGTTTTGTCTAATAATAAAATGTTTTTGGGTAGAGATGTCTATATATACAAAGGATTAATCTTTTACAATGAATATATATTGATTGGTAAGATACACACTTTTACCAATCTTATCGTGTTGGGATGAATCGAATTCTATTTTAAAATAATTGTTATATTCATCGTTAAAAAAAAGTTCATACATCTGTGTCGGTTCGCCAGCGGGTTTGGGTATGGGTCTTGAACCAATTAACTGTAGATTTCGTTCACGAGATAGAGCCCTCATAGATATTATATCTATAAATTTTGCTTGATTCATGGTTGATAGGGTGGAGGTTCATCGATTTGTACATTCACAAACTGTCCGATCAAATGTGTAAAATCGTCCGATGAGTAGGTATATATATATTTCTCACCCCATAAAAATAATATCTTATATAGTATTATTTTGGGAAGTTCATTGTTGGGCAACATATCCATTTTACGACATTCAACCACTTGATATTCAATATGTGAAAAATACTTTGCTCAATCGGTAATTATTACCAACAGAGGATTTTCTTTAGTACCCGCAATCATTTTGAAAGTGTTCTAAAAAAATATTACTTCTAACATGTGTTTTTATATCTTTCCCTACAACGTTTTACCGATAAATATTTTAAGCAACGTACCCTAGCATTAAGTCAACAAAAAGATTAAAAAGATTTACATGTATTAGTAATCGTCGGGGAGGGTCTTATAATATTTATTTTATCATTCAACCAATGAGAATACCCCGATTTTTTATTATGGAATTAAGTTCAACCAATCAGGTTACCCCATTTTTTTTACCTTGTTTTTTATAAGCGTTTGATTCTAAATTTTTTAGTCACAATATCATTATGGCTCGTGTGAAGCAGACTCAGAAAAATATTGAAAGTGGAAAAACAATTGCTCGGATTGAAAGTAAAGGAAAAGATATTCCCAAAATGTTAAAACAACGACGTCTACAGCGACAAGAATATCGTAAAATGGGTCTGGATATTTCAGATGATGAACAATATACATCATGCCGTCAAGAAATCAGAGGAAGAAAGAACGTCAAACATCGTACAACTAAAGACATTGCACAGTCGCAATTAAATTTCGCTGTACCGATAGCTCAAGCACAGTCCAGTCACATATACCCTCTACTCCCGCAAGCGAAGTATAACACGTCGCCACGGCAAGCAAAGATACCGTCTCTACCCCAGCAAGTAAATTCACCATCTCAAGAACAGTCCAGTCACATATACCCTCTACTCCCGCAAGCGAAGTATAACACGTCGCCACCGCAAGCAAAGATACCGTCTCTACCCCAGCAAGTAAACCACCCACCACCTCTACTATCGCAAGAACAGTATAATATACCTCTTCAAACACCGCAAGCAAAGTATAATACATCTCCTATTCCACCGCAAAAGATTTCACCGCCACAGGTATACGAATTACCCGTTCAAGAAGATGAATTAGATGATTACATACACGAAATGCCCATTGATTTCTTTGGACAAATCCCTATTCCTTCTCCTGCGAATTTAATACGAATGTGTGATGAAATGGTACCCGTTCAAGGAACACATTTATTACAAATTGTTGATGAATTAGCAAACGCTCTTTCCCCAACATTATCTCCTATTCCTCTTTCACCACCACCGCCACCACCGCCGCCACCTATGTCTACATCACCCCAACCATTATTTCCACTGTGTGAAGAAGAGGAGAAGAAGAAGAGGAAGACGATCGAGAAGTATTGAACGATCCTCCATTGAAGAAAAGATGTTTTAAACGTTCTTTAATTTATATGAAACGTGAAAAAAAGGCGATGAACATCATGAAGAAAAACGAATGACAATCTATTCGAATTATGATCAAGATATTATTTGTACACAGCGTGATAAATATCGTGAGTTAGAGGGTCTCTATATTGAGAAAGTATATATAAATAAACAATATTTGCAATGGCGTTCTAAATAATTTACGAGCGATCTTATGGAAAAACGATATATAATGGATAATAATAAGGAAATAAAAAGAAAGCATGATTTGAAAAAAAGAAAACCCAAATGTATAAAATGATATTGTTGTAAATAAAAAATCAGTAATGTGAAATCATGGAGGTGTGGAATATTATGGTAAAAGAACTGGCACGTTTTGAAATAAAAATCAATAAAAATATGGAAAAAAGTGTGTGGAAATGTCTTGACGAACATGAGAATTTATTTAAAAATATTATTGGACATTTAAAAATTCCACGTGAACTTTTGGATATATATAATCGTATGGATAGACATGAAATTGGACAAATAATAGCATTTTTTGCTTTAATCCTATGTTTTTTTAGATATAAAAACATTGATAATGAAGAATATTATATAAAATTGGTTGTATGTCAAACAATTTTAGATTTTAGAAATTCTCATCTTAAATTCATTTTATTCCCCAATGACAAAAAACACACTTGGTTTTGGTTGTTGAATATATTCTTTGAATTTTTAAAATTAGTCTTCAATTAGTTTTCAATACTCTGTATTATAATGTCAGGATCTTCATAGTTAATATTATATGCTTCTATAATACTCTTAATAATAAAAGTAGATGATGTAGTATTGTAATGTAATCCTTACCCTTATAGTATAATTATATAATATATCCAAATGCGGAGGGTAAAATTGTAAACTAATGGGTCTATTATTTTGTATAATACTATTATTTTTAACTAGATCAGAAAATAAACTGACTTTAAACTTATAAGTTTTACTTGTCTTATAAAACAATTTAAACCAATAAGAGTAATTCTGACAATTTTTATAACAACAGGTAATAGGCGCGGGTTTCGTTATCATTAGCTTAACAATCTTATCGAGATTAAAATTATAAACCCCATCGTTACGAGTGTTAATTTTTGATATAGGGTTATGATGTTCGCAAAAGAAAATAAAACAACTTGCAAGTTGATAAACTATTTTCTCAAAATTATCTAAATTATGTAGATAATAAAAAGTAGCCTTCAAATAAAACGGATCTACAACATATAAATAAATACAGCAATATCTAAATTCACGACTTAAACAACGATTAAGTCTATGTAATGTATTACAAAGATAAGACCCTCCATATCCTATGGCTTTAGAAATTGTAGTTTGATCATCATTAATAGTAATAGAAATAAAGTGGTAAATATCATTTCTAGGGTAATAACTTGTTTGAATTTCAATAAAAAAATTGTCGGAATGATTATCATTCAAATGAAAAATAGATTTAACTAATGTTTGAGCGGGTATTAATAGTAATTTATGATAACGCGAACATAGTTTTTCACCATAAATATAATATTTTCGTTGTGTATGAACAACGGGTATTATATAGTGTTGTTTATCTGTTAAGATTCGCCAATCCTTGCATTCATCTTGGTTCATTTCAGTTTTCATTTTTTCAATATAGGCGTAGTCTCCATACCCCTGACCAATTTGTCTCGATTCAATTTCCATACATTCGATAATTCCCCCATAGTAATAGTCACATAGGTCACAGATGGCAAATAATAATCCAATGTATCGGTTACGAAAATGTTGTATATAATAAACAATTTTCAATATCGTCTTAATATTGATTTCGTTGGCTTGCTCATAGGTTCTTTTATCACCAATGTTTAACGACATTCTCAAAAACGAATGATGGAACGCGTTTTTTAAAAAATCGACTTGTATATATACTATTTCTCATTCTTAAAATATATATTTCCACACGCAGAATTTAACACGAATTTTGATAAAAATTTGAAAAAGTACTATTGTAACTACAATGTATAATATATCAACTGATTTGACGTGTGTGTGTTTTAGAACAAAACAAGACGCCCGCTAGGCGTTAACTCGGGCTACTTATATTGCCTGCGGAGATGGGTATGCATTGGTGGCATGTATGCATGTTAGACAGTTGGAATTAGAAAACCCGCTCACTTGTCTTATATTACAAAGGATAATTTTTAATGCATTGATTTCTGTAATCAGGCACTGTAGGCATTGTGCAGCGCTCGTTTAAAGTGGGAACTTTTAGAAGCAAGTTGGGCTAGAAATGAGGACGAAGAAAAATCAGGCGTCTACACGCAGGCTAACCCCCCCCCCCCCAATGCAGAACGCCTGACACGCAGACGAAATTTAATGTAAACAAACACGGCAATGCTATTTTTTCTAATATCTGTTCGATTGAAGGTCTTCATGTATCAAAATTTATATAAAAATCAACGGCAAGGTATACGAAACATATCTGTTACGAAATTACATCGGTTTAATGGACATAAAAGCATTAAATCATCGGGTAAACGACGAATAGATCTTGAAGCCATGTCCTTTGATTTTTAATAAAGACGAGTCTCGCTTTAATCGCTTACGCATTTTCTCATATAACATCTGATCTTCTCATTTTAAGTAGACGAAACCTACATCGTTCGATTCGCCAGATTCAAGTGATTTCGATATAGAATTGATTTAAATCGGACAAAAAGACAACGTTTCATAATTAATATTACGGAGTTTCACGGGGATAAATGTCAACACAACATAATATAATATGTCCCTGTCCTTCGGCTGTCCATTCCGTCTTCATGATTGATCTCTCATCTGTGTTTCTCTTATCTTGGAGAGAATCTTTGCAATGGTTTGAGGGTTTACAGGTCTCGGTAAACTTTTCCAACTGCGATTCATTGTCATTTGTCAATAAAGCGAAAGTTCGAACTCGCTTCAAATGTTCGCTTGCATTGCCTCGCAACAACTATAGTTGACGTTTCGTCCACGGTTCTGCGAGTTCTTTCTTAATCTCTCATCCGTGTTTCTCTCATCCAGTTATCCTGGAGAGAATCTTTGCATCGGTTTACAGGTCTCGTAAATGAGGCAAGGATGAAGACACTGGGTCGAGTTATTGCGCAATTTTGCAAATTTGTGGAACCCCAGGAAAAATAACAAAAATAACGAAGCCTGTTTTAAGACTTGGTGCTACCACAGGTAGCCCAAGTAATTAGGGTTCGTGTCTTTAATCCCACAACACACCATAGGATCAACTAATCCCCGAGTATTTGTTTAGAAGAAATCGCTAATTATGGATTCGCGTCTCTAATTCCTACAACACACAATCATTGTACATGAGTATCACAAATCATCTGTATGACATGAAAGCTTTAATCAACGAACTCTGATTGGTCAAACTAATCTACACACAGTAACGCATAGTAACGCGGGATGCAATTATAAAACCCGATGTAGGTTCGAAAATAATTAATATCAGTCTGAGTGTAGGAGCACGGTGGTCAGATTGGGAATATTTTCTCCCACTTGCGCGGGCGCGTATTGTCAGCGCTGTGTGCCATTAGAGTAAGCAAAAAATCAAAGATGGCGGACAATCGGAACACGGAAAACAACAGTGAGCAAAGTTCTAAATTAAATATAAGGTGCTTTTGGATGTCATCGGAGCGTGGCGAAAGGTTTTGGAATACTTTACTGACAGAGATGAAATTTTCTGTGGAGCGGGAGTGGATTAAGCTGTCAGAGGAGCAGAAAATAAGTCAGATTATGGCATGAAATAAAATATAAATGGATGTCATGGATCCCTTTACTCGAAGAAGTTGTGGGGAATAAACTCGAAATGGTTGGTCCCTGGCCTTGGTGGATTCATGTTTGAATGAGGTTGCGAAATCATTTCGCAAAAGCTGTGTCGTTCAAAGGCTACTGGTTTATTATTCCCTGGCAAGTGCCACTGAGTGGATACCTCAATTTCATACTTTTTCTTTTGTTTTGACTGCGAAATCAAGCAAAATATTTCGCCTGATTTGAGCGGTATTTGAACTCGCACCTTCAAGATACCAGTTCGCTCTCTACCTATTGAGCTATCAAACCGCATAGTGATTGGAGGCGTGTTTTATTCCATGTAAGTGCATGAGATATTCTTGTGACAACTTAACACTCATATCTCAACAGGTTGAGTGGTGAGCTGGTTTCCCAAAGGTTTCCCTTTTGAGTTCAATTATTTTTATTGATTTAGCAGTGTAAGAAATCATGAAAATGTCCTTATGTTTCTCTGAGGATGATTCTGAAACAAGGAAGACATCTAGTTGTGAAAGGGATAATCTGATTCATGCTTTCACTAAGTGTGGTGGTCTTTTAGTATTTTACTCTGGCAAACACCAGATGGATGAATACATGAAACCGGGCTGGCAGGGTTATTGGGGTTGACACAATTGATTGTAGGATCTTAGGAGGGCTTTCCATTTACACGGTCAGACTGGTTAGTCCGGCAAAATGTACCTCTTGATTAGGCCCACATTTTCCTGGCAGACCAGCCGCACTCCTCAAACGTATCGTGTTCTATTTAGCAAAATATTGCTGGACAGACCGGTCTGACTGTGTAATTGGAAAGTCCTGTTAGCTTTATACTGTGAAACATGTATAAACTAAATTTGGGATCAATATTCGATTTACTTAATTATAAACAAAACCTAAATTTGTTTTAGATTTTTGTGATTTGCATGAGCTCAGTTAACTGGGCCAGCCCGATCCATGTACTCGTCCCCTTTTTTTTGGCTATAAAAGCTGGATTGTTTTTTAAGCACAAGAGAGACCAACTGAGACTGGCTTATTGATGAATGGGCTAAATGCTATTCCTTTGACCTA
Source organism: Chrysogorgia sp. JL179-B06 (assembly GCA_035772405.1). NCBI lineage: Eukaryota > Metazoa > Cnidaria > Anthozoa > Scleralcyonacea > Chrysogorgiidae > Chrysogorgia > Chrysogorgia sp. JL179-B06. Next base: position 927,538 of record JAYKKM010000308.1, read on the forward strand.
TTTACGAAAAGACATGAGCCTTGATTATGTTATTTTGGCTAAAACTAGATAATTTTATTCAGCAAAAGGGAAGTGTTTGCAAGAATATTTGTTTATAGTCAGTTTTTATTCTTGTCTGACTAATGCACCTACCAATGTTAAGCTCAAAAGGGGGGGGGGGGGGGGGGGGGGGGGGGGGGTATTGGGCATATGTGGGGCATTTGATTTTTCATGCAATTTGGCAATCAAATTCCCCACAGTCAGACAGTCAGATAGTCAAATGCCCCACATATGCCCAATACCCCTCTGGGGCTTAACATTGATTGGTGTATAATAGTACCCATAATAAATGTTTGCTAATAAAGCTATAATAGAAATAAAAGTTTTCATATGAAACCTGTGTTGTGGTTTGTTCCTTTAATGTTTACTATAACAGGGCCTATAAAAATCTAATTAAAATCAACACCTACATCTGTGAACCCCCTACAGTAGATGAGCATGGTCTGCTCATAAGGTAAAGTAAACACAATACAAAATATGTTTAAACAATACCAATATTGTATTACATACATACATACATTATGAAACTCACTCCCCGTCTACCGTACATCAAGCACTATGCTACACCACCTAGCATCTAACTCATAGACTATTCATCTTTCCAATAACTGTGTTCTTCCTTTCCTAGTTTCTAATATCCTAACCCACCCGTCAACTTTTGCAGTAGCACAATGAAGAACAATACTTTGTTGTGTCTGACCAAGCATTGCTTTGAAGTGAACATACTGCTTCTTTAATTGTGCCAAATAGTGTTCTTGCTCTGCTATCTTCCAGTAGTTTACCTATCATAGAAATATAATAAAATTAGGGCTATCAATGAAATATTGATTAACACATACAAGTATTTATTTTACAATTCCATAACTTTAAAAAATATTCCAAGCAAGGTATATCATACACATGTTTTAACTTCATAAGAAACTTGGCGTGGGTTTCAAAGTCATTAGATATCGATATAAATTATATCCAGTATTATACCATACAACACTTCCAGCCCGTCTTTATTCCTTGTTCGTAAAACCCTTAACCAAATTGTACAAAAGTATATGTTTGGAATCTATAAACCGCTTAACTTACTTGCATCAATCTCCTGTCGAGTAATTTCTTTCTCTCGATCTTTCTAAATACAGCAAACATCTCAGATTTCTCCTCATACTCAGCTTTCAGTTGCTCAGCAGTTTTGTCGGACTTCCTCTTTAAATTATGTAGCTTTTACAAGCGAATACTTCCAAAAGGCATGACATTTCCTCGCTCAGTCACACTTTCCACTGTGCTTATTTTCCTTGCATCACGTCCGATTAAATTCATACAATTTTCGCTTTCTAAGGATGCAAAATTTCGAAGAGAATACTGATCTCAATGGCTTGGCAAAGAAGGCAATTCAAGATGGCGGACAGATAAATAGTATGAATCAAAACATGGGTTTATACGGCGAATACTTACACTTTCTGAGAACACTTACACTTTTAACTTCATAAGAAACTTGGCGTGGGTTTCAAAGTCATTAGATATCGATATAAATTATATCCAGTATTATACCATACAACACTTCCAGCCCGTCTTTATTCCTTGTTCGTAAAACCCTTAACCAAATTGTACAAAAGTATATGTTTGGAATCTATAAACCGCTTAACTTACTTGCATCAATCTCCTGTCGAGTAATTGCTTTCTCTCGATCTTTCTAAATACAGCAAACATCTCAGATTTCTCCTCATACTCAGCTTTCAGTTGCTCAGCAGTTTTGTCGGACTTCCTCTTTAAATTATGTAGCTTTTACAAGCGAATACTTCCAAAAGGCATGACATTTCCTCGCTCAGTCACACTTTCCACTGTGCTTATTTTCCTTGCATCACGTCCGATTAAATTCATACAATTTTCGCTTTCTAAGGATGCAAAATTTCGAAGAGAATACTGATCTCAATGGCTTGGCAAAGAAGGCAATTCAAGATGGCGGACAGATAAATAGTATGAACCAAAACATGGGTTTATACGGCGAATACTTACACTTTCTGATCGTTTTCCACTCCAATGGTTGAAGCCATGAACCTAAACTTTATTTTAAGTTTGGCAAAATTTTGTTTACCAAATTCATGACGTTGCAAAAAACAAATTTCCCCCAGGAAGGGTACTCTGACGCATATTTCGTCTTCAAACTCGAATACAATAAAAATAAAGGCAAAAGTTCCAAATTTAAAATAAGTTTTCTGCTACAGTGTACTCAAAAATGCCAGGAACAAAGAATTAGAGGACACACAGAGCTCGTATAAACCCCACTTTGCCTAAAAAGTAGGGGTATAAAAACCTTTCTTAGATGCAAAATGCATCCCCTGGGGTACTACCCTACTGATTTTTGTCAGAGAGGAAGAATGAGCCTACTCATTTATGGGGGACTAAGTCGGACAATGCGTGCATAATTTATTTAAATCATTGTGCACTTTTGCATAACTTTCACTACGGCGGCCATTACAGAAATCGGCCACTTGAAATAAGACACCTCATAAATCCCATATGGGAGAAAATCACGCAAATCTGACCACCGTGGAGAGAGGGAGATGGCAAAAATATTTGAGAAGAAGAGCAGCGAAATTAAAGAAGCAGATGACTACATCCCGTTAGAGACAACTGAGAATCAACAGGAAAATCTGAAGAGACGACTATCGAGGAGTTGTATATGGGTAAATATAATTGTGCATTAAACAAATGTAAAGAAGAAATATCCCAAGAACGACAAAAATAATTTTTATCCCATATCACACATATAATGGATTGTGAATGTTTCCAGTTTAAGGGAGAGAGACCCAGTTATCGTGAAGTAACTCTTCTCGAACTTCAAACGAAGAAGTATTTTATTTATCATTGTTATGATGGCAAGTTAAAACCCTACAAAGAACTAACTCGAGGGGAACGTTCTACCGTCTACTATGAATATCGATGTCATGGTTTAGACTATTTATCTGAAAAAAAATCAAGAGATTATTTTAGTCAAAGTGAACTTATAAATAGATTAAGTTATTTATTTCGTAATGTTTTTTCCCCGAATTATATTATCGGGTATAAAGGTGGTGATAAAGAATCTTCTTTAGTTAAAACACTTCAAGAAAAAACTATTTTACATTGTGTTAATCTTGAATATTTTGGAATTGAGAAGTACGATTATTTACTTTCGTTTTATAATCTTAAACCAAGAAATTGTTGGTATCATATATTGAATGTATTTTCCTTTTATTTTTAGAAACACAAAGATTGTTTAAAAAATTAGCAAAAGTACATTTAAGAAATGCTTATATTTTAAAAATAAAACGTACATTAGAACGTTTTTATTTTGTTAATGAAGTACATATTGTCAAAAACACTATTTTTGTAAAAATAAAAGGAGAGAAGTTTTAAAAAAAATAAGATGATCATAGAAACTCTTTGTACATTTAAATATATAAAAAATGATATCATTATACATATAGTATAAATAAAACGTTCTTATTTTTTATTTATATTTGTCTTATTGGAAAGCATTAAAATGAGTCAGAAAAAAATCATCCATTATAATGAACGTTTTTGGCTTTCTAATCCAAGAAAATACGGGACAGTTGCTTTAAAAACAGTAGACTATCTATATGAGTTTCAAGAAGTTCCTTGGATACATGGTGTAATACCAACGAATTTTCTTGACGGTTATAAAATTAAAACAAATATTCGTGCTCCAGGTCCATTTACTGATTTTTCATTGACATTTAGTAACAATAGAAAATTTCAAACAGATAAACAGAATTATCTATGGGAGAATTAGAAGCAAGAAAAAAAATTTGGAATAAACGAAAAATAATTCATAGTATTGATGTAAAAATTAAAAATAATATTAGAGATAAATATAACGAGGCATTAGGATGGAGTATTGTTCAAGTTAAAAAAGAGATATTCGAACAGGGTGATCTTGGGGCATATATTGGAAAACCTAATAAACCCTATTTTAGCTAGTAGTCATATATATATATATATATATATATCAATGTGTTTGGGATTGGAACCGAGCTCTAAGCCAATCAGAATCAAGAATGATTTGAATTGACCAATCAGAGCACAGTCCAATCCCGTATTTCCAGGGGGTTTGAAGCTTTTTAAGGTGTGGTCACCCTGTATAGAACGACCAACCATCAAATCAGGGGGGATATGCACCTGGTCGTATACAAGAGGTTTTTTGTATTAAAATTAGTCAAAAAGTGGTCGCGGTCAAGAGTATATATATCACTTGGGTCGTGTTGGTGTACGACCAGTTTTATAGTCGCCCCTGAGTGGGACGACCAGAGAGTTTGAAGGTCATTCAAGGTGAATAGTGTTAAGCAAGTACTGACGTCATTTGCTATACGGGGTTGAAAGCAGTGATGAACCAGGAACAGGATGTTTAAGTCGTAGAATTTAGTGTTTCAAACTGATCCGCACTGATCGTGCGGAAAATTTGCCCAGAAACCAAACATGTCGAAAGTGAAACATCACCAAATTGGACTCGGTTAAGCAAGTTCGCGTGAAAAAGTTTAAAACCACCGGCCTTGATTACCGAGTCCAATTTGGTGATGTTTTACTCTAGACATGTTTGGTTTCTGGGCAAACTTTCCACACTGATCATCAATTATTTGGAACACGAAATTCTACGACTAAACTTCCTGTTCCTGGTCCATCATTACTTTCAACCCCATATAGCATCCGAGACAGCACTTAATCAGATCATCATTCACACTGTATATATATACTGACACACACCTCGTTTTGAAAAAAAGAAATACAAAAAATTCTATTATATATAACCATCATACCTCACCCGATGTGATGTATACTCACGTGCCATCCAAAAACGCCATATTTTTATTTGAAGACTTGTAATGATGTTTGAAAATAAAAATAAACAGTTTTGGACTGCCTTATTTTTATTTGGAAGAGTAGTCATGTTTATTGAAATAAAAATAAACATTTTGAATTAATCATAGAAATTTCCGCCATGGAGCTCTTACCTCGACGCCATCTTATGGCCGAATGACTGATATTACTTAGTGACGGTATTTTTAAAAAGGATCTCAAAATATTATAAGAGGATATATCTCATAAAAATTATTTCGGGTGTTGCTTCCCAAAAAAGTTTTGAGAGAGATAGAGTTTTGAAAAAACCTCAAAATAATTTGAGATGAAATATCCAAAATAAAAATAGTAGAGGTTGGAGTGTAAAACTGTTTTAATAAATTTGGGGGAAAAACCTCAAATAAATTTTAAGAGATTAGGTGAGTATATAAGCAGATGTTTTTTCATATTTTATCAGTTGTGTGTGTTTTGCTCGCTTGTAAGTTGTGCTTCGGCACAAGACTCTGACATCTTCCAATGTTCTGTTATTAAAACTGCATCGGTGCGCGATCACCCGTAGTCGAATTTGCGATTCGAATGAGATTGGCTCAGGTCCATAGCGACATTCTGGTCATCCCTTATTCAATGAATTGCTTATTTTACGCCAGGGTTGTTCGTTAGCATATGATGAAAGAGTTAGCTATAGTAAAAACACACACACGATGGAGAAGTTGGATGAATATATATATTTAACACACAAGAAAACAATAAAAATTTTTATACGAATAAATTCGTTATGTCTTTGAGTGGGGTTCTTGTAGGGTATAACACCCCTCGATATATCACCCCTATAAATTAAAATATAAATATCATTGTTTCATTTTAACCATTGTTTGGGTACTTTCGTAATACATAAAAGCCTCACCCCGAGTGTCCACATATCCCCATACGCGAGGATCATCGTCTTCGGGTTCGGACGGCTCGTAGTCGTCGAAATCATACTCGGTATCCGTTTGAACACGGAAGGCCCACTCGCTTTCCCCATCTAAATCTCGGACAAGGAGTACTCCAGGTACTGTCTCCTCGATGGTGTCTTCTATGGGGGGTGGAGGGATGGTTTCTTTCTAAGAGAAATATAAAACATAATAAATACATGTCGCTTGTATACAGACAGTAAAAAAAACACATTTTAGCGCTATCTTACATTGACTTCTTTCTTTTTCTCGGGTTCTGTGTTGGTCGGTTTCACGTCTGGCTTGGTTTGGTTGGACATCTTTTTGCTCGTTGCTTCGTGCTTGAATTCGTTATGGGCGGAGACGCGCTTTCGTGTTTATTTTATAATCACGGTCTACGGTCTATTACAATGGTTTAGCGGTTTGACCAATCAGAGTTTCTATAATCAAACCTCCCCCGTATCTATCCAATCAGAGTTCGTTCATTAAAGCCTTCATGTCAAAACAAGTGAATTATTATGGGTAGGAAACAATACGTGTTGTTAAACGACTAGGGATGCGAATATATAATAAGCGTCTTGTTCTATCCCCTCCCTTTATGTCAAAACAGTATGATTAATAATAGGATAGGAACAATGGATCTTAAGGATAATAAGCGTTTTGTTCTGATTCCTCCCTCTATGTCAAAACAGTTTGATATATAATATGGTTAGGAACAATGAATTTACTTGTTGGGATTAGCGGCCATTTTGTTTGTGTACTTTGGTAGCTACGATTTTTTAATGAGTTCTAACCTTAATTACTTGTAGGGATTAGCAGCCATTTTGAAGGGATTAGTCCCTGTGAAATATATATATCCCGTGTTTAAATACGTCTATTTCTAGATATTTAAGCATTTTTACACTTATTTAAACATATTTTTATGCTTTTTGATACTTTATTTTACACTTTTCACACAATTTAGTATATATTTTAAGATACCCGTTAAACAATTTAGCTCGATATCGAGGAGAGCGTGTTAATTAATTCACACATGTCAAATCATATGATAAATGGTTTTTTAATATACATGTTTTAACGTAATACTTCTGCGTGGCTACAACACATTGTCTGCGAGTTTACAAAGAAGATATGCCTGCCCACGAGATCTTCTTGATTTTCCTGTCGATGAATCACAGCAATAATAATTCCAGCTTGGACACCCATTCGGGTATTAAGAACAGAGGTAAGATTAAAATCTTTTAGTATTATCCCGCGACGTTCATCTAGCCAAATTTTATCCCGGTCATTTAACCAATTGTTATTTTCGGACATAAAGTCCACCACATAAAAATCAGAGTCCGGACACATTGTATATAAAAATTCAGAGCTGTATAACTTCACGTTATCAAGTTTAATTTCGTTTATATCTATACTTGTTGCCATCGTGTCTAATAATAAAATGTTTTTGGAGATGTCTATATATACAAAGGGATTAATCTTTTACGATAAATATATAGTGATTGGTAAGATACACGCTTTTGCCAATCTTAGCGTGTTCGGATGAATCGAATTCGATTTTAAAATAATTGTTATCTTCATCTTTAAAGAAAAGGTCATACATCTGTATCGGTTCGCCAGCAGGTTTGGGTCTTGAACCCATTAACTGTAGATTTCGTTCACGAGATAGAGCCTTCATAGATATTATATCTATAAATTTTGCTTGATTCATGGTCGATAGGGCGGAGGTTTCTCGATTGCTACATGTACAAATTGTCCGATCAAATGTGTAAAATCGTCCGATGAGTAGGTATATATATATTTCTCATCCCATAACAATAGTATCTTATATAGTATTCTATCGGCACGTGCATTGTTGGGAAACATATCCACTTTACGACATTCAACCACGTGATATTCAATGTGTGAAAAATACTTTGCTAAATCGGTCAGTATTACCAACAGAGGATTTTCTTTAGTACCTGCTATAATTTTGAAAGTGTTCTAAAAAAAATATGACTTCTAACGTGTGTTTTTATATCTTTCCCTGCAACGTTTTATCCGATAAATATTTTGGGACAATGTGTACTGCATTAAGTCAACAAAAAGATTAAAAAGATTTACATGTATTAGTATTCGTCTTATAATATTGATTTTATCATTCAACCAATGAGGGTACCCCGATTTTTTATTAGGGAATTAAGTTCAACCAATCAGGATACCCCATTTTTTTTAACGTGTTTTTTATAAGCGTTTGTTCCTAATTTTTTTAGTCACAATATCATTATGGTTCGTGTGAAGCAGACTCATAAAAATTTGGAAAGTGGAAAATCAATTGCTCGGGTTGAAAGTAGGGGAAAAGATATTCCTAAAATGTTAAAACAACGTCGTCTAGAGCGACAAGAATATCGTAATAAGGCTCTGGTTATTTCAGATGGTGAAACATCATGCCGTCAAGAAATCAGAGGAACAAAGAAAGTCAAACATTGTACAACTAAAGACAACATTGCACAGTCGCAATTAAATTTCGCTGTACCGATAGCTCAAGAACAACCCAGTTACATTCTACAACCGCAAGCGAAGTATAACGCGTCGCCACGGCAAGCAAAGATACCGTCTCTACCCCAGCAAGTAAATTCACCTCTACTACCGCAAGCGAAGTATAACGTGTCGTCGTGGCAAGCAAAGATACCGTCTCTACCCCAGCAAGTAAACCACCTACCACCTCTACTATCGCAAGAACAGTATAATATACCTCTTCAAACACCGCAAGCAAAGTATAATACATCTCCTATTGCACCGCAAACGATCTCACCGCCACGGCCCGAAGATGAATTAGATAATTACATATACGATATGCCCATAGATTTCTTTGGACAAATTCCTATTCCTTCTCCTGCGAATTTAATACGAATGTGTGATGAAATGGTACCCGTTCAACAAGGAAAACAATTATTACAAATTGTGGATGAATTAGCAAATGCTCTTTCCCCAACATTATCTCCTATTCCTCTTTCCCCACCACAACAACCACAGCCACCTAATTCACCCCAGCCATTATTTCCAGTGTGTGAAGAAGAGGAAGAAGAAGAAGAGGAAGACGACCGAGAAGTATTGAACGATCCACCATTGAAGAAAAGATGTTATAAACGTTCGTTAATATATATGAAACGTGAAAAAAAAGGCGATGAACATCGTGAAGAAAAACGAATGACAATCTATTCGAATTATGATCAAGATATTATTTGTACACAACGCGATAAATATCGTGAGTTACAGGGTCTCTATATTGAGAAACTATATATAAATAAACAATATTTGCAATGGCGTTCTAGAAAATTTACGAGTGACCTTATGGAAAAACGATATATAATGGATAATAATAAGGATTTGAAAAGAAAACATGATTTAAAAAAAAAGAAACCGAAATGTATAAAATGATAGAGTTGTAAATAAAAATATCAGTAATGTGAAAACATGGAGGTGTGGAATGTCATGGTAAAAGAACTGGCACGTTTTGAAATAAAAATTAATAAAAATATGGAGAAAAGTGTGTGGAAATGTCTTGACGAACATGAGAATTTATTTAGAAATATTATTGGATATTTAAAAATTCCACGTGAACTTTTGGATGTATATAATCGGATGGATAGGCATGAAATTGGACAAATAATAGCATTTTTTGCTTTAATCCTATGTTTTTTTAGATATAAAAACATTGATAATGAAGAATACTATATAAAATTATTAGTACGACAAACAATTTTAGATTTTAGAAATTCGCATCTTAAATTCATTTTATTCCCCAATGACAAAAAACACTGGCAAAAAAAACACTGTTTTTTTGTTGTTGAATATATTCTTTGAATTTTTAAAATTAGTCTAAATACAATTTTTCAATACTCTGTATTATAATGTCAGGATCTTCATAGTTAATATTATATGCTTCTATAATACTCTTAATCATAAAAGTAGATGCTCTAGTATTATCTGATGTAATCCTTACCCTTATAGAATAATTATATAATATATCCAAATGCGGAGGGAAAAATTGTAAACTAATGGGTCTATTATTTTGTATAATACTATTATTAACTATATCAGAAAATAAACTGACTTTAAATTTATATTTTTTACTTGTCTTATTAAACAATTTAAACCAATAAGAGTAATTCTTACAATTTTTAAAACAACAGGTAATTGGTGCGGGTTTCGTTATCACTAGCTTAACAATCTTTTCGAGATTAAATTTATAAACCCTATCGTTACTTGCGTTAATTTTTGATATAGGGTTATGATTTTCGCAAAAGAAAATAAAACAACTCGCAAGTTGATAAACTACTTTCTCAAAAACATCTAAATTATGTAGATAATAAAAAGTAGACTTCAAATAAAACGGGTCTATAAAATATAAATAAATACAGCAATATGTAAATTCGCGACTAAAGCAACGATTAACTCGATGTAATGTATTACAAAGATAAGCCCCCCCCCCCCCCCCCCCCCATATCCCATGGGTTTAGGAATTGTAGTTGGATTATCAGTAATAGTAATAGAAATAAAATGGTAAATATCATTTCTAGGGTAATAACTAGTTGGAATTTCTATAAAAAAATTATCGGAATGATTATCATTCAAATGAAAAATAGATTTCACTAATGTTTGAGAGGGTATTAATAGTAATTTCTGATAACACCCACATAGTTTTTCACCATAAATAAAATATTTTCGTTGTGTATGAACAACGGGTATTATATAGTGTTGTTTATCTGTTAAGATTCGCCAATCCTTGCATTCATCTTGGAGCATATCAGTTTTCATTTTTTCAATATAGGCGTAGTCTCCATACCCCCGACCAAGTTGTCTCGATTCAATTTCCATACATTCGATAATCCCTCCATAGTAATAGTCACATATGTCACAGACGGCAAATAATAATCCAATGTAACGGTTACGAAAATGTTGTATATAATAAACAATTTTCAATATCGTCTTAATATTGATTTCTTGATCATTAGCTTGCTCATAGGTTCTTTTACTACCAATGTTTAACGACATTCTCAAAAGCGATGACGTTTTTTTAAAAAATCGACTTGTATATATACTATTTTCTCATTCTTAAAATATATATATCCACACGCAGAATTTAACACGATAAAAAGTTGAAAAAAGTATTATTGTAATTACAATGTATAATATATCAACTGATTTGACGTGTATGTGTTTTAGAACAAACATTAGGGATTCGCTTTAATCCCACAACACAGCATTGGTGCAACTAATCCCCGTGTATTTGTTGAGAAGAAAATCGCTAATTATGGATTCGCGTCTCTAATTCCCAAAACACACATTCATTGTATACGAGTATCACAAATCATCGGGATGACATGAAAGCTTTAATCAACGAACTCTGATTGGGTCAAACCAATCTACCCCCAGTAACACATAGTAACGCAGGATGCAATTATAAAAGCCGATGGAGCGTCGAAAATAATTAATATCAGTCTGAGTGTAGGAGAGTGAGAGATGGCAAAAATATTTGAGAACGTGAACAGCGAAATTAAAGAAGACTTCATCCCGTTAGACAACTGAGAAGAATAAATCTGAAGAGACTATCGAGGAGTTGTATGCGGGTAAATATAATTGTGCATTTAACAAATGTAAAGAAGAAATATCCCAAGAACGACAAAAATTATTTTTATCGCGTATCACACATATAATGGATTGTGAATGTTACCAGTTTAAGGGAGAGAGACCCAGTTATCATGAAGTAACTCTTCTTGAACTTCAAACGAAGAAGTATTTTATTTATCATTGTTATGATGACAAGTTAAAACCCTACAAAGAACTAACTCGAAGGGAACGGTCTACCGTCTACTATCAATATCGATGTCATCGTTTAGACTATTTATCTGAAAGAAAATCAAGAGATTATTTTAGTCAAAGTGAACTTATAAATAGATTAAGTTATTTATTTCGTAATGTTTTTCCCCCGAATGCTATTATCGGGTATAAAGGTGGTGATAAAGAATCGTCTTTAGTTAAAACACTTCAAGAAAAAACTATTTTACATTGTGTTAATCTTGAATTTTTTGGAATTGAGAAGTACGATTATTTACTTTCGTTTTATAATCTTAAACCCAGACATTGTTGGTATCATACTAGCGAACCAACATGTTTATTGTATCATTGTAGTTTGTTTGAATGTCTTTTATTTGCGGCATGTTTGTTTCGTAAATTAGAAGAGGAGGATAATGAACGATCTGTGCTCTCTATGTATGATAAGGAATTTAATTTTTAAAATTTATTCTCTCCTGAAAATTTCACCTAAATAAAAAAATACTGTCTTTTGATTTAAAAAAAATCAAAAAAATATTGAATGTATTTTCCTTTTTATTTTTAGAAACACAAAGATTGTTTAAAAAATTATCAAAAGTACATTTAAGAAATGTTTATATTTTAAAAATAAAACGTGCATTAGAACGTTATTATTTTGTTAATGATGTACATGTTGTCAAAAACACTATTTTTGTAAAAATAGGAGAGAGAAGTTTTAAAAAAAATAAGATGATCATAGAAACTCTTTGTACATTTAAATATATAAAAAATGATATAATTCTACGTATAGTATAAATAAAATGTTCTTATTTTTTTTCTCTTATTGGCATTAAAAATGAGTCAGAAAAAAATCATCCATCAAAGTGAACGTTTTTGGCTTTTGAATCCAAGAAAAAATGCAACAGTTGCTTTAAAATCAGCAAAAAATCTATATGAGTTTCAAGAAGTGTCTTGGATACGGGGTGTAATACCAACGAGTTTTCTTGACGGTTATAAAATTAAAGCAAATATTCGAAAGACAGGTGAATTTACTGATTTTTCATTGACATTTAGTGACCATAGAAAATTTCAAACAGATACACAGAATTATCTTACGGGAGAATTAGAAGCAAGAAAAAAAAATTGGTATAAACGAAAAATAATTCATAGTATTGATGTAAAACTTAAAAATAATATTCTTGAAAAATATCACGATGCATTAGGATGGAGTATTGTTCTAGTTAAAAAAGAGATATTCGAAGAGAGTGAGTTAGGATCAAATATTGGACAATCTAGTAAATATTATTTTGCTCCTAATCAATTGTTTATTGATCCTGAGAAAAATTTCTTTAACGATGATAAACGTTTTTTAGATTTAGCTTATAATTTACCCGCTGACGAAGATTTTATATTGATTCAAAACATACAATTTATAGATGATCATTTTTTTAATAAATATGGTATTAAAATTGGTGAAGCTGATAAACCCTATATTGAATACGATATTTCTATTGTTTATTCCGATGGATATACGTAGATATATCCCTATATAAAGATCGTTTTTTCAAGAGGGTCGTGTGTAAGTGTCATGGCTATTTTTCAGAGAGTACTAAATCAAGAGGGATATAAGATTTATCACGATTTAACACAATACAGTTATGTGGAATCCGTTTTTTTTTGGCAATTAGTAGGAAGTGTGGAAGTTGGGAAATCAAGATATCATCTACTAATATCTATAGCTGATTATGAAAAATATTTACGGTATAAATTTATACTGGAAGTAGAATGTTCAAAAAATCCCCAGATATGGATTATACATCATGAGGAACACGCAATTCCAGAAGAATGTTATGAATTTCTTCGTAAAATATGTGAAGTATGGAAAGACCGACTCCCACGTATCAGCGACAAAGGAATTGGAGAATATTTAAAGATACTTGATTACGATAGAAAACATTGTTTTTCTTATGAGTGCTTTAGGAGTATTATAGCATTATATTATGATTTTTTTGTTTATAATAAAACTATAAAATACTCTTGTAAAAAATGTAAAGGGGTATGCGAATGTAATGGGGATTACCCTAATTTCACCAGTGTAAATTTTAATGAAATAAGAGGTTGTAATGTAGAAAAATATTCAATGGACAATATCCTTTTATGTAACGAAATAATACAATGAATGTATTTATTTATTTGAAAATTAATACATTAAAAACTTTTCAACATGGTTTCTGGGCTTATGATATACAAGTCCTCCTTTTTGAAAACGTCTTTTGATTTTTTTCGTTCCTAGTTTTGCAATAATTTTTACTACATTAGCTTTTTTTTTAAGCTCTTTTTTAAAATCGTTTATAAAAAGTTTGCCGTATTTATTGACTGTTTTATTTCCTCCACGTTGCCTTTTTTTCCCTTTAAAAATACCTCCACGTTGCCTTTTTTTCCCCTTAAAATCACCACCTCGTAACTCTCTTATTCTTCCTACCATTGTTATGAAGGTTGTTTTCTCTGCCAATAATTATCACCATAGTCTGCAAAAATTTCCTCATGGGGTTTTATATGTTTTATACTTTCTAAATGCATTTTTTTATTATTGGGATCGTAAACAAAATCGGAATTATTTTTATATATAGAACCGGTTTTCCCATTATTCGCATAACGTGCTGCTGCATGAGTTGTCAAATAGGCATCGATACAAGTGTTTGCATCGTTACAAATACTATATATAGCATTAGTGTTTTTACCATATTTACGATCCAATTTGGCTTGTGTTGTTTTTTCTCCCGTGTAATAAGAAATATTACGATCGGGTTTAAAAGGTTTTTTCCATGCAAATAATCCTTCACCAGCATTTGGGATATTTGATTTCTTGATACGTAAGTTATTTTGTTTTGCTAAATGAATCCAACATTTTTTTGTTTTTGCTGTTCGTTTACGACATCTTATTTTTTTTAGGGTATTACTTCTACATTGAAGAACGTGACGTATACTTTGAGATTTATCAGTGTTCCGTTTTTTTCGAGGTAACTTAATTCTTACCATTTTTTTTAAAATATAGTTTTTATTCCTAAATAATCATTATTTTTTTCATGTGTCTGAATAAATTTTACCAAACATTCTACTTTATAGATAATATCTTCGGGACAGTTGTATATTTCTTTTTTTAATTCTGTTATTCTTTGTTTTAAAATCTTTGATGAAATAGGTATTATCTTTTCTTTATCTTCTGTAAAATTTAGTAAACATTCCTTTAAAAGATACGGCGTAAATAATATTGAAGGATCATTATCTTGAATTTCATACCCGATATAAGGTGAGTTAGACGTTTGTAAATATATTTCAATATAAACAATTTCACTCATATTTTTTTTTATTCTCTTTTTTTTGTTTTAGTTTTTTTTAAATGGGTTCTTTATTATCAAAAAAAATCCCTCCTATACTTACGTTGACATGTATTAATATACAGGATTCATACGATGTTACTATTGATCGTGTTGATGGTGAAGACGAAAACATAAATAAAAATAAAACGGCGTGTTTTTCTTGTTTTAGAAAAAAAAAAGAAGATGAATGATGATCAGAAAAAATTAAAATATAGTCAAAAAGATATAGATAAAATTGTAAGTTTATTTAATAAGAAAAAAGAAAGTAAGAAAAATGAAAAAATAGACGATTATTTTTCTGTTAATCATATAGAAACTATTAGTAGAGAAAAATTTAAAGTCACTGAACAACATTTTTCATTGAATGTTTCACGGGAAAAAACGGTTAATTTTATTAGTTTTATTCAATCGTTATCGTTGGTTTTTTTCTTATTTAATTAACATTGCACGGGCAAATGTAAAAAGTGATGATGATTATGTTAGATTTATCTTTAGTAATGCTCCAAAAAGTTTTTTTCTCTACAGCCGTTTTAACCCGTGAAAGATTTTGACGTTAAATATTTCTTAAATATTATGGGAAAAATTTATGCAGAGTAATAAAGAAATAATAGCTAATGGTTGGAATAGTAAGGTAATAGTTCAAACTTTTCCCGCAGGAATAAGTACAAATAAAAAAAAAATAGTGTACTAAGGAAAAAAAGTATTTATAATAGTTTGAATAAGGGAAATGCTACAGATAAAGGCGGTGTGAAAAGTAATGTAAAAAAATATGGTCGTAAATTTCGCACGGGTGTATTTTATATTCTTAGCCATGTATTATTTCGTACAGTGAAAGATTGTTGTTTTGCTTTAGCAATATTAGTGGGTTTATCATTTTTAAAACAAGACTATAAATATGGTATAATGAAAAGAAAACCAAATAAACCCGTTGATGATTTATTTACGTGTGAAGAAATTCGAAATGTATATCGGGAATGTGGGATCCCCGAGGGTAATGTTGATGCTACACAGTTTAATTTTGTATATAATAATTATTTAAAAAAACAGGGTGTTGATTTGTTAGTGTATGCTGACACTCATTCCGATAATATAATTTATGATTCACGAACTGATAGTGAAGGTAATCTTATTAAATTGACTAATGAAATTGTATGTTTATGGTTAAATAATAATCATTACGATGTAGTCTTAAGCATAAAGGAATTTTCTAAACTCAGCACCAGTTCTTTTTGTGTTAAATGTATGAGTTATTTTACACGCCATGAATATGTCGATAATCACCTATGTACTACAAATAACTTAACTTGTTTACGATGTTATAAATATCCGAATAATTGTAAAGATAAAAATAATAAACTTATTTGTAGCAGTTGTGATATAATTTTTTATGATGAAAATTGTTTTACAAATCATTTAACAAATAAAATTTTTAAACCCTCTCATAGTAATTATAACCGTTTAACACCTTGTCAATATTTGTTTTATTGTAAAACCTGTAACAAAATTTGTCCTCGATTCTTTTTCATTTTTTCTAATAAAACAGTTAAACATGATTGTAGCAAACGATTTTGTTTTCATTGTGATAAATACATGAAACAACCTCATTTTTGTTATGTGAAACCCATTTCACTTGAATATAACAAGGGGGAAGAAAGTGAACCCACTTTATTTTTTTTTGATTTTGAAACAAAAGTAACCGAAACTAAATTGCTCGTACCGTTTTATTGTATCGTCCAAAAGGTATGTAAAAAATGTCAACATATTGAATTTAAAAAAACATTAAATATTTGAAAAAAAGGATCAAGAAATTATCGATAATACTATTGAAAAAGTTAGTTGTTGTGGGAATAGGCAATTTATTTTTGATAACAATGTTATTGAAACTTTATGTGAATTTATGTTTGAACAAACAAATTCCGTTTGGATAGCTCATAACGGGGGTAGATTTGATACTATTTTTATTTTAAAATATCTTTTAGAAATAAAACAGATAATGCCGAATACTATAATGAACGGTACTAAAATAATGAGTTTAATAATTAAAGAACAAAATATTAGAATCCTCGATAGTTATTTGTTTTTTAGTATGAAATTAGCGGATATTCCAAAAGCAATGGATCTTCAAGGGGAATGTAAGGGATTTCATCCTTATGAATTTTACGATTTAACTTATGAGGGTGAAATTGTAGATCGGAAATTTTTTGATACGAAACATATGAATACAGCAACACTTAATGAATTTGAAAAATGGTATATAGAAAAAAAGAAAGAGAAATATATATTTCGTAAAGAGATTTATTATTATTGTTGTAGTGATGTAGATATTTTAAGAAAGGGATGTGTTAAATTTTCTACAATGATCGGTACCATAGGTCATATCACCCCCTTTTATGCAAAGAATTGTATTACGATTGCTAGTTTAGCTTTGAAAGTGTATAGACTTAATTTTTAAAAAAAACATTGTGTAGGAATTATTCCTGCTTCGGGGTATAGGGGGGGTGTAAAACAGAGTTTAATTGCTATTGATTGGTTCGATGAAATTAATCGAGAATTAGGAGGAAATTTAGAATATATCTGTTCACAAAATGGTGAGAAAAAATTCTAGGACGTTTTGTCGATGGTTTTTATAATGAAACGATATATCAATTTCATGGTTGTTTTTATCACGGATGTCCCAAATGTTTTGACCCCTATGCATTAAACGTTCTTACAAACGGAAAATTTAGTAATTTATATGCAAATACGCAACGTTTTTCTTGGACAATACAAAATGCCGGTTACAAATTAATCGAGATGTGGGAATGTGATTATTTAGAAGAAAAAATATATACACAGAAACAATTAATTGAAAAGAAAAGAAAATTTTATCCGTTTACTCCTTTAACACCACGTGACGCATTATATGGTGGACGAACTTCCCCCGTATGTTTATTTAAAGAAACAAAAGCCAACGAACGAATAAGTTACGTAGATTTTACATCGCTATACCCTTATGTACAAAAAAATTATGATTTTCCCGTTGGTCATCCTACTATTTTACTGGGGAAAGATTGTAATAAAATAAAAATCAAGGACATATTTGGTTTAGTAAAATGTTGTATTTCACCTCCTCGAAATATTTACTTTCCTGTTTTACCTGTTAGAATAGATGGGAAATTATTATTTCCATTATGTTATAAATGTGCTGTGGATAAATGTAATAAATGTGAACATAATGATAGCGATCGATACTTGATGGGTACTTGGACTAGTGTTGAGATTAATGTTGCTATAGATAAGGGATATAAAATAATAGCTCTTTACGAAATATATCATTTTGAACGCAAAGAAAAAATCTTTTCACAATACGTAAATCAATTTTTAAAAATCAAACAAGAATCTTCAGGAATTCCTACGGATTGTTTGAACGCAGATGGAAGTAAAAATGATGATAAAATTAAACAGTATTGTAATGATTATTTAAAAAATGAAAATGTTTTTTTAGATAAAGACAAAATAGAGAAAAATCCCGGATTAAGAACTATTGCAAAAACATTTTTAAATTCGTTATGGGGAAAATTTGCCCAAAACGAAAATAATACACAAGTGTGTTTTTTAAACGATTATGAAGAATTATTAAATATCGCCAATGATAAAAGTAAAAAATTAACATCGATGGAATTTATAAGCGAAACATTATTACGTTGCACATATGAAAAAATTGATGATGCAACAACCCCTCTAAAAACGGGAATGTAATCATTGCATGTTTTGTTACTGCATATGCACGTTTGAAATTATACGAGTTACTCGTTAAATTAGACGATCGCGTTTTATATTTTGATACAGATTCTGTTATTTATATATCTGATGAAAATAATTATACTGATGTTAAAACGGGAAATTATTTAGGAGATTTAACAAATGAATTAAATGAAAATGAATGGATAACAAATTTTTGTTCAACGGGTCCAAAATGTTACGCGTATATAACTAATTTAAATCAGGAATGTATTCATGTCAAAGGTTTTACTTTAAAAAATGAAACAATAAAAGAAAAATTGAATTTTTTATCCTTGACACAATGTGTTAAAAATCAAGATCAGATCATCGAAATTAAATATCACAATAAAATATGTAAAGATAAACTTAATCATATTTTTATTGAGGATGAAATAAAAAAATTTTCATTTACATTTAATAAACGTGTTGTTAAAAATAATTTTAATACGATTCCGTTTGGATTTTTAGATAACTGAAATGAACAATGTTTCATTACCATTTCAACACCCTTTTATGTTAACGTTATGTGGTCCTAGTCAAAGCGGGAAAACATATTGGATATTACAATTATTGAAAAATATTAACATTATGATTACACCCGCAATTGTTAAAATGGTTTATTTATATTCAATTTATCAACCTCTGTACGCTGAAATGGAAAAAGTTCTTGCGGGAAAAACAGATATTAGTGTTGAATTTATTGATTGTCAAAAGGGTATTCCCCGCATTACCGATATACAGACGAATACCCGTGAATTTTCTTCGTCTTCTTCCATTCGTATAACATCATACGCAAACACTTTAAATTTTATACAGTCTTTTAATTCCATTTTTTCTACATACACGTTTGTTCACTAATACTTTTATAAAAAATATCCCAATTAACATTCGATTCAGTCAGTTCGTCTTCATATATGGGATTTCTTGAAATTAAATTATAATTCAATGTTGTTTGTATATATTTTCTTATCATAGTAAATAAATCTTTTACTTCATCTTCAACCATTATTACATGTGCAAATACTTTCTCATTATACTTAAATTCTCCCGTATGTCCCCCATAATTTTTTATGCGTGTAACATCGACAGGATGTAATAGAAGGAGGTGATTTTCATTTAAATCATAATTACGTTTGTTTAAAATACTTAATTTCAGGGGATCAAACTCAAAAAAATAACTTTGACGTGTACAATTTTTATACCGACATTTATCAAAGGATACTTTACCCATTTTTATATAATATATAAAATTCCAAAAATCATATCTAATATTTTTTTCAGAAAGACCTTTTTTTTGTCTTTTGAGAAATCTTCCTATAGGGTTATGTTCACGACAATAAAATATAAAACATGAAGTGATCATGATAATATTTTTAGTTAAACTACAATAAACATAAGAATTGAAAATACTTGGTGCTACCATTAACAAATAAATATTTAAAAAAAGATTTAAATCACCTTTCTCGCGCTGTATGTGCTTAAATTTGCTTACTAAACTTTCTTTTCCATAACCCAGGGTGTAAGATATGTATTTTCTTTCAAAGGATAGATTTTGTAGAAAATATGTATAATGGTACTTATCTTTGGATCTTAAACATTGAAATAAATCTGAGTTGTCGATTTCAAGGGGTAATACAATAAATAATTCTTTAAAACAATCGGGGAATGAAAAAAAACTACAGCATAACGTGTCTGATTCAACTAGTATAGTACGTTGTTCAAGCCATGATCTCTTCAAGGAATATTTTCTTTGACTTGCTTGTAAATTCGGGATCAAATAAGAGAAACGATCTTCTAGAATAAAATAGGATTCCATTCCACGGTTTCCCTTGATTTTTTTCATATTGACTATATAGCTTTCTTCACCTGGGTGAATGTTTTCACATTTCATCCTGGGACATGTGATATATTTTCCACGATAATAATCAAATAATCCACATAACCAAAATAAATATCCAATTTCTCCTTGGTTAAAATATTGAAAATAAAGAACAACTCTTAAAATTGTTTCAATCATAATGCTGTGATTTTGAAAAAATCTCTTACTCTTTATATAGCTTTTTCAAATTCAATAAGCTAAATAAACATTAATCTAAATAAAATAAAAAACATTGTGTTTTCTGGTTCATTCTTCAGTTGAATCTCATGCAAGCAATATGTCAAAACCCAAACAGTATGATCTTCACTATCTTAAAGAAAATTGTCGAAATCAAATATTTATTGTACGTAAATGTGAACAAATCCTCAACCCATGCTTTCCTATGAATCGATTATATATAAATTTGGAAGTTATGGAGTATGTAAAAAATAAAAAGCTTAATTATAAACAATATATAACAACACATGTGGCAGGAGATTGTGGTATACATAATTTCATAGATCAAGAAGTGTATATAAATTCTTTTTTTTAAATAAAAAACGCTTTTCTCGATTTATTTTGAACTGTTTTATTTCAAATATTTAATTCATTAAAATTACATAATTCCCCACAACAATCTAAATATACATGTTGTTGCAACATAGATTTATCAAATTGTATTTTATTTATTAATGTTACAATATAATTGCCATTACTGCTACCATAAATCACATTAAGTAAAGATAATATATTTTCATCTTTAATAAGAACTTAATAAAGCTCTTGACCATCAAAATTTTCACGAAAATGATAATTTACTAATCTAAATCTTGAATCCTTACATTTACCATACAAAAACGTTTTTGAATAACATGGGATATTATTTATCTCAAAACAATCAAGGGTCGAAATTAACGTGGGTAATCTCGGTTCTCTATCAATAAATACTACATGTTTTCCCACTAACTGATCATAAAATGACATATCCCAGCTAAAACCGGTTATTAAAAATCTATAATATCTTTTTCCACCATATCGTTTCCGAAATATAGATTGTTCATTTTTATCTTCCACATAAATGTTAAAATATTTATAATCATAATCAGCACATCTAAACTGATAGGGATGCTCTCTCCATTCCAAAAAATAAAACGTTGAATCTCGTGTTTTTTCTATCTCAAACAATTCAGCATGTAATAAATATTGAATGTCGGGATAAAGAATTTCATCAAAATCACGCTCAGCCATTTAAATCTTTTAAAAAAAAACGTCTTTTCTTCTATTCGTCGTAACCTATTTCCACTGAAACAGTCACTGTATATTTCCACCGTATATTTAACTTGTTTAACACCCAACGTTTAAAACTGTTTAGTCTTGAAAGTTTTAATTCATCTGGATGAATCGGACACGGGTGTTTGTTAATACATCTTCCACATGGATGTTTGTTATAATATAATCTTTCAAATCGTTCATCTGTTGTTTCTTTACGTTCCATCTTAACAAATATAAAAAACAATTATTTTTTTTACTCTTATTTATACTGTTTTCTTTTTTTAATTTCTGTTTACTTCTTTAAATCTTTTAACACCGTATCTTCTTTAACAACCATCTCTTTAATCTACAACAACGTTTTTTTTGTTTTGGATCTTTCCACGGTATATAATTCGCACACACTTCCCCACACATATTTCCGTTAAGACATTGTCCACAGGGATATTTTGAATAGAATAATCTATTATATCGTGCATCCACGGTTTCCATGATATTTTTGTAAAAACCATTTTATTACATTTTTATTTATATCCTACTAAATTTTATTTTTTTATTTTTTTTATTTTAGAATATCTGTCTTTTTTAATTTTTATATTTTTCTTTTTATATTTTTTTTTTATAAAAAATTATATATAAACGCGTTACCCCCATGGGGCACGTTATTTGTGAATGATGTCGAATTCACATGTACAGTATCGTGATTGTGATGAACATAACGGTAGAAGTTTTCAAAGAATAATTGCTGATGACTTTAACCCCTACAAAATTGAAGATGAAAGTAACTATTATCCAAGTCGTTTTCTAGCCAAAGAATTACACCACTTTACCTATGTTGTAAAGAAATGTCAACCTACGGTATTATGCGAATGTATTGAAGATATACCCTATGAAGATATACCCTCAACGCCTCAAACATATTACCTAGCTCTGGAAGTTAAAAAGAAACATGAATATGAAAATGATGAATGGAATTGTTCATGTCTGGGTGAAAACATAACAACAATTGTTGACTATGATGCTTCTGATCTTTTACAAAAAGAAATTACACTAATAATAGATTCTAATAATTTCATGAAAGCTGTAGCATATACTCAATAAAAACTTTTTTTTTAAAAAATTCGTGTTTTTTATTTATTATATATATAAGATTACATATTTGATTTAATCATAGTGATATCAGATGAATCAAGAACAAGATCTCGTGACCTGTGTCAATTATAGGGGTGTAGCATATTATGACTATACTCCTCGTTATTATTCATGTCATTTTCTTCAAAAACATTTTCCTAACTATACGTATTTGGTAGAGGATTGTAAACCTGCTATACTATGTAAAGAATGTAACCCTCCATTTTGTTCTCCACCTCAAGTCTACGAACTAACTCTGAAAATTATTAAACAGGGGTTACTTGAAGAGAAGGAAATAACCCTAAAAACAATTCTTGAAACTAAAAGTGATCATCTCTTGTATAAAACAATTAAACTAATAAATGGTAACTCAATAATTCCACAACCAATTAATTTGTAAACATATTTATTTTTCTTGTAATAAAATTTTGTTTCTAACTTTCAAGGTTTTTTATTTTAAAAACATTACAAAGATAAATATATTTGTTTCCCTCTACCCCTATGGTTAATGAAATTGTAGGGTTTAATGTTTAATATAGGTGTTTGAGTTTTTGCTAATTTTACATTATTATTATTAATATTTATATATTTTCCCTTCAATGATGATAAGAGGTTCTGTAAATTTTCCTTCGGAGCTCTAAACGAGTCTACTATCAACAATTTGAAATATCGAGGTCCTTGCCAATCTTTCAGATATAAATAATATCCATATCTTAACAACGAGGGTTCCACAGGTTCATAATTTACTAATTGTATGGGTTGAGCATGATAATAAAATGTAAGATAATCATGAGATTCACATTCTCCAAAATCAATCATTGAACGCAGCCACATGTTTGAAAAATAATAGAAAAAATATATTTGATACCTTGTTTATATAGTTTTGCAAAAAATCTATAAAAGTAGGTTGTCAAACTATAAAATTTTCACAAAACGCTCAAAAAAATATTGTCAAGATGGTATATTGCAGTTTCTGTTGTTGTGAAGTGAATTCCTTCTATCATTTTTTCATGCATTACAGATGTAAAGAATGCTTTGTAAACCATCATTATTGTTATTCTTGTAAACAGAATTACTCACGACTTATATATAGTAAAATAGTTGATCTATGTGAATGTGATGATAGAATACAAAGATGGAAAAAAACTTATTTGGATTAATAAAATTTTTTTTTTAAATACATCGTCTACCATTTCCAAAATTCATAAAACTTATGATTATAATTCGGATGATCTTTTTTCCATCCTCCTTTTTGAATTTTTTTAGAACGTCGTCGTTTTCGTATTCGTTTTTTAAATTTCGCTTTTCTTATACATCTCCTACTCCTACACTTCATTTTTTTATGTTAACTGAAATACGACAAGCAATGGTTTTAAAAAAAAAAAGAAAAACCATCTATTTATACTGTTCTGTTTTTGATTTTTTTTTAATATCTTTTCTGAGACATATATATAATATTATATAAGATGTTTAAACTAAAAAACTTTATCATTACTGAAACAATGTCGGTATTACATTATGTTAGTATATGTAGGAAAAGTATAACTTTTTTTGACTGCTCCAAAGATACTGTTCAGTGCTATTTATCATATGAATCTCTTCTTAAAGAATATCCTGAATATATATATTTTGTAGAGGATTGCAAACCTGTTACAATAATTAAAACAAAACAATGTTCTGTAATAAAAAAAAATGGTGTGGAACAACATCCGTATGAAGTAACCCTGAAAGTTA
This sequence comes from Chrysogorgia sp. JL179-B06, assembly GCA_035772405.1. Lineage (NCBI taxonomy): Eukaryota > Metazoa > Cnidaria > Anthozoa > Scleralcyonacea > Chrysogorgiidae > Chrysogorgia > Chrysogorgia sp. JL179-B06. Next base: position 952,284 of record JAYKKM010000308.1, read on the forward strand.
TCAATCATGGAGAATCTGGAAAAACAATAAAAATATTATCAGAGGAAGATCTTCCTCATCTTTTACATAAAAATGTTAAGTTTATAAAAACTGACAAAGACATAATAACTCTTTCTCTTGTTATTTTTTATTAAATGTTATTTTTTATTACATGAATTTCTTTCTTTACTGTAAAAGTTTTTTTGTTTTTTGTTTTTGTCAATGCTGGTTCTTATAATAAGCTAATTTATAGATTCTTTCACTATCCCATAATTTTCCCATTTTACCATGACGTTTTCCATATCGATATAACGTGGACGGATCATATAGTCTACCTTTAAAATGGTAGAAATCATCAGCATAAGAACGAAGGATTTCTCCCCCATATGGAAGCCAATCAAAAATATCACCTCTTGCTTCTTTGAGATAAACAACCCCTTGAAGAAATCCAATTTCTTTATCTTTTACAATTTCACGACTACATTCAAAAAACGATATTTCATTTAATTTAAGACAATTCTGTGGAGTGTGAATTAATTTCGCTGCCTCTATCATTTTTTCAGCATTTTCTTGATTACGCATTTGAAATGACCTAATCTTTCGCGAGGGTATATACCCCATCTTCAACAAAATAACTGACCATTTTTTTTATGATATCGTTTTTTATACCCTAGGTTTTTTACAAATGAAAAAACATTTTTCTCAAAAAACTTTCATATAAATAAGCTGAAACTTTTCTTTTTCATTTATACGTAAAACATTGTCCCTCTAAACTTAGTTTAAGAAAAAAATGGCTACGAAAGAAGAAATAACGAATGAAGCTGGAGAACCCATACCCCTGAATGGTTCCACTCTCATATGGGATTACGGCGATAAAGGAGAAGGATACGCGCACGGTGTACGTGTACGGGCTACGGATACGTATACGTCGAAAGTGTTTAATTTCGAAGACTTTAAACCCTTCAAACCTATTCACGATGATTCTGATAGTGATGATAGTTTGAAAACATTTCGGGGTAGTGATGATGATGAAGAAGTAAAGGAGAAAGTATTTAATAGAAAGATGTTAAGCAATATTAAAAAAAATGTATATACCCGCTGTGATATTAATTCTCTTCGACAGAATTTTCCAAATCAAAAATATATTTTACGACACTGTATATACTTTCCCTCGGGTAAGCTATCCCGGTATAAATTATATTTAGAAGTGGTAGATGGGGAATTCTTTATCCGCATAAATATCTAACAACAATTATGATAACTGATGATTCCATACTTAGTTCTATTAATAAAGAAATGTATTTAGATTAAATAAAAACAATAAAAAGTTTTGTTTTTTCAAAAAAAAGTTATTTTATTGTGTGTTAAAGTACATTTTATTTTTTTTTTAAAAATATTTATTTGAAAAACACCAAATAATTTTTGGAGATATTTCCCTCTACAAATTTTATCTTTTTTTAAAATACCGTAACTAAAGAATATCAGTCATTCGGCCATAAGATGGCGTCGAGGTAAGGGCTCCATGGCGGAAATTTCTTTGATTAATTCAATAAACCCAAATTTGATTATTTTTATTTCAACATCTTACAACTCTTCCAATAAAAATAATATGGACGTTTTTTTGGATGGTAAAGTATAAATCACATCGGGTGAGGTATGATGGTCGTTTATAAAGTTTTTTTTTGAATTTTAAATATCTATCTCATGAAATTGACTACGATCACCTTGATTGACCTTCCTCTCTCTCTCTGGTCGTCAAACTCAAGGATAAACCAAAAACTGGTCGTACAACAACACCAGGTTTCATGAGATAAATATATACAAATTCACAAAAAACCTCTTGTATACGACCAGGTGCATATCCCCCCTGATTTGATGGCTGGTCGTTCTTAACAGGGTGACCACACCTTAAAAAGCTTCAACCCCCCTGGAAATACGGGATTGGACTGTGCTCTGATTGGTCAATTCAAATCATTCTTGATTCTGATTGGCTTAGAGCTCGGTTCCAATCCCAAACACATTGATATATATATATATATATAAATGACTACTTAGCTCTAATCAATTGTTTATTGATCCTGAGCAAAATTTCTTTAACGATGATAAACGTTTTGTAGATTTATCTTATAATTTACCTGCTGACGAAGATTTTATATTGATTCAAAACATTCAATTTATAGATGATCATTTTTTTTATAAATATGGTATTAAAACGGGTGAAGCTGATAAACCCTATACTGAATACGATATTTCTATTGTTTATTCCGATGGATATACGTAGATATGTCTATATATAAAGATCATTTTTCAAGATGTGTGTGTAAGTGTCATGGCTATTTTTCAGAGAGTACTAAATCAAGAGGGATATAAGATTTATCACGATTTAACACAATATAGTTATTTGGAATCCGTTTTTTTTTGGCAATTAGTAGGAAGTGTGGAAATTGAAAAATCAAGATATCATCTACTAATATCTATAGCTGATTATGAAGCATATTTGCGGTATCAATTTATACTGGAAGTAGAATGTTCAAAAAATCCCCAGATGTATATTATACATCAAGAGAATCGCGAAATTGCAGAAGAATGTTATGAATTTCTTCGTAAAATATGTGAAGCATGGAATGATGACCGACTCCCACGTATCAACGACAAAGGAATTGGAGAATATTTAAAGATAATAGATTATGATAGAAAACATTGTTTTACTTATGAGTGCTTTAGGAGTATTATAGCATTATATCATGATTTTTTTGTTTATAATAAAACTATAAAATACACTTGTAAAAAATGTAAAGGGGAATGCGAATGTAATGTGGATTACCCTAATTTCATCAGTGTAAATTTTAATGAAATAAGAGCTTATAATGTAGAAAAATATTCAATGAACAATATCCTCTTATGTAACGAAATAATACAATGAATGTATTTTTTTTATTTTAAAATTAATACATTAAAATCTTTTCAAGATTGTTTCTGGGTCTATGATATACAATTCCTCCTTTTTGAAAATGACCTTTGATTTTTTTCGTTCCTTGTTTTTTAAAATCTTTTATAAAAAGTTTGCTGTATTTATTGATTGTTTTATTTCCTCCACGTTGCCTTTTTTTCCCTTTAAAAATACCCCCACGTTGCTTTTTTTCCCCTTAAAATCACCACCCCGTAACTCTCTTATTCTTCCTACCATTGTTATGAAGGTTGTTTTCTCTTCCAATAGTTATCACCATAGTCTGCAAAAATTTCTTCATGTGCTTTTATATGTTTTATACTTTCTAAATGCATTTTTTTATTATTTGGATCGTAAACAAAATCGGAATTATTTTTATATATAGAACCGGGTTTCCCATTATTCGCATAACGTGCTGCTGAGTGAGTTGTCAAATAAGCATCGATACAAGTGTTTGCATCGTTACAAATACTATATACAGCATTATTGTTTTTACCATATTTACGATCCAATTTGGCTTGTGTTGTTTTTTGACCCGTGTAACAAGAAATATTACGATCGGGTTTAAAAGGTTTTTTCCAAGCAAATAATCCTTCACCAGCATTGGGGATATTCGATTTCTTGATACGTAAGTTATTTTGTTTTGCTAAATAAATCCAACATTTTTTTGTTTTTGCTGTTCGTTTACGACATCTTATTTTTTTTAAGGTTTTACTTCTGCATTGAAGAACGTGACGTATATTTTGAGATTTATCATTGCGTCTTTTTTTTTCGAGGTAACTTAATTCTTACCATTTTTTTTTAAATATAGTTTTTATTCCTAAATAATCATTATTTTTTTCATGTGTCTGAATAAATTTTACCAAACATTCTACTTTATAGATAATATCTTCGGGACAGTTATATATTTCCTTTTTTAATTCTGTTATTCTTTGTTTTAAAATCTTTGATGAAATAGGTATTATCTTTTCTTTATCTTCTGTAAAATTTAGTAAACATTCCTTTAAAAGATACGGAGTAAATAATATTAAAGGATCATTATCTTGAATTTCATATCCGATATAAGGTAAATTAGACGTTTTTAAATAAATTTCAATATAAACAATTTCACTCATATTTTTTTTACTCTCTTTTTTTTGTTTTAGTTTTTTTTAAATGGGTTCTTTATTATCAAAAAAAATCCCTCCTATAGTTACGTTGACATGTATTAATATACAGGATTCATACGATGTTACTATTGATCGTGTTGATGGTGAAGACGAAAACATAAATAAAAATAAAAGTGCATGTTTTTCTTGTTTTAGAAAAAAAAAAGATGAATGATGATCAGAAAAAATTAAAATATAGTCAAAAAGATATAGATAAAATTGTAAGTTTATTTAATAAGAAAAAAGAAAGTAAGAAAAATGAAAAAAAAGACGATTATTTTTCTGTTAATCATATAGAAACTATTAGTAGAAAAAAATTTAAAGTCACTGAACAACATTTTTCATTGAATGTTTCACGGGAAAAAAAAGGTTAATTTTATCCAAAATATGCTGTCTTAGGCGTAGAACGCAACAAAACCATTTTTAGACCAATCGGACTGTTATTTTAAGAGTTGTCACCGTTTTCAGTGAGAAAAACACTTTTTCGAGAAAAAGTGTTTTTCTCCCAAATTTGACGCAAAAAGTGAAATTTGCTGAAAATTAACCAAAATATGCTGTCTTAGGCGTAGAACGCAATAAAACAATTTTTAGATCAATCGGACTGTTATTTTAAAAGTTGTCACTGTTTTGAGTGAGAAAAACACTTTTTCGAGAAAAAGTGTTTTTCTCCCAAATTTGAAGCAAAAAGTTAAATTTGCTCAAAATTAACCAAAATATGCTGTCTTAGGCGTAGAACGCAATAAAACTATTTTTAGAGCAATCGGACTGTTATTTTAAGAGTTGTCACTGTTTTTCTCCCAAATTTGACGCAAAAAGTGAAATTTGCTGAAAATTAACCAAAATATGCTGTCTTAGGCGTAGAACGCAATAAAACAATTTTTAGATCAATCGGACTGTTATTTTAAAAGTTGTCACTGTTTTGAGTGAGAAAAACACTTTTTCGAGAAAAAGTGTTTTTCTCCCCAAATTTGAAGCAAAAAGTTAAATTTGCTCAAAATTAACCAAATATGCTGTCTTAGGCGTAGAACCGCAATAAAACTATTTTTAGAGCAATCGGACTGTTATTTTAAGAGTTGTCACTGTTTTTCTCCCAAATTTGACGCAAAAAGTGAAATTTGCTGAAAATTAACCAAAATATGCTGTCTTAGGCGTAGAACGCAATAAAACAATTTTTAGAATCAATCGGACTGTTAATTTAAAAGTTGTCCACTGTTTTGAGTGAGAAAAACACTTTTTCGAGAAAAAGTGTTTTTCTCCCAAATTTGAAGCAAAAAGTTAAATTTGCTCAAAATTAACCAAAATATGCTGTCTTAGGCGTAGAACGCAATAAAACTATTTTTAGAGCAATCGGACTGTTATTTTAAGAGTTGTCACTGTTTGGAGTGAGAAAAAGACTTTTTCGAGAAAAAGTGTTTTTCTCCCAAATTTGACGCAAAAAGTGAAATTTGCTGAAAATTAACCAAAATATGCTTTCTTATGCGTAGAACGCAATAAAACCATTTTTAGAGCAATCGGACTGTTATTTTAAGAGTTGTCACTGTTTTGAGTGAGAAAAACACTTTTTCGAGAAAAAGTGTTTTTCTCCCAAATTTGAAGCAAAAAGTTAAATTTGCTGAAAATTAACCAAAATATGCTGTCTTAGGCGTAGAACGCAATAAAACTATTTTTAGAGCAATCGGACTGTTATTTTAAGAGTTGTCACTGTTTGGAGTGAGAAAAAGACTTTTTCGAGAAAAAGTGTTTTTCTCCCAAATTTGACGCAAAAAGTGAAATTTGCTGAAAATTAACCAAAATATGCTTTCTTAGGCGTAGAACGCAATAAAACCATTTTTAGAGCAATCAGACTGTTATTTTAAGAGTTGTCACTGTTTTGAGTGAGAAAAACACTTTTTCGAGAAAAAGTGTTTTTCTCCCAAATTTGAAGCAAAAAGTTAAATTTGCTGAAAATTAACGAAAATATGCTGTCTTAGGCGTAGAACGCAATAACACCATTTTTAGAGTAATCGGACTGTTATTTTAAGAGTTGTCACTGTTTTGAGTGAGAAAAAGACTTTTTCGAGAAAAAGTGTTTTTCTCCCAAATTTGAAGCAAAAAGTTAAATTTGCTGAAAATTAACCAAAATATGCTGTCTTAGGCGTAGAACGCAATAACACCATTTTTAGAGCAATCGGACTGTTATTTTAAGAGTTGTCACTGTTTTGAGTGAGAAAAACACTTTTTCGAGAAAAAGTGTTTTTCTCCCAAATTTGACGCAAAAAGTGAAATTTGCTGAAAATTAACCAAAATATGCTGTCTTAGGCGTAGAACGCAATAACACCATTTTTAGAGCAATCGGACTGTTATTTTAAGAGTTGTCACTGTTTTGAGTGAGAAAAACACTTTTTCGAGAAAAAGTGTTTTTCTCCCAAATTTGAAGCAAAAAGTTAAATTTGCTGAAAATTAACCAAAATATGCTGTCTTAGGCGTAGAACGCAATAAAACTATTTTTAGAGCAATCGGACTGTTATTTTAAGAGTTGTCACTGTTTGGAGTGAGAAAAAGACTTTTTCGAGAAAAAGTGTTTTTCTCCCAAATTTGACGCAAAAAGTGAAATTTGCTGAAAATTAACCAAAATATGCTTTCTTAGGCGTAGAACGCAATAAAACCATTTTTAGAGCAATCAGACTGTTATTTTAAGAGTTGTCACTGTTTTGAGTGAGAAAAACACTTTTTCGAGAAAAAGTGTTTTTCTCCCAAATTTGAAGCAAAAAGTTAAATTTGCTGAAAATTAACGAAAATATGCTGTCTTAGGCGTAGAACGCAATAACACCATTTTTAGAGTAATCGGACTGTTATTTTAAGAGTTGTCACTGTTTTGAGTGAGAAAAACACTTTTTCGAGAAAAAGTGTTTTTCTCCCAAATTTGAAGCAAAAAGTTAAATTTGCTGAAAATTAACCAAAATATGCTGTCTTAGGCGTAGAACGCAATAACAACCATTTTAGAGCAATCGGACTGTTATTTTAAGAGTTGTCACTGTTTTGAGTGAGAAAAACACTTTTTCGAGAAAAAGTGTTTTTCTCCCAAATTTGACGCAAAAAGTGAAATTTGCTGAAAATTAACCAAAATATGCTGTCTTAGGCGTAGAACGCAATAACACCATTTTTAGAGTAATCGGACTGTTATTTTAAGAGTTGTCACTGTTTTGAGTGAGAAAAACACTTTTTCGAGAAAAAGTGTTTTTCTCCCAAATTTGAAGCAAAAAGTTAAATTTGCTGAAAATTAACCAAAATATGCTGTCTTAGGCGTAGAATGCAATAACACCATTTTTAGAGCAATCGGACTGTTATTTTAAGAGTTGTCACTGTTTTGAGTGAGAAAAACACCTTTTTCGAGAAAAATGTTTTTCTCCCAAATTTGACGCAAAAAGTGAAATTTGCTGAAAATTAACCAAAATATGCTGTCTTAGGCGTAGAACGCAATAACACCATTTTTAGAGCAATCGGACTGTTATTTTAAGAGTTGTCACTGTTTTGAGTGAGAAAAACACTTTTTCGAGAAAAAGTGTTTTTCTCCCAAATTTGACGCAAAAAGTGAAATTTGCTGAAAATTATCCAAAATATGCTGTCTTAGGCGTAGAACGCAATAAAACCATTTTTAGACCAATTGCACTGTTATTTTAAGAGTTGTCACCGTTTTCCGTGAGAAAAACACTTTCGAGAACTCAAATTTGACGCAAAAAGTGAAATTTGCTGAAAATTAACAAAATATGCTGTCTTATGCGTAGAACGCAATAAAACCATTTTTAGAGCGATCGGACTGTTATTTTAAAAGTTGTCACTGTTTTGAGTGAGACAAACACTTTTTCGAGAAAAAGTGTTTTTCTCCCAAATTTGATGCAAAAAGTGAAATTTGCTGAAAATTAACCAAAATATGCTGTCTTAGGCGTAGAACGCAATAACACCATTTTTAGAGCAATCGGACTATTATTTTAAAGAGTTGTCACTGTTTGTGAGTGAGAAAAACACTTTTTCGAGAAAAAGTGTTTTTTTTTCCTCCAAATTTGACCCAAAAAGTGAAATTGCTGAAAAATTAACCAAAATATGCTTTCTTAGGCGTAAACGCAATAAAAACCATTTTTAGATCAATCGGACTGTTATTTTAAAAGTTAGTCACTGTTTTGAGTGAGAAAAACACTTTTTCGAGAAAAAGTGTTTTCTCCCAAATAATTGAAGCAAAAAGTGAAATTTGCTGAAAATTAACCAAAATACGCTTTCTTAGGCGTAGAACGCAATAAAACCATTTTTTGAGCAATCGGACTATTATTTTAAGAGTTGTCACTGTTTTGAGTGAGAAAAACACTTTTTCGAGAAAAAGTGTTTTTCTCCCAAATTTGAAGCAAAAAGTTAAATTTGCTCAAAATTAACCAAAATATGCTGTCTTAGGCGTAGAACGCAATAAAACTATTTTTAAAGCAATCGGACTGTTATTTTAAGAGTTGTCACTGTTTTGAGTGAGAAAAACACTTTTTCCGAGAAAAAGTTGTTTTTCTCCAAATTTGAAGCAAATAAGTTAAATTTGCTGAAAATTAACCAAAATATGCTTTCTTAGGCGTAGAACGCAATAACACCATTTTTAGAATAATCGGACTGTTATTTTAAGAGTTGTCACTGTTTTGAGTGAGAAAAACACTATTCGAGAAAAAGTGTTTTTCCTCCCAAATTTGAAGCAAAAAAGTGAAATTTGCTGAAAATTAACCAAAATACGCTTTCTTAGCGTAGAACGCAATAAAACCATTTTTAGAGCAATCGGACTATTATTTTTAAGAGTTGTCACTGTTTTGAGTGAGAAAAACACTTTTTCGAGAAAAAGTGTTTTTCTCCCAAATTTGAAGCAAAAAGTTAAATTTGCTCAAAATTAACCAAAATATGCTGTCTTAGGCGTAGAACGCAATAAAACTATTTTTAGAGCAATCGGACTGTTATTTTGAGAAAAAGTGTTTTTCTCCCAAATTTGAAGCAAAAAGTTAAATTTGCTGAAAATTAACCAAAATATGCTTTCTTAGGCGTAGAACGCAATAAAACCATTTTTAGATCAATCGGACTGTTATTTTAAAAGTTGTCACTGTTTTGAGTGAGAAAAATACTTTTTCGAGAAAAAGTGTTTTTCTCCCAAATTTGAAGCAAAAATTTAAATTTGCTGAAAATTAACCAAAATATGCTGTCTTAGGCGTAGAACGCAATAACACCATTTTTAGAGCAATCGGACTGTTATTTTAAGAGTTGTCACTGTTTTGAGTGAGAAAAACACTTTTTCGAGAAAAAGTGTTTTTCTTCCAAATTTGACGCAAAAAGTGAAATTTGCTGAAAATTAACCAAAATATGCTGTCTTAGGCGTAGAACGCAATAAAACCATTTTTAGACCAATCGGACTGTTATTTTAAGAGTTGTCACCGTTTTCAGTGAGAAAAACACTTTTTCGAGAAAAAGTGTTTTTCTCCCAAATTTGACGCAAAAAGTTAAATTTGCTGAAAATTAACCAAAATATGCTGTCTTAGGCGTAGAACGCAATAAAACAATTTTTAGATCAATCGGACTGTTATTTTAAAAGTTGTCACTGTTTTGAGTGAGAAAAACACTTTTTCGAGAAAACGTGTTTTTCTCCCAAATTTGACGCAAAAAGTGAAATTTGCTGAAAATTAACCAAAATATGCTGTCTTAGGCGTAGAACGCAATAAAACTATTTTTAGACCAATCGGACTGTTATTTTAAAAGTTGTCACTGTTTTGAGTGAGAAAAACACTTTTTCCTTTTTCGAGAAAAAGTGTTTTTCTCCCAAATTTGAAGCAAAAAGTTAAATTTGCTGAAAATTAACCAAAATATGCTGTCTTAGGCGTAGAACGCAATAAAACTATTTTTAGAGCAATCGGACTGTTATTTTAAGAGTTGTCACTGTTTTTCTCCCAAATTTGACGCAAAAAGTGAAATTTGCTGAAAATTAACCAAAATATGCTGTCTTAGGCGTAGAACGCAATAAAACAATTTTTAGATCAATCGGACTGTTATTTTAAAAGTTGTCACTGTTTTGAGTGAGAAAAACACTTTTTCGAGAAAAAGTGTTTTTCTCCCAAATTTGAAGCAAAAAGTTAAATTTGCTCAAAATTAACCAAAATATGCTGTCTTAGGCGTAGAACGCAATAAAACTATTTTTAGAGCAATCGGACTGTTATTTTAAGAGTTGTCACTGTTTTTCTCCCAAATTTGACGCAAAAAGTGATATTTGCTGAAAATTAACCAAAATATGCTGTCTTAGGCGTAGAACGCAATAAAACAATTTTTAGATCAATCGGACTGTTATTTTAAAAGTTGTCACTGTTTTGAGTGAGAAAAACACTTTTTCGAGAAAAAGTGTTTTTCTCCCAAATTTGAAGCAAAAAGTTAAATTTGCTCAAAATTAACCAAAATATGCTGTCTTAGGCGTAGAACGCAATAAAACTATTTTTAGAGCAATCGGACTGTTATTTTAAGAGTTGTCACTGTTTGGAGTGAGAAAAACACTTTTTCGAGAAAAAGTGTTTTTCTCCCAAATTTGACGCAAAAAGTGAAATTTGCTGAAAATTAACCAAAATATGCTTTCTTAGGCGTAGAACGCAATAAAACCATTTTTAGAGCAATCAGACTGTTATTTTAAGAGTTGTCACTGTTTTGAGTGAGAAAAACACTTTTTCGAGAAAAAGTGTTTTTCTCCCAAATTTGAAGCAAAAAGTGAAATTTGCTGAAAATTAACGAAAATATGCTGTCTTAGGCGTAGAACGCAATAAAACCATTTTTAAACCAATTGCACTGTTATTTTAAGAGTCGTCACCGTTTTCCGTGAGAAAAACACTTTCGAGAACTCAAATTTGACGCAAAAAGTGAAATTTGCTGAAAATTAACAAAATATGCTGTCTTATGCGTAGAACGTAATAAAACTATTTTTAGAGCAATCGGACTGTTATTTTAAAAGTTGTCACTGTTTTGAGTGAGAAAAACACTTTTTCGAGAAAAAGTGTTTTTCTCCCAAATTTGACGCAAAAAGTGAAATTTGCTGAAAATTAACCAAAATATGCTGTCTTAGGCGTAGAACGCAATAACACCATTTTTAGAGCAATCGGACTGTTATTTTAAGAGTTGTCACTGTTTTGAGTGAGAAAAACACTTTTTCGAGAAAAAGTGTTTTTCTCCCAAATTTGACGCAAAAAGTGAAATTTGCTGAAAATTATCCAAAATATGCTGTCTTAGGCGTAGAACGCAATAAAACCATTTTTAGACCAATTGCACTGTTATTTTAAGAGTTGTCACCGTTTTCCGTGAGAAAAACACTTTCGAGAACTCAAATTTGACGCAAAAAGTGAAATTTGCTGAAAATTAACAAAATATGCTGTCTTATGCGTAGAACGCAATAAAACCATTTTTAGAGCGATCGGACTGTTATTTTAAAAGTTGTCACTGTTTTGAGTGAGACAAACACTTTTTCGAGAAAAAGTGTTTTTCTCCCAAATTTGATGCAAAAAGTGAAATTTGCTGAAAATTAACCAAAATATGCTGTCTTAGGCGTAGAACGCAATAACACCATTTTTAGAGCAATCGGACTATTATTTTAAGAGTTGTCACTGTTTTGAGTGAGAAAAACACTTTTTCGAGAAAAAGTGTTTTTTTCCCAAATTTGACCCAAAAAGTGAAATTTGCTGAAAATTAACCAAAATATGCTTTCTTAGGCGTAGAACGCAATAAAATCATTTTTAGATCAATCGGACTGTTATTTTAAAAGTTGTCACTGTTTTGAGTGAGAAAAACACTTTTTCGAGAAAAAGTGTTTTTCTCCCAAATTTGAAGCAAAAAGTGAAATTTGCTGAAAATTAACCAAAATACGCTTTCTTAGGCGTAGAACGCAATAAAACCATTTTTTGAGCAATCGGACTATTATTTTAAGAGTTGTCACTGTTTTGAGTGAGAAAAACACTTTTTCGAGAAAAAGTGTTTTTCTCCCAAATTTGAAGCAAAAAGTTAAATTTGCTCAAAATTAACCAAAATATGCTGTCTTAGGCGTAGAACGCAATAAAACTATTTTTAAAGCAATCGGACTGTTATTTTAAGAGTTGTCACTGTTTTGAGTGAGAAAAACACTTTTTCGAGAAAAAGTGTTTTTCTCCCAAATTTGAAGCAAAAAGTTAAATTTGCTGAAAATTAACCAAAATATGCTGTCTTAGGCGTAGAACGCAATAACACCATTTTTAGAATAATCGGACTGTTATTTTAAGAGTTGTCACTGTTTTGAGTGAGAAAAACACTTTTTCGAGAAAAAGTGTTTTTCTCCCAAATTTGAAGCAAAAAGTGAAATTTGCTGAAAATTAACCAAAATACGCTTTCTTAGGCGTAGAACGCAATAAAACCATTTTTAGAGCAATCGGACTATTATTTTAAGAGTTGTCACTGTTTTGAGTGAGAAAAACACTTTTTCGAGAAAAAGTGTTTTTCTCCCAAATTTGAAGCAAAAAGTTAAATTTGCTCAAAATTAACCAAAATATGCTGTCTTAGGCGTAGAACGCAATAAAACTATTTTTAAAGCAATCGGACTGTTATTTTAAGAGTTGTCACTGTTTTGAGTGAGAAAAACACTTTTTCGAGAAAAAGTGTTTTTCTCCCAAATTTGAAGCAAAAAGTTAAATTTGCTGAAAATTAACCAAAATATGCTTTCTTAGGCGTAGAACGCAATAACACCATTTTTAGAATAATCGGACAGTTATTTTAAGAGTTGTCACTGTTTTGAGTGAGAAAAACACTTTTTCGAGAAAAAGTGTTTTTCTCCCAAATTTGACGCAATAAGTGAAATTTGCTGAAAATTAACCAAAATATGCTGTCTTAGGCGTAGAACGCAATAAAACCATTTTTAGATCAATCGGACTGTTATTTTAAAAGTTGTCACTGTTTTGAGTGAGAAAAACACTTTTTCGAGAAAAAGTGTTTTTCTCCCAAATTTGAAGCAAAAAGTTAAATTTGCTGAAAATTAACCAAAATATGCTGTCTTAGGCGTAGAACGCAATAACACCATTTTTAGAGCAATCGGACTGTTATTTTAAGAGTTGTCACTGTTTTGAGTGAGAAAAACACTTTTTCGAGAAAAAGTGTTTTTCTCCCAAATTTGACGCAAAAAGTGAAATTTGCTGAAAATTAACCAAAATATGCTGTCTTAGGCGTAGAACGCAATAAAACCATTTTTAGAGCAATCGGACTGTTATTTTAAGAGTTGTCACGCGTTTCAGTGAGAAAAACACTTTTTCGAGAAAAAGTGTTTTTCTCCCAAATTTGACGCAAAAAGTGAAATTTGCTGAAAATTAACCAAAATATGCTGTCTTAGGCGTAGAACGCAATAAAACCATTTTTAGATCAATCGGACTGTTATTTTAAAAGTTGTCACTGTTTTGAGTGAGAAAAACACTTTTTCGAGAAAAAGTGTTTTTCTCCCAAATTTGACGCAAAAAGTGAAATTTGCTGAAAATTAACTAAAATATGCTGTCTTAGGCGTAGAACGCAATAAAACCATTTTTAGACCAATCGGACTGTTATTTTAAGAGTTGTCACCGTTTTCAGTGAGAAAAACACTTTTTCGAGAAAAAGTGTTTTTCTCCCAAATTTGAGCCAAAAAGTTAAATTTGCTGAAAATTAACCAAAATATGCTGTCTTAGGCGTAGAACGCAATAAAACTATTTTTAGAGCAATCGGACTGTTATTTTAAGAGTTGTCACTGTTTTTCTCCCAAATTTGACGCAAAAAGTGAAATTTGCTGAAAATTAACCAAAATATGCTGTCTTAGGCGTAGAACGCAATAAAACAATTTTTAGATCAATCGGACTGTTATTTTAAAAGTTGTCACTGTTTTGAGTGAGAAAAACACTTTTTCGAGAAAAAGTGTTTTTCTCCCAAATTTGAAGCAAAAAGTTAAATTTGCTCAAAATTAACCAAAATATGCTGTCTTAGGCGTAGAACGCAATAAAACTATTTTTAGAGCAATCGGACTGTTATTTTAAGAGTTGTCACTGTTTTTCTCCCAAATTTGACGCAAAAAGTGAAATTTGCTGAAAATTAACCAAAATATGCTGTCTTAGGCGTAGAACGCAATAAAACAATTTTTAGATCAATCGGACTGTTATTTTAAAAGTTGTCACTGTTTTGAGTGAGAAAAACACTTTTTCGAGAAAAAGTGTTTTTCTCCCAAATTTGAAGCAAAAAGTGAAATTTGCTCAAAATTAACCAAAATATGCTGTCTTAGGCGTAGAACGCAATAAAACTATTTTTAGAGCAATCGGACTGTTATTTTAAGAGTTGTCACTGTTTGGAGTGAGAAAAACACTTTTTCGAGAAAAAGTGTTTTTCTCCCAAATTTGACGCAAAAAGTGAAATTTGCTGAAAATTAACCAAAATATGCTGTCTTAGGCGTAGAACGCAATAACACCATTTTTAGAGCAATCGGACTGTTATTTTAAGAGTTGTCACTGTTTTGAGTGAGAAAAACACTTTTTCGAGAAAAAGTGTTTTTCTCCCAAATTTGAAGCAAAAAGTGAAATTTGCTGAAAATTAACCCAAATATGCTATCTTAGGCGTAGAACGCAATAAAACCATTTTTAGACCAATTGCACTGTTATTTTAAGAGTCGTCACCGTTTTCCTATGAGAAAAACACTATTCGAGAACTCTCAAATTTGAGCCAAAAAGTGAAATTTGCTGAAAATTAACAAAATATGCTGTCTTATGCGTAGAACGTAATAAAACTATTTTTAGAGCAATCGGACTGTTATTTTAAAAGTTGTCACTGTTTTGAGTGAGAAAAACACTTTTTCGAGAAAAAGTGTTTTTCTCCCAAATTTGACGCAAAAAGTGAAATTTGCTGAAAATTAACCAAAATATGCTGTCTTAGGCGTAGAACGCAATAACACCATTTTTAGAGCAATCGGACTATTATTTTAAGAGTTGTAACTGTTTTGAGTAAGAAAAACACTTTTTCGAGAAAAAGTGTTTTTTTCCCAAATTTGACGCAAAAAGTGAAATTTGCTGAAAATTAACCAAAATATGCTGTCTTAGGCGTAGAACGCAATAACACCATTTTTAGAGCAATCGGACTGTTATTTTAAGAGTTGTCACTGTTTTGAGTGAGAAAAACACTTTTTTGAGAAAAAGTGTTTTTCTTCCAAATTTGACGCAAAAAGTGAAATTTGCTGAAAATTAACCAAAATATGCTGTCTAGGCGTAGAACGCAATAACACCATTTTTAGAGCAATCGGACTGTTATTTTAAGAGTTGTCACTGTTTTGAGTGAGAAAAACACTTTTTCGAGAAAAATTGTTTTTCTCCCAAATTTGACGCAAAAAGTGAAATTTGCTGAAAATTATCCAAAATATGCTGTCTTAGGCGTAGAACGCAATAAAACCATTTTTAGAGCAATCGGACTGTTATTTTAAGAGTTGTCACTGTTTTGAGTGAGAAAAATACTTTTTCGAGAAAAAGTGTTTTTCTCCCAAATTTGACGCAAAAAGTGAAATTTGCTGAAAATTAACCAAAATATGCTGTCTTAGGCGTAGAACGCAATAACACCATTTTTAGAGCAATCGGACTGTTATTTTAAGAGTTGTCACTGTTTTGAGTGAGAAAAACACTTTTTCGAGAAAAAGTGTTTTTCTCCCAAATTTGACGCAAAAAGTGAAATTTGCTGAAAATTAACCAAAATATGCTGTCTTAGGCGTAGAACGCAATAAAACCATTTTTAGACCAATCGCACTGTTATTTTAAGAGTTGTCACCGTTTTCCGTGAGAGAAACACTTTCGAGAACTCAAATTTGACGCAAAAAGTGAAATTTGCTGAAAATTAACCAAAATATGCTGTCTTTGGCGTAGAACGCAATAACACCATTTTTAGAGCAATCGGACTGTTATTTTAAGAGTTGTCACTGTTTTGAGTGAGAAAAACACTTTTTCGAGCTGTTATTTTAAGAGTTGTCACTGTTTTGAGTGAGAAAAACACTTTTTCGAGAAAAAGTGTTTTTCTCCCAAATTTGACGCAAAAAGTGAAATTTGCTGAAAATTATCCAAAATATGCTTTCTTAGGCGTAGAACGCAATAAAGCCGTTTTTAGACCAATTGCACTGTTATTTTAAGAGTTGTCACCGTTTTCCTTTAGAAAAACACTTTCGAGAACTCAAATTTGACGCAAAAAGTGAAATTTGCTGAAAATTAACAAAATATGCTGTCTTATGCGTAGAACGCAATAAAACCATTTTTAGAGCAATCGGACTGTTATTTTAAAAGTTGTCACTGTTTTGAGTGAGAAAAACACTTTTTCGAGAAAAAGTGTTTTTCTCCCAAATTTGACGCAAAAAGTGAAATTTGCTGAAAATTAACCAAAATATGCTGTCTTAGGCGTAGAACGCAATAACACCATTTTTAGAGCAATCGGACTGTTATTTTAAGAGTTGTCACTGTTTTGAGTGAGAAAAACACTTTTTCGAGAAAAAGTGTTTTTCTCCCAAATTTGACGCAAAAAGTGAAATTTGCTGAAAATTATCCAAAATATGCTGTCTTAGGCGTAGAACGCAATAAAACCATTTTTAGACCAATTGCACTGTTATTTTAAGAGTTGTCACCGTTTTCCGTGAGAAAAACACTTTCGAGAACTCAAATTTGACGCAAAAAGTGAAATTTGCTGAAAATTAACAAAATATGCTGTCTTAGGCGTAGAACGCAATAAAACCATTTTTAGAGCAATCGGACTGTTATTTTAAAAGTTGTCACTGTTTTGAGTGAGAAAAACACTTTTTCGAGAAAAAGTGTTTTTCTCCCAAATTTGACGCAAAAAGTTAAATTTGCTGAAAATTAACCAAAATATGCTGTCTTAGGCGTAGAACGCAATAACACCATTTTTAGAGCAATCGGACTATTATTTTAAGAGTTGTCACTGTTTTGAGTGAGAAAAACACTTTTTCGAGAAAAAGTGTTTTTTTCCCAAATTTGACGCAAAAAGTGAAATTTGCTGAAAATTAACCAAAATATGCTGTCTTAGGCGTAGAACGCAATAACACCATTTTTAGAGCAATCGGACTGTTATTTTAAGAGTTGTCACTGTTTTGAGTGAGAAAAACACTTTTTTGAGAAAAAGTGTTTTTCTTCCAAATTTGACGCAAAAAGTGAAATTTGCTGAAAATTAACCAAAATATGCTGTCTTAGGCGTAGAACGCAATAAAACTATTTTTAGAGCAATCGGACTGTTATTTTAAGAGTTGTCACTGTTTTTCTCCCAAATTTGACGCAAAAAGTGAAATTTGCTGAAAATTAACCAAAATATGCTGTCTTAGGCGTAGAACGCAATAAAACCATTTTTAGATCAATCGGACTGTTATTTTAAAAGTTGTCACTGTTTTGAGTGAGAAAAACACTTTTTCGAGAAAAAGTGTTTTTCTCCCAAATTTGAAGCAAAAAGTTAAATTTGCTGAAAATTAACCAAAATATGCTGTCTTAGGCGTAGAACGCAATAAAACTATTTTTAGAGCAATCGGACTGTTATTTTAAGAGTTGTCACTGTTTTTATCTCTCGAGTTTTTCTCCCAAATTTGACGCAAAAAGTGAAATTTGCTGAAAATTAACCAAAATAAGCTGTCTTAGGCGTAGAACGCAATAAAACCATGTTTAGAGCAATCGACTGTTATTTTAAAAGTTGTCACTGTTTTGAGTGAGAAAAACACTTTTTCGAGAAAAAGTGTTTTTCTCCCAAATTGGACGCAAAAAAGTGAAATTTGCTGAAAATTAACCAAAATATCTGTCTTAGGCGTAGAACGCTATAACACCATTTTTAGAGCAATCGGACTGGTTATTTTAAGAGTTGTCACTGTTTTGAGTGAGAAAAACACTTTTTCGAGAAAAAGTATTTTTCTCCCAAATTTGACGCAAAAAGTGAAATTTGCTGAAAATTATCCAAAATATGCTGTCTTAGGCGTAGAACGCAATAAAACCATTTTTAGACCAATTGCACTGTTATTTTAAGAGTTGTCACCGTTTTCCGTGAGAAAAACACTTTCGAGAAAAAGTGTTTTTCTCCCAAATTTGACGCAAAAAGTGAAATTTGCTGAAAATTAACCAAAATATGCTGTCTTAGGCGTAGAACGCAATAAAACCATTTTTAGAGCAATCGGACTGTTATTTTAAAAGTTGTCACTGTTTTGAGTGAGAAAAACACTTTTTCGAGAAAAAGTGTTTTTCTCCCAAATTTGACGCAAAAAGTGAAATTTGCTGAAAATTAACCAAAATATGCTGTCTTAGGCGTAGAACTAACGCAATAACACCATTTTTAGAGCAATCGGACTATTATTTTAAGAGTTGTCACTGTTTTGAGTGAGAAAAACACTTTTTCGAGAAAAAGTGTTTTTTTCCCAAATTTGACGCAAAAAGTGAAATTTGCTGAAAATTAACCAAAATATGCTGTCTTAGGCGTAGAACGCAATAACACCATTTTTAGAGCAATCGGACTGTTATTTTAAGAGTTGTCACTGGCGTTTTTCTCCCAAATTTGACGCAAAAAGTGAAATTTGCTGAAATTATCCAAAATATGCTGTCTTAGGCGTAGAACGCAATAAAACCTTTTTTAGATCAATCGGACTGTTATTTTAAAAAGTTGTCACTGTTTTGAGTGAGAAAAACACTTTTTCGAGAAAAAGTGTTTTTCTCCCTAATTTGAAGCAAAAAGTTTAATTTGCTGAAAATTAACCAAAATATGCTGTCTTAGGCGTAGAACGCAATAAAACCATTTTTAGAGCAATCGGACTGTTATTTTAAAAGTTGTCACTGTTTTTCTCCCAAATTTGACGCAAAAAGTGAAATTTGCTGAAAATTAACCAAAATATGCTGTCTTAGGCGTAGAACGCAATAACACCATTTTTAGAGCAATCGGACTGTTATTTTAAGAGTTGTCACTGTTTTGAGTGAGAAAAACACTTTTTCGAGAAAAAGTGTTTTTCTCCCAAATTTGACGCAAAAAGTGAAATTTGCTGAAAATTAACCAAAATATGCTGTCTTAGGCGTAGAACGCAATAAAACCATTTTTAGATCAATCGGACTGTTATTTTAAAAGTTGTCACTGTTTTGAGTGAGAAAAACACTTTTTCCTTTTTCGAGAAAAAGTGTTTTTCTCCCAAATTTGAAGCAAAAAGTTAAATTTGCTGAAAATTAACCAAAATATGCTGTCTTAGGCGTAGAACGCAATAAAACTATTTTTAGAGCAATCGGACTGTTATTTTTAAAGTTGTCACGGTTTTTACTTTTTTCGTCTCACAAATTTGACGCAAAAAGTGAAATTTGCTGAAAATTAACCAAAATATGCTGTCTTAGGCGTAGAACGCAATAACACCATTTTTAGAGCAATCGGACTGTTATTTTATGAGTTTGTCACTGTTTTTGAGTGAGAAAAACACTTTTTCGAGAAAAAGTATTTTTCTCCCAAATTTGACGCAAAAAGTGAAATTTTGCTGAAAATTAACCGAAAATAATGCTAGTCTTAGGCGTAAGAACCGCCAACTAAAACCATTTTTAAGAGGCAATCGAGTCTGTTATTTTGTAAAAAGTTGTCACTGTTTTGAGTGAGACAACAGAACACATTTTTCCTTGTTCGCGAGTAATAAAGCGTGTTTTTCTTTCCACAGTGGCCAAAAATTTATGAACGCAAAAAGTTATAAGTTTCGCAATGACAAAATTAACCAAAATATGCTGATCTTAAGGCGTAGAAACGACAATAAAACTATTGTTAGATGCAATCGGACTGATTTTATTTTACGGGATTTGTCACTGTTTAGTCTCCCAAGGATGGAGGCAACAAAGACCATGATAACGGAAAGAGAAACCCAAAAGCACGGGTTAGCAAATAATCAATGGCGCGCAATCAGTCGGGAACAGAAATGTTTATCGGACCCGAAGACATATTTGATACCGGCCCAAAAAGTGCACATTATGCTGCCAACTTACCCACACGGCAATATGCTGTCAAAGGGTTGGTAACGCCACACGCAATAACACCAATTGATATTTAGCAGACAATCGGACTGTTATATTCATGCGATTGTTCCAGTTTTTTTGGGTGTTGTGTGTCTCCCAGAGCGCCCCCCCCACGATCAGTAAAAAATTTTAATAATTTCTCACATTTTGAGTACGAACACCACTCTACTCCCCCAGATTTATTGTTTAACATACTAAAGTATAACTAATTATAGATCTTATATTTATAATTAACTTTTTTCTTTTTTTTTCCCTTCTAGTTCCCTCGAAACCAAAAGTATACGTCCTTCCCTCTGTCGTTTCTCTTCCCTCCCTCTACAACCCAGACTGGTTCTGAGATGGGAATTTGCCGGAGTTTCCCTCGGAATACTCTCGTTACAATTTTGACAGCGAAAAAGATGAAATATGCTGAGACAAATTAATCCGAAAATCTATAAAAGGAACAAAATATGCCTGTCCTTAGTCGGGTAGAGACCGCAATCCACCCATTTTTACGAACCCAATCGCACTGATAAGTTAAAGAGTTGTCACCGTTATTCCGTGAGAAAAACACTCAATTTCAGGAGAAAAAGTGTTTTTCTCTCAAATTTGAACGCAAAAAGTGCAATTATGCTTTGAAAATTAACCAAAATAATTGCTGTCTTAGGCGTCGACACGCAATCAAACCAATTTAGGAGCAATCGGACTGTTATTTTAAAAGTTTGTGTATCAGCTGTTTTGAGTGCGCAAAAACACTTTTTCGAGAAAAAGTGTTTTTTCACCGAGGGCTCTTGCAAAATTTGACGCAAACAGTGAAATTTTGCCTGAAAAGATTATCCAAAATATGCTTTGCCTTAGGGCGTAGAACGCAATAACGCCGTTTTTAGGACCAATTGCGAAGGGCACTGTTCTATTAATAAGAGTTGTCAATAGACCGTCTGTTTCCTTTAGAAAAACACCTTTCGAGAAAAAGTGTTTTTCTCCCAAAATTGACGCCCGGCAAAAAGTGAAATTTGCTGAAAATTAACAACAATATGCTGTACTTATGTGCGTAGGAACGCAATAAAACCATTTTTAGAAGGCAATCGGACTGTTATTGGGGAGGGGGGGTTGGGTAAGACTGGTTGTGGTTGGAGGGGAGGAAAAATGAACGCACGTGAGGGGGGGGGGGGTGTTGGGTCTGGAGGAAAGGGGAAGTGGTTGTTTGTCCCAAATTCGGGTTATTATGGGTCTCGGGGGGCGTGTTGCGTAGACGAGGAATGAAGGAGGGGGAGAGGGGGGGGGGGGGGGGGGGGGGGGGGGGGGGAATTTTGGGGGGGGTGTGGATGGTATAGGGTATAGGGCTATTAATTAACCAAAATATTTTGAGTTAGTAAGCGTATAACGCAATAGAATCAATTTTTAGATCAATCGGACTGTTATTTTCAAGAGTTGTCACTGTTTTGAGTGAGAATAACACTTTTTCGAGAAAAAGTGTTTTTCTCCCAAATTTGAAGCAAAAAGTGAAAATTTGCTGAAAATAACCCAAAATATGCTGTCTTTGGCGTAGAACGCAATAACACCATTTTTACAGCAATCGGACTGTTTATTTTTATAGAGTTGTCACTGTTATTGAGTGAGAAAAACCACTTTTTCCGAGAAAAAGTGTTTTTCCTCCCAAATTTGAAGCAAAAAGTTAAATTTGCTGAAAATTAACGAAAATATGCTGTCCATAGGCGTAAGAACGCAATAACACCATTTTTAGTGTAATCGTACTGTTATTTTAAGAGTTATCACTGTTTTGAGTGAGAAAAACACTTTTTCGCGAAAAAGTGTTTTTCGTTCCCAAATTTGAAGACAAAAAGTTAAAATTTGCTGAAAATTAACCACAATATGTTCTCTTAAGGCGAGGAACGCAATAAAACCATTTTTAGAGCAATCGGCCTGTTTATTTTAAGAGTTGTCACTGTTTTGGATTGAGAAAAACACTTTTTCGAGAAAAAGTGTTTTTCCTCACCACGCCAAATTTGAGACGCAAAAAGTGAATATTTGCTGAAAATTATCCAAAATATGCTTACTTAGGCGTACGAACGCAATAACGCCGTTTTAGACCAATTGCAACTGTTATTTTAAGAGTTGTCACACGCGTTTTCTTTTCCTTAGAGAAAAACACTTTTCCGAGAGAAAGTGTTTTTCTCCCAAATTTGACGCAAAAATTGAAATTTCGGCTGAAAAATATAAAACAAAATATGCTGTCTTATATATGCGTAGAACAGGGGCAATAAGACCATTTTTAGAGCAATCGGACTGTTAATTTTAACAATGTTGTCACTGTGTTTGAGTGAGAAAAACACTTTCTTTCGTAGAAAAAGTGTTTTTCTCGCCTCCAAATTTTGACGCAAAAAGTGAAATTTGCTGAAAATTAAACCAAAATATGCAGTCTTAGGCCGTAGAACGCAATAAAACAATGTTTTAGAGCAATCGGACTGTTATTTTAAAAGTTGTCACTGTTGTTTGAGTTAGAGAAAAACACCTTTTCGAGAAAAAGTGTTTTTCCTCCCAAATTTGACTGCAAAAAGTTGAAATTTGCTGAAGAATTAACCAAAATTTGCTTGTCTTAGGCGTAGAACGCAATAACACCATTTATAGAGCAATCGGACTGTTATTTTATGAGTTGTCACTGTTTTTGTAGTGAGAAAAACACTTTTTCGAGAAAACGTCTTTTTCTCCTCCCAAATTTGAACGCAAAAAGTGAAATTTGCTGAAAATTATCCGAAAATATGCTGTCTTAGGCGTAGAACGCAATAAAAACCCATTTTTAGAACGCAATTGCACTGTTAGATTAAGAGTTGTCACCGTTTTCACCCGTGAGAAAAACACTTTTTCGAGAAAAAGTGTTTTTCTCACAAATATGACGCAAAAAAAGTGAAATTTGCTGAAAATTAACAAAATATGCTGTCTTAGACGTAGAACGCAATAAAACCATTTTTACGAGCGAATCTGCACTGTTATTTTAAAAGTTGTCACTGTTATGAGTGATAAAAACACTTTTTCGAGAAAAAGTGTTTTTCTTCACCAAATTTTGAAGCAAAAGTTTAAATTTGCCTCAAAATTAACACGAAAAAATATGCTGTCTTATGCGTAGAACGCAATAAAAACTATTTTTAGGGAGCAATCCGGACTGTTTATTTCAAGAGATAGTCACAGTTTTGAGTCACAAAAACACTTTTTCGAGAAAAAGTGTTTTTCTCCAAAATTTGACAGCAAAAAGTAAAAATTTTGCTGAAAATTAACCAAAATATGCTGTCTTTAGTCGTAGAACGCAATAAAAACAATTTTAGATCAATCGGAACTGTTAATTCAGAAGTTGTCACTGAGTTTTGAGTGAGAAAAACACTTATTTATTCGAGAAAAAAGTGTTTTCTCTCCCAAATTTGATAG
This sequence comes from Chrysogorgia sp. JL179-B06, assembly GCA_035772405.1. NCBI lineage: Eukaryota > Metazoa > Cnidaria > Anthozoa > Scleralcyonacea > Chrysogorgiidae > Chrysogorgia > Chrysogorgia sp. JL179-B06. The sequence goes on from JAYKKM010000308.1 coordinate 975,800, forward strand.
CAACAAGTGAAATTTGCTGAAAATTAACCAAAATATGCTGTCTTTGGCGTAGTAACGCAATAACTCCATTTTTTAGGCAATCGGACTGTTATTTCAAGAGTTGTCACTGGTTTTGAGTGAGAAAAACACTTTTTTATCGAGAAAAAGTGTGTTTTCCTCGCCAAATTTGAAGCAAAAAGTTTAAATTTGCTGAAAATTAACGAAAATATGCTGACAGTAGGCGTAGAACGCAATAACACCATTTTTAGTGGTAATCGGACTGTTATTTTAAAAGAGTAGTCACCTGTGTTGAGTGAGAAAAACACTTTTTCCGAGAAAAAGTGTTTTTCTCTGCTCCAAATTTGAAAAGCAAAAAGTTATATTTGCTGAACATTAACCAAAATATGCTGTCATAGTGCGTAGGAAATAACGCAATAAAACCATTTTTAGAGCAATCGGACTGTTATATTAAGAGATGTCACTGTTTTTGATTGAGAAAAACACTTTTTTCTTTTCGAGAAAAAGTGTTTTCTCTTCTCCAAATTTGACGCCAAAAGTGGAAATTTGCTGAAAATTATCCAAAATATGCTTTCCTTAGGGCGTAGAACGCAATAAAGCCGTTTTTAGACCAATTGCAACTGATTCTTTTCAAAGGTTGTCAACCGGTTTTTCCTTAGAACAACACTTTTTCGAGAAAAAGTGTTTTTCTCTCCCAAATATGACGCAGAAAAGTGAAATTTGCTGAAAATTAACCAAAATATGCTGTCTATATGCGTAGAACGCAATAAAACCATTTTTAGAGGCAATCGGACTGTTATTTTAAAAGTTGTGACTGTTTTTGAGTGAGAAAAAAAACTTTTTTCGATAAAAATGGTGTTTTTCCCGCCAAATTTGACAGCAAAAAGTGAAATTTGCTGAAAATTAACACAAAAATATGCTGTCCTTAGGCGTAGAAAACAGCAATAACACCATTTTTTAGAGCAATCGGACTGTTATTTTAAGAGTTGTCACTTGTTTTGAGTGAGAAAAACACTTTTTCGAGAATAAGTGTTTTCCTTCGTCACCAAATTTGACGCAAAAAGTGAAATTTGCTGAAAATTATCCAAAATATGCTGTCTTAGAGCGTAGACAAAACGGCAAAAAATTAAAAAAAAAACCATTTTTAGAGACCATTGCACTGTTATTTTAAGAGTTTGTCACACGTTTATCCGTGAGAAAAACACTTTTTCGAGAAAAAGTGTTTTTCTCCCAAATTTGACGCAAATAGTGAAATTTGACTGAAAATTAAACTCAAAATATGCTGTCTTCAGGCGGTAGAAACGCAATAACACCATTTTTAGAGCAATCGGACTGTTATTTCAAGAGTTGTCACTGTTTTGAGTGAGAAAAACACTTTTTTGAGAAAAAGTGTTTTTCTTCCAAATTTGACGCAAAAAGTGAAATTTGCTGAAAA
>JAYKKM010000309.1:0-267500 GCA_035772405.1 Chrysogorgia sp. JL179-B06
CTCGTAAATTTAAATGTTTTTGCTTTCCGAATTTGGGCAGTATAAATTTTAACTTAGAGTGATTAAATAAATTCAAAATGAAGTATTAAAATACTGTAATGATACCAAAGGGCACACGGCTGCCCCCGCGTGCCCTCGTAAGCAAAGGGCAGGGGGGGCTGACTACAGAGCAAGTACCAAGATCAGAGAAGTATCATAGCTCAACCGACACCAATCAAAGTTTAATCAGAAGCAAAAGAAAGCAGCGACATGAAACTGGTTGTATACATCTTCATTTCGCTTGTAGTCGGGCAACAGGCAATTCCTGTGATGTCTGAAGAAGGTACGTTTTTCACGATCTCGGTTTTTGAAGCCTATATTTTTATTTTGATCAAAAGATAAAGACCAAACGCAATGCACTCGGTCACGACGCTGAGGGATGTGCTAAAAACCGAAAGCTGTGTAGTGAACTTGTTTGTTTGCTCATCAAAGCAGTTGGAGTTTTGTTTGAAAAAGGTCTCGCAATTCCACTAGTATTTCGCATGAGAAGCAATCAAATGCGTTTTTACGCGTTTGTACGGCAGCTTCGCGCACGTAAATGCAGATGAAATTTGTTCAACGTAGCAAGCGAGTACGTACACATTTTTTCTAAAGAAGCCTTTAGCGGGAAAATGTTCATTCTGTAGAAACAAAATTATTAGAACCCAACGCATTAAACAAAGATGATCTAAAAAACCATTTGGCATTTCGCTTAGTTTAATACTTGAAACGTACTAAAAGCTGTTATGACAAGTTGCAGGAAACTTAGCCTACGTCAGTCTGTGAAATTTGAAAAACACAGACTATGAACCAGCTCTGTAACGTAGCTACTATAAGGAATTTACATAGTAGACCATGATTGGCGCTTAGAAAATTTAGTAAATACGTGATATCAGGTTAAGACCTACTTCCGTTTTCAATGTTTGTTGTTAACGAAGGCCTCAACGTATTCTTTGCAAACGAGACTATTAAAGAGTTTGCTAATACTTTCAAAGGATGACTGTTTATAGTCGGCATAATTTTGGTTCGAGGATGATCAAACAGTCGAAGAGATGCTGGAATCGAATTGTTAATCATACGATATGGCCAGGTAGCCGTCGAGTGCCGATTCTCGTTATGCTGTTTCGTTTTAGCTTTTCAGCTTGTCCTATTTGTCTATTAGAACTCTTCATGATGATTTCTTAAACTTTTAGTGAATACTCGTCAGTTGCTATAAGCATAGACTTGCTCCAAGTCTGCCTCTTGATTGTTTCGGGTTTGTTTCGAGAATACGGGTTTGTTTCGACAGGTTCTTTTCAAAACCTTGAAACAAACCCGTGTTTGAAACCAAACCACTCTCGAAACAAACCCGTCTTTAATAAACAATCAAGAGGCAGACTTGGAGCAAGTCCACTATAAGGCATAAACACAATCTATATAAGCATTGCGAATAATCGGCATAAATTACAGAACATTTAATTTTGCTCTGATGCACAGTGTCAGGGCTACTTAGCGCCGCCTTTTTGCGCCCGCGAGCGTCTGTGCCTTGGGGAGGGGTTATTGATTGCATACCTATTCCAATAATATGAGGTCCGAATACTATATTAACTTCTCATGAAAAACCACAAAACAGAACCAGAAAAGGCAAAATGGCAAACAAAATGAACAAAATGGCAAACAAAACAATTCAAGTTTATCTGCATATTTTAAATTATGAAAGTTTGATAACTTATCGGCCTGTGCAGGGCCGTGGGGAATCATCTTTTTCTATAGTCAAAATATCCAAATTCCCCAGGGGATGGTCTCAGTAAGAATTGAACCATGCGTCGTAAGTTTATTCAAATCATATAGGTTGTAGCTGGGTGAATGTCTGAAATGAAAGGTTTTAATAAAACGAAGGTGTAGATTACGTTTGAGTTAATTCAGACGCGATATAATATGACAAATGTGTGCGACGGTATAAAACATCAATACCGGTAATAGCAAACACACACTATCTTCGTTCAAATTCGTATAGTACGTGAAATTTACACACAAGAACCTGACCAAAATATGTTGGTCAGTCTAAACACAATGGCTCAGATAAACAACAAAGTAGTTCAATACCTATCGTGGACCAAAAAAGCGAAGGTGAAGAAGCCTACTCGACAGCCGTGGTGAAACCATTGAAGCAACAAACGATCTCGGCGAACTTTAACAATTAATATTTCGATAACTACTGCCCAGGTCGTTGAACTTCACATGTGACAAACTCAATGCAAATGTGTAGTCTTTTGTTTAAGCTCATTTCCATCATAGTCAATCGAGATTAGGTCTGGAAACTCGGCAAACTTCACAGCGACTATAATGAGCTACGTTTTGATGTTGAACCGTGCCTTACACCGTGCACATCCTTTGTTTTAGGTTTATTAACATTTAAACAACACGGTTGAGCGATTAAACCCAAACGATTCTATTCGATAATTGCTTCATTATACTAAAATACAATAGGTTCAGTGACCGTGCACAAAATTGTATAAAGACGAACAAAAAGATAGAACAAAGACTTTAGCTGAGTTTCCAGACCATATCTCGATTGACTATGGCTGCGTTTACACTGGAGCAAAAGTACCGGATTCATATTGTTTTGCATCCTAATGAGAATAAAAAAACAATACGAATCCGATAACTTTTGCTCTAGTGTAAACGCAGCCTATATGGTGCAACCCAGATCAGTGGTGCAATCAAGTAGAAAACCATTATATTTATACAATAGAAAAGTCATTCGCGCGACTATATTCGCTTAACGTACGGAGGTCTGGAAAGTAATCGGTTACCATAAAGACTATACATAACTTGAACTGTCTTTTTTGGTTTATTTATCTGTAAATACATGCAAAGATTAGAGAAAGTTTAATGAACTCATTTTACAGTGAGTTACATAGAGCGAAAATATCAAAATGAAGACCTGCAATTATTGAGTAGATCGTCTACGATTTTCAAATTATTCAGTTGGGTGTGATTACTGATTAGATCAGTCAAATCTTGACGATCCGCCAAATGGTGTTGAAAACAGCCAACAAATAAAATAGGCTACTCGTCATTGGGAGTAGTATAGAAGGTAGGGTTGCGAGCCCAATCGATGTCAACCGTGAATATAAACACCAAAACATCACCAAATTTGTGTCAAGTCACGACTCGACAAATTTGGCGATGTTTTGGTATTATATTTACGATTAACATCGAATAAGCTCGCAGCCCCACCTTCTATACTACTACAGCAATCGTTAGTCAAGCTAGACACCCCTCCCACGTTTTCTACTCAATTAATGTCAAACACACGCGAGACTAACGAAAACAATACCAAATTTATACCAAATCACGATTTTCGCTAAATTTGGTGTTATTTCAGTCGTATTTTAAAAATAGAATGTGTCGCTTCGTCATTTTCGCATTTTTTAAAAAATAGAAAGTGTCGTTTCAACATTTTCACATATTTAAAAAATAGAAAGCGTCGTTTCAACATTTTCACATATTTAAAAAATAGAGAGTGTCGTTTCAACATTTTCACATATTTAAAAAATAGAAAAGTGTCGTTTCAACATTTTCACATATTTTAAAAAATAGAAAGTGTCGTTTCAACATTTTCACATATTTTGAAAAAATAGAAAGTGTCGTTTCAACATTTTCGCATTTTTGTTCAACAAACTACGACCGACACGTTCTGCTGTTGTCTCAATTCACGCGCGAAAAAAAACCACTAGATTATGATTCTAGTGGTGATGTTTTATCCAAACAAGTATCCAAATGGATAGCGAAATGGCGCTCTTTTGATTGGTCAATTCACACCAGCGTCCACGACAAATGTTTTATCCAAACAAGTACCCAAATGGATAGCAAAATGGCGCTCTTTTGATTGGCTAACAATATTGACTAATTTGCATACTAACAGGTGGCCGGTTGTTTTGCGAATTAGTCCGTTTGTTCACTATTTTCAGTGATATCTCTCACTTCAATGTTTTTGTGACCATACGCATAGGAGTCAATACCATTTTCTAGAAGGTATCGTTTATCATCGAAGCAGGATAGCGATACTTTATTAATTTCATAACTACCGAGCTGGTGTTTGACACTTCTAATGGTCTTCATTATGTGTCACAATTGTTTCTGCTCAAGTAGCACACTTTTGTAATCTTCGTGTCTGATTACCTTTTTAATTATATTCTTTCTAATACCTTTAGCAGTTTTCCCACCACCTCCATCCTCTTTCAAATAACTGTACATCTTACTGCGCAACCCAACGAACTCAATAATTGGCGTTCCAGCGCACTCGTCTTTCATCTTCCCAATAACTTTCTTGTTTTCTTTAAAAGCGAATGGGCTGTCATCGGGATAGTCGCTATTGTCAAACTTTTCGCACTCCATCATAAAGTCAGAATAGACGTCATCGGTTTTGATTGTGTACAACAGACTGTCAGTGTCAGTGAAGTGTAATCTGCAGGTATCGCTAGAGTACTTTTTCATGATATAATTATAGTGAAAATTATACATCAGCGTTTTGCTCAAGTCTAGTATGCACATACCCACATATGCGGGTCTATTTAATGTCAGCGTTTCTTTAACTTTGTGGACAGCGACTAGGTTCTCGCTAAATATCTTGCAAGACACAAACGTTGGCTTCGAGACAAGCTTTTTAAATTTCTCCGCAGTGGTCACTAATCTTACGTCCACACGCTTCCTCAAGTTTTCCATCGTTTTTCCGAACACACTGTTATTCATCAGCTTGAAGAAGTCCTTCTCAAAAGCGTTCTTAGCCGCAGTTATTTTGACTGTGTTAAAGTCGATGTACTTGCCCAACCACTTGGACTGGTCGAACTGTAGGACCCTATGAACCTTTTTGATTTTTAATCCAAGATCTATGTATAACTGCAGATTTCTATAGTGACACACATACTTTTTTTTGTCCATCAAATTAGTCACCAGCTTCTTCACACCACCAACACTCACATTAAACTTATTTTTGATTTTCGTGCAGTACTCCGACAACATGTCAACAGTTATCTCCATCTTCTCAGGAGCCAGCGGGTAATCGTTATGTAGGTCATGCAAATGGTCTGGATACTCCAAGTCGACTTCAAGCAGTAAGCCCTTTTTACTATTGTTGTGATAGTCGCATAGATTAACCTTTTCTATTTCTTTCTTAGTCAACCATTTAAAACCACCCGTAGGTAGACTTCGACTCATTGCCCACCCATACAAATTGTTGGCATCAAGGTAAATCAAATACTTCGACTCTCGCGCTTTATCGTACCCCTTCATGTATTTATTATTCGCCACGCCATGTCTGTTGCATATGTAGCTCACACCACCACGCATACCTAATTCTACGAACTGGAACATGTCAATGTCAGACAATAATTCAAGCTCCACTCCAGTCATCTTTAACATGGCATCCCAAGCCAATCCAGGCGACGTGAAATAGTGACACGGGTCTAATTTATACTCGCGATGGCATGTCTTTCTAAAGTTCTCAAAAACGTCAGCAAGCAAGAGCACATCACTTTTCAAATACAGGTCGTGGTACCCACCCATATTTTCAACGTCGAAGTAGTCCCACACATCACAAGCGCGCTCGTGCATTTCTTCCGTGATATCTGCGTCATTCAAAATATTGTAAAAGTCCTTTTTGGAGGGTAGCTCGCATTCATCGAATTTATCAAAGGAGTCCATATAGTCATAGGGGTAGACTCCCTTTCTTGTCATAAGTGCCAACCCCTCGTCGTGAAACACTTCTGACGTGTATTTGAAAGCGTCCCTTGGTAGGTTCTTCACCAAGTTGTCTAGACCACTACTCATGAACTGAAAGCTGTCCAAAAATACCAAAGTTTTTTCCAAGCATGAAACGCCATGTACTTCTCCATGTTGTTCGGTATCACATTTATGTCTTGACCAAACTTGCCAATCTCCTGCATAATGAAATGGCTATCGTAACCACGTAAGTTGTGAAAGATCACAGGAATTTTATCAGTCAACTTAAAGTTCACATTACAGTGACGATGTGCGGACCCTCTGTACTTACCTGACACGTGACAGTAGTCTCTCACTCTAACGTCAGCGCCAGTGTACTCAACACTGCAAATATGGCAACTTTTAGCCTCGTCAAAGTTCTTCTTATCGTCATCAGTCAGTATCATTTCTTTGTTAAAGTGACTCTCAGATGTCTCTTTACAATATTCGACAATTTCTAACATCTCCCCAATGAACTTGTTAACTGCATTTTCACCGCGATACACTTTTACTGGCTTACTATACGCATTATCATAGCAACAAACTAATTTGTACCCATAACCGCAGTCAACGTGCCTCTGATAAGCGTTTGTGTAGCTACACTTGCTCGATGGTGTTGCTGTGTGCACCTTCTGTGTGATAGCCTCGAAGTCTGCGTACACCACAAATGGTACGTTTAGCTGTCTACTAAAATTCTCGTATTTCACTTTCGTACCTTTTTGTGGCATTTTAATAGCTTGCTTCCCATTGATGACCAAACATACTTCCACATGGCGTTCAAGCACGTCCTCGCGACCTAAAACACTGCAAACAATACCTACAAAAGTGCTTTCTCGCCTTATACTTTGTCTGACGGTACATGAATTTGTTGAAATCGCGAATGTACACATAGTGCTTGCTATCATCGTTAGTTATCAACAATAGGTCCATATGGTCAGGGTACACCTCCTTAGAGACGTACACAGGGAATGGTTGCTTACTCTCATACCCAAAAACATTAATGCTAATATCGTTAGCCTTTTCGATCTTGTTGTAATCTTTGAGTGCGACTGGGAAGTCGATTCCGTCGTAATTCAGCTCGTTGACATGTCTGGCGTACTTTGACGTTCTATCGGAGTGTTTTCCAACAGGAAACTTGTGCGCAAGGTGACACCATCTAAAGCACTCGTTGTCATCCCCATTATTCACGTTTACCAAGCCCTTCATACTGTTGCGCAGCTCCTTTGGTAACGCAATGTAGCTACTCCCATTCAAAGGTCTATAAATAGCGATATTAACGTAGTGTGCGTCTATTTTGTCGATAGTCCATCCAGACCCCTCAGATAACCACCCAGCTATCCGCGTCAAAATCTGTTCCGATCCACGATTGGTAACACCCTCAATATCGTGCTCGTTAATGACGACGAACGTCTCGCTGTTAAAGTAGGCAGTTTTATATGTGGTCTTATCGAGTTCTAGGACTTTCTCAAAAGTGACCTTAACTGTCTCTACCACTTTCATCCCATTAGTCTCACCTAGTTCACGTCTCAAAAGGCTAGTGACAGCGCTTCTACTACCATTTACCTGATTGATGTCTCTAGCGTCAATTACCTCGACTCCATAAGACCTTGTGAACCCTCTCAGTGCTCGATCCAACAGCTGCGTCGACGACGCGTCACTATGGTCTTCAACTGTGGGTTGTGTTTCTTGGTCTCCAAAAAAGCCGTGAACGTTGGTCGCTCTATCTGTTAGTAGGTTCACAGCGGCTGCATTTGTGTAGCTACCTCGAGTCGCACCAGTTCTAACAAGTTTCTTATGCGTCCGCCCACCAACCTCGACTTGTCTTTTTGCCAGTGGGGTTTTCACAGTCCGGCTCATTGGCTTATACTTATACTACACTTTTTTTCTTAGCCCACTCGTTGTAATAACGATCGCTACTTTCACACCATCCCAACTTTGGATACACCACCCCAAACAGATTGTCGTCGAACTTCTCTTTCACCTTTCCGTCTTTAAGGTCTGGCACCCTTTCAAGTGTTTCGAGTTGTCTTCTATGACACAACCTAATAATGTAGTATCCATATCTGCTAACGTTTCTACCCTTTATCAAATTGCATGAGTACAACACATTGACAACTTTCAAGAAGTCCTCTTTTATCAACTCAAGGTGCTCACCCTTCACAACGCTCCGTAGTCTCCTCCCCATCCACCAAGACCGTTTGTGAACGCTTTTTAGTCGTGTGAGTCTCGTGTCACCATAACTCTGAATGTAGCCCCATTCGATGTCGCCACACTTTGGACACACGTACCCACCACAGTCGGTCATGTTTTTCACAACGTCACAATCCAAGCAGTAGTAAAGCCTGGAGGTGTCTCCACACTTAATTTACGTCTCGTTCGCGATCTCATCAATTGTCAAACCATAACTCATCTGCCTCATAAGTTTGTCCATCACTTATACTACTCCAACATTTTTTTTTTTTATCGAGTGAGTACCCATACCGCTATTCCACTACCCAAACCTAGCGCACCAACAAACAATAATTGATAATCCTTCATTTCCGCACTCGGTTGGTAGTAATCCGCAATCTTCGGACTCTTAGTGAACACTCGTCCGCTGTACCGTATGGTCATTACGCTTCTAAGTTCTTCCAACGCGTGGTTTGTGTCATTGATGTCAGCATTAGCATCTGAGAGCTGTTGTCGTAGACGCTGAATCTGATCTTTCTTAGCGATTTCATTTTCATACCACACTTCTTTCGCACTGGCTAACTGTTCCAACGCATGGTTGTGCCTTTTCATCTCAGCTTCATAACCTGAGTGGTTAAACTTTGAAAACATAAAGCCAGCGCCTGCAAAAGCCACTGCATTAAAAATCCCTCCAGCCACAACGCTCACCATTAACTTACGTTGATTTGAATGGATCTGTCGGTATCCACTTTTTCGATTGCATCCATTTTACTAACAAGCGTTCCTGCACCAACAGCTGCAGCAAGTTTCACTGTGCCTTTCACAGTCTCTGGTGTTCCTAATGGTTCTCCCAAAGCCTTTTTCGAAATCATACTCACTACCACAGCACCAGTCGTGACAAGTAGCGCGTCGTACAATTCGTTCATGAGTTCTTTTCGATCGATCGCAGCCATATACATTGTCGTGTGTTTTGTTCAAGAATCAAATGTGTCTAACGCTGGACGACGAGTTTTATGACTCTCTGACGCAGGTGCTGGTGCAGTACTCACAGGTTCTTTTTCACTGCTAATTGTGTACCATAACGAAGCACCAGCAATGATAACACCAAGTGTCCCAACAATGTAACCATAGCTCCACTCACTACCCTGTTCCTCGTTGACTATCATTTCACGCATTTTCTTTTCTTTCGCGGCTTTCGATATCTCAGCCAACTTTTACCAGCAGCGACGCGCTTTGGGTCCTTCACCTTAACACTTTTCACATCAGCTGTGTTCTTAGCGTCAGCAGTCTGTGAGTCTTCAGCCATCTAATACACTATCACGTGTTATCTTACTCACAGTTGGCCTCACAGGTATCTCACAGATGACCTCACAGATATCTCACAGTCCCGAACCAAACGCACTAAAAAAAGGGAGCTTTTTCTCTGGAGATATAGTATAATGACTCAAGACCAAGCCCGCCAAGAAGAGCGCATCGCCGCAGCGTTGAGACACGACTTTATCGATGTGCGCACCCCACGAGACACCTCTGGACCTAGCGTCTTAAGAGAGTACTCGTCAATCTTCACATTGTGCGACCCCAGTTGCAAAAATGAGGAAGTGGTGAGACGACTCCACATACAGGTTCCCACCATAGAGCGCATTCACATAACTTGGGTCGATCTTCAAGAAGACACAGCCAACCGGTTGGCCAGCTTGCTAGCTAGCGAGATCCCTGTGTGGTGTTACTCACCATTCAAACGTCTTATGCTGGCAAGTAGTGACTACCTAAGAGACCCTTGTGAGTCTACCGCCACGCTACTTGGTAACTACCTCAAAGTGTTCTTAGCGATCCTTCTATGGAGACCGAGTCCAACCAAACTCAAAGCATGGTTACACCTCGCCGCAAACCGTGACGCTAACGTTTGCAAGGTGGGGTGTAACGAAGTGCTGAGTGCGGGCGATCTCAAGGACCACATACTCTCGCTTGCCCACGTAAGTTTCACGCAAGACCTCAAGAAGTATCGGTGCTACCCATGTGGTATGGCCACTAATAGTCGAGTGTGCCACTTAAGACACGAGAGCTCGAGGTCTCATCTTAAAAACTTAGAGCTTCAGCGGATATTTAACAATGAGCAACAGTTGCCGCAACAGGAGAGAATATCTCTCTGGAGGTATAGTAACCATGAAGAAAGTTGGTAAACTAGAAATCGTGATTGGTCCCATGTTCGCAGGAAAAACGACAGAGACTCTCCGCAGGTTAGTTGCGTTAGGTAAGTCAGGGCTCAAAGTCCGTTACATGAACAACACAGGTGACACTAGGCGAACCGACCACGCGTTCTCCACACACCGTCAGACCATTGTCGTCGGATCAGACAGTTTACCTGCGAAGTTAATCACCAACCTTCCGAGTTCTTCCAAACTAACTGGCTACGACGTCATAGGAATTGATGAAGGCCATTGGTACTCTGATCTACTCCCAATTATTCGCGAATATGTCAAAGACGGCATTCACGTCATTATTTGTGGTCTCATATCAACAGAGCGCTTAAAAAGAATTGGTGAGCTTGACACGCTCTTCCCAGTAGCGGACGACATCACATTTCTAAAAGCGTATTGCGCCGTTTGTCGTGACACTTACGGAACAACTGTTGACGCACCATTCAATTGGAGATATAGCCCAGGACCATCGTTTGTTGGTGGTGCTGAGCAATATCGTGCAGTGTGCAGACTGTCATCATCCTTCCACGCGAAATTAAGGGTGTTCTCAACACACCCCACTTTTTAAATTTAGACATTGGTCACATGAAGCGCCCAATGTCATAGAAACATTTTTTCACACAGTGGTCAGAAGGTTTGTGAAATAAAGAGGGAGAGTTTCGCAGATATTTTTATCGAGTTAAAAAACGTCTTTAAAAAATGCTAGAGCAGTTGTCGCTTCAAACGTCGTCTCAACAACGAGAACGAGTGCTAATTCGACTTATTACTCGCTGTCTAAAAAGTCTCTTTACAATAGTGTCTCTCGTGGTTACTCAACGCTGATTTATTTTTAAATTTACGAAAACACTGGGAACACTGAGACCCAACGTCAAAGAAATATTTTATTACCGTGGTAATAGCGTCGTCGTATGAGTCGCACAACAATGTTAGATAACCAGCGGATTTGTATCTGAGCAGCAGAGAGTCTTGCTCTTCAGATGTCTTACCTGTGCCACCTGGGTTCTTGAACTCAATTACGAGTCCGCTATGCTGTCGGTTTGCGTTGGCAATAATCAAGTCAGGCGTTCCACGTTGGTAACCTTTTTTCCACGAATTTATTCTTTTACTCGAAGTGTCTTGATTCTCACCACAAGCGGCTATCAAAATAGCTTCTGGATAATACTTCCTAAGAAAACCAACAACTTTCGTATGAAGGTCGAAACTCAGTGATCATTTTAAACTGATTGTGTTTGAGACCGACGTCAGCTAAACCCTTTCTAATGCTTGGTAAGACTTCTGTGTGCACCCACCTTCCAAAGTGTTTCGCACGCTCCATTTTACTCGAGAACGTTAGTGAGTAGACCCCAAGTTCGTTGATAAACGAGGCCTGTTCCATCTTCATTTTGCAATCAGGTTCGACGTGGTCGTTAACTGCATCTTTTGGTCGAGCATAACCTAGAGCGCTCGCGACTTCTTTTGCTTTGAACCATATGTCACCGTTGTGATTAACCGTCGTGATTTGGTGACCATCGAAATCAAATAGTTGAAGTGCTGTGGGAGTCATCACTATATAGTCTCCCACAAAAAAACTACTCGATGTGGGCGCTAGGTTTTTTATAGATCTGGTTTGTTGTGTACCAACGCATCAGGTGTGTTTCATTAGTCTTCGGTTTTCTACGTCGTCTGAAAAAGTTTCTAATGTTACGAACCAGTTTTCTAAGCCAACCCATTTTAACTTAGGTCACGTCTCCTACCACTCCCACAGTGTCTGACTCTGGTAACATAATAGGTTTGCCGTAAGTCTTTTTAGACCTCATACCAATCTCAGCGTGGAGCTCGAGAGTAACGTCACCGCGACCAAATGACCCACCAGCTTTGAACATGTGATCATGAGTCGTCTTATTTATCTTATATATTTCATGAGGTCTCGAAAAACATGCTCCCATTTACTTTATACCATATTCCTTCATCATTTCTCCACCCATGACTATGATGTCTCGGTTCGTCATGTAACCACTCACGATTTTCACACCGTAGAATTCTATTAACGATGGGTACGCATAAGGTGCGAGTGGTATTCTTGGTCGATGTATTCCAAAAATCGTTCCATAGGGTGTGCCTATCTTTTTCATATTTGCTACGAAGTCTGAATCGGTTGACTTGGTGTTGTTGACCCTGACATGCGAGTTGCTCATTTGCCAGTGTATCGATATCATATGCATTTTACTTATGTCAACGCCACTCGGAATAGTGCATATGCTCTCCATTGCTGGGATGCTGCCACCATACGCGAGTCCATTAGTCATACCAGTCTTGTACCCTATGAACTTATCCCACTGACCGTCGTCGTTTGATATAATTGTCTCCCAATTTGACCCTGCGGTTCTCATAGGTAACCTCACCACAACAAAAATGGAGAGATCACACCATTGCATACTATGGGCAATTAAAATGAAGGCCTGACTCAAGTGGGAGTGGTGTTAACACAGGGGATAGAAAACTTTGGCTTACACTGCTGATGCCAATAGTAGGGCCATAGGTTGGGTTGTTTTGCACTAATTTACTTGTTTCACCAATGGCTTTCACTTTGTTTGAACCATTGGTGTGAAATTCCACGTTTTTCAAGGCGTGTGTGCTAACATTGAAGTCGAACACAATATTGTAGGACTGACTCTTTAGGTAGCCTGATAGCAATTGCTCTAGAGTTCTTTTGTTTGTGGCGTCTGAGTCATCGACTGGGTCTGCTACGTTTTTTATTGCTGAGCCTTGCATGTCTATTATTCCGGACATTCTTCCACCGGTCGCGCTTAATTTAGGATCTTCGTCCAGATGCCTTTTCGTTCTCTTTAGTATTTTATCGTGAGGGTCGTCAGACTCATACCCATAGTTTAGACTCATTACTACCTCAAGGTGTATTTGGTTAGTAGATAGCCAGAGACTGCTGAGAACCCTAACACTATCGCTAGCGTTGTCGTGTCTGACTTATTTGTGGTGGTCTGTGCCTTCTGATTGGTGGCGACCATTGTTTTCTTCACGGGTGGTGCTACCAAGTTAGTCACCACATTTTCTTGGTGGACTTTTTTAGCCGCAATCGTTGGTGTTGTTTGCATTCAAGCGAGTGTTCACTCCAAATCTCATGGACTCTGTGGCAATCTTTAATAAGTTGTTGTACCCAGCGATTTTATTCTTGAGTATCACCACGTTACTTGGCATCAACCATGTACTTGGCGACACTGCAAGATTTTGGACAACGTTGGTGTCTCTAATCGATTTATTCATGTTGAGAATCCATGTCGACACGTCATAGTTGATAACACTGTCAGAAAACAACTTTCGGAACTCTTGCTGGGTCTCTAGACTTCCTGCAGAACCACCAACGACTGACACACGTGTTCTAGCTTGTGCACCAAGTGTGGAGTACACAAAAGCTTCTATACTTTGATTTAGATATTGCAGTCCAATGTTGGTGAAGCCGTCTGACAATCGCGCGACGTATCGTCTGTAATCGTTCTGAACGTCGTTGAGTGTGTAGACTCTGGATTCGCCTAAAGTGCCATCGCTCAGGACTTTACTCTGGTAGTAATGTTTTCTGGGGATCTTGGAAATCTTACCATACAATTCGGAAGCGTTGAATTCTCTACTTATCGATTTCATGGTCTCGCCACCTTCCATTCTTCTGAGAAGTCTCCTAATGGTGAAGTACACATGAAATCTCATCACACTTGTGACCACAGGGTGAACTTCTTGTGACACTGATAAATGTTGCAGCGAGACACCACAACAGAAACTCGCGCAATACATCGCAAACACAACACGGTAGTAAGATTCGTTGTCGTCCCACTTCGATTATGGTCTTTGACGTGGTGATTTGTAAGGTTGGTAGCTTTGACATGAAGTAGCTATTTTGGTTAACAAAAACTTTGAAGTTATTCACTGGATAATTCAACACGTTTTCTGTTGGATAGCCGTCCCAAAGCCCCCAGTGGTTCTTATGACCTTTTGGTAGTGGTTGGATAGCTCCACCGCCTTGCCATATTATTGGGAACTTACTATTGTGTAGCCACCTCCACATGTTTTTATCATTTTTGAAGGTTGTGCTGGTTATGTCTGTGCTGAGGATGTCGTTGTTTCTGAAGTACACGTCGGACACCAAGGATCTCACCATCTTGCGAAATATTTGGATAGAACTCGAATTTGCTTAAAGTAGCGTGGGGGTACTTTTTGATGAGGTCTGCCTTTGCGTCGTGTGTAGCCTTCGATGTGTTCGCCATCGCACGTTCGTAGTACTTTCCATAGTAGCCATGAAGGGCTTTCTGCATATAATATACTGTATGTTATACACAATGCGAAAGTTGACGGTATTCATTGAAGGTGTGGAAAAAGTTGTGTCCTTTGACAGCGCGATGATGGTCATACACGATAACCCATACATTATGGTCAAGACAGCCACTGTGTTTTGGGACTATCATAACACGACAAATGGCGACAGCATTCAAGTCTTCACGCTGGATGACTCTAGGGTTGGCTCTTTTAAAAAGATTAAAGTGGGTGAAGGATACTTTAGCTTCGACGCATTGGTCAAAGTTTTAAAACATGGGTCTAACGAGCGTAAGGTGAATCTCGAGATAGAGAAACTGGTGCCCACAGGCAAATGTAGGGTTAAGGTTAGTAGCTCAGCTGTGTTAGACACCCTTGGGCCTCTACTTGGTTTCGCGAGAGTTGAGGTGATTCAGAATGACTTACAGTGGCACACTAGCCCAAACGAGGTCGACATGTATAGAGGTCTGAAGTACATAGAGGTTTCGTGTGACGTTGTTGAAACGGAAAGCAATGTAGGCATTGATGGGAAGCGTAGCGATGTGATCACAACGTTGCCAATACCCACCGAGCAGTCTTTGAAGGGGTCAGTGCAACGTCATGTGGACATTGAGTCCAAGGTGGGTATTAAAAAAGGTGTTTACTCAAGTATGACATTTCGTGTCAAACCAAATAACGACAATCTTAAAATTGGTGCGGTGTTATTGGAACTGTATGTAGTGTGAATTATATGGAACTCGGTGTGGAAACAGAACAAGGGTTGAGAGACATCTACTATAATCCCAAGACAGGGTACACTGGTGCAGAGAGGTTGTATCAAAGTGCGTTGGGAGACGGATTGAAAGTGACTAGAAAAACAGTGAAAGAATGGTTGACCATGCAGGGACACCTACACTAGGTACAAACCCATTGTGAGGAGACATAAGTTCCGCGCGACTTTTGTTGGGTTTCTTGGTGAAGAGCTCCAAATGGACCTAGTGGACATGAGTAAGTACTCAAAACAGAATGGCGGTTATTATTGGATATTGACAGGCATTGAAATATTGAGTAGATACGCTTTTCGAATTGCAGTTTATAGAAAAGACACTAAGAACATGACTAAGGCTGTTGGAGAGCTATTGAATGACTTTAAAGATCGGTTTGGAGCCATGCCTAAGTTAGCGCAATTTGATGATGGACTTGAATTCTACAACGTTGGGGTGAAAAGCTTGTTGAAAGAACATGGTGTTGAATATTTCAGCACTAAGAGTGATAAAAAGGCTGCTGTTGTTGAGCGTTTTAATAGAAGTCTCAAGAGCATTATGTGCACTGTAAATGAAAAAGGGTTGAAACGACCCCAAATTTCGTTTTAGCCCTGTTGGAGCCGAAGCTGTTTTGGCCCTACGTGAAAGCCATTTTGGGATTCGAGAGCTAGATCGACACTAACAGGGCCATTTTAGGTACACTAAAAAGCCAATTTGGCCCTACCCGTTTCCAAAACAGCCCTTCAGCAATTTTGATGCAAATATTTGTGTAATCGATTTGCTTTATTTTATACTCATTCGATAGAGGAAGTTCTCCCCTTTCCAATGCTGTGCAAATAAGCGAATTTAGACGGAAATTGATGACGTTATGCCAGTTTGAATAATGGACAAAAAAGGGGTTAAAGAATCAAATTGCTTAACAAGATCATGTTTTGACAGCAATTTTGATGGAAATATTTGTGTAATCGATTTGCTTTCTTTTATGCTCATTCGATAGAGGAAGTTCTCCTCTTTCCAATGCTGTGCAAATGAGCGAATTTGTACGCAAATTGATGACGTTATGCCAGTTTGAATAATGGACAAAAACAAGGGTTAAAAAATCAAATTGTGTAACAAGATCATGATTTGACAGCAATTTTGATGCAAATATTTGTGTAATCGATTTGCTTTGTTTTATACTCATTCGATAGAGGAAGTTCTCCTCTTTCCAATGCTGTGCAAATAAGCAAATTTAGACGCAAATTGATGACGTTATGCCAGTTTGAATAATGGACAAAAAAAGGGGTTAAAAAATCAAATTGCTTAACAAGATCATGTTTTGACAGCAATTTTGATGGAAATATTTGTGTAATCGATTTGCTTTGTTTTATACTCATTCGATAGAGGAAGTTCTGCTCTTTCCAATGCTGTGCAAATGAGCGAATTTGGACGCAAATTGATGACGTTATGCCAGTTTGCAAAATGGAGGAAAAAAAGGGTTAAAAAATGAAATTACTTAACAAGATCATGTTTTGACAGCAATTTTGATGGAAATATTTGTGTAATCGATTTGCTTTCTTTTATGCTCATTCGATAGAGGAAGTTCTGCTCTTTCCAATGCTGTGCAAATGAGCGAATTTGGACGCAAATTAATGACGTTATGCCAGTTTGAATAAATGGACAAAAAAAAGGGTTAAAAAATCAAATTGCTTAACAAGATCATGTTCAGACCCAAAACATCAATTCAGCCCCACCGTTTTCCAATTCAGCCCCACAGATCAAAACGACTCTCATTCCCGGGGCTGTTACGGCTCCACTTGCAGCGCTACTTATGATGTCCATATCAGCCCCCAATGAATTCATTTTGGCTCTCTTTTTCCGAATCGGCTCTTACACATGTCAAATCGACCATTTGTCAAATGTCTCTTACACATGTCAAATCGACCCATTTGTGGCAAATCGACTCCGTTGTCAAATCGACTCCCTCTTGCCAATTTAGCTCCATACTTCAAATCGACGCCCGCGTGTCATATCGACCCCCGAGTTTCAAATCGACTCATGTCAATTGTCAAATCGACTAACGCGTGTCAAATCGACTCGCGCGTGTCAAATCGACTCGCACGTGTCAAATCGACCCGTGTGTGTTAAATCGACTCCCGGCTGTCAAATCGACTAGGGCGTGTCAAATCGACTCGCGCGTTTCAAGTCGACTCGACCGTGTCTCAAATCGACTCTCCTGCCAAATAGTTCTCTCTGTGTAATCGGCTCGCGCGTGTTAAAGCGACGGGCGTGAAAGCATTGATATTATCTTCTCGATAGTTTTTATTGGTCGAGAATATCATCTATCTAATTTCAAGTGGCATGTTTGGCCAGTAAGACAATAGTATAAATATGGGCCATTCTGGTTAGTGGATACATCATACATTTGAACCGTTTTAGCGAGTTAGACTTAACCAGCTACATCGTGCTACATCAATATGGATGCTTCCAGACAACATTTTTATGTTCAGAAGTAAAAGATTGGTTGCTGTCCCATGATTTCCCAGAAGGTCGTGGAACGTATCGGTAAGTTTCACGATATTATATACTTTTACTGCAATGACACTATATATTGCAGTTCTATCTTTTTGATCAATATTGTGTAATAAATGTGATTTTTTATATTTGTATATGTAGAAAGTGAAGAATTAAATGGCGAGGACATGACAACCTTGTACGAAGTTGACGCAGAAATGAGACACTTTTTTCCTTCATTCAAATTTCGCCAGAAATTCAAAGGATTTCTTAACGACGTAATTAAAGAGAAGGTAAGAATTCACGTTAAAATTTTCGATTTCGCAAATTTTATACATTGCTAGACTAACAAAATAATGTTCTATTCGAAAACCCGGCGCAGACGACCCGGGCTCTGGGAACGAGAATGTATGCGCCCGCGATATATTCATTCAGAGGTTCCGAGCATGCGTAGAAACTATTTGCGAATTTGGCGCCTATTCTACAACTACAAGTGACCGTTGGGATTTATATTTGCATTCGAAGAAGGAAAATGGGATAAAATCTAGCGCTAAACTCGCGTTCGATACAGTATTTTGTTCACTTAATATTTAGTGTTATAAAGATGTTACTTTTCTCAGGAAATACGTTCAAGAAACGCCTCGTAGTTGGATTGTCCGCTGTGGAAGAATTTTCAACATGGCTGATCTCCGTGTCGACCTGATCACTGGACTGTCGATTTCGCTACTAAGCTTATTCAAATTGTTGCGTATATAAGCTACAAAACGAATACGAGCCTTGTAGTATTAAATTCCAGCTTCTCTGTTTGTTATATTTGTAGTGTGCGTGTGCGAGTGACTGCGAGAATGAAGATGATGGTGTGATGGTGGTGTACATGTACCAAACACTTCTAGCCGAGGCCAAATGCGTATCCAGTCACAATGACAATCGCCATCGTCTGCCGATAGTTCTCCCAACCAAGCTAGTTCTCCCGAGTAGGTGTATCGGCTGGCTTCATCTGTGCAAGTAAGTCTTAAAATTGCCATATTTTACATTCCAATATATTTAACCTTAGTAATTTTGATGTGTATGTTTAATCTTCTCCTATTTAAGCTAGTTAAGACTTAATTATTGCAATTTTGTCTAATGCCTACGATTTAAAGATATTTTATCATTGAATCTTTGACAGTTCTATCGAGAAAATTATTCAACAAGTTATAGGAAGCTTAGGATTAATAAATAAATAGACGTACATTTTCTGAATGCCTGAACTGGCAAATATTATGGACATTCACATTGGTGGTTTATTTCAGCTTATTGGATAGAAATTCAATGGACAGGGAAATGTATTATATCCTATTATCATTCTTATAATTTGGCGGCCCTTTTTCCCCAGAGTGTAAGATCACTTTTAGGTTTCAAGAGTTTGTAGAACTGCACAACATATACAATTATCTGGTTATGCTGCCCTTGAAGCAAAATAATGTTTCTTAATTAGCTTTACACTTGTATATAAAAAATCTATCAATGTTATATGTTTGATTTAGAAATATATTATTTAATCACATTTCTACGGTCTGTACTATGATATACATGGGCTGCACACTCTTTGGGAACCTGCAGGGCTGTGAGCAGAACATTTTCATGTTCTGGAACTCTGTCCTAAACACGATGTGTGGGTGCGAAGATGTTGTGTAGGAACAGAACTGTACAGATTAGAAATATGATTACTGATATTTTTCCAAACATATAGAATATATATGAATCTGGAAAAGCACTAAAAGAATAGAAAGAAAAGACAACAACTAAAGAAGGAGGAGAAACTTTTATTTAATAGAAGAGAGATGAAAAAGGCAATTAATAGCCTGAAGTCATCTGTAGTTTATTTGAGATCTGAAAATGATAAGCTAAGGAAGAGGACTAGAGAAAAAATGCAGTGCAGAACTACAATTCTTAAAAATGTGAAAAGTTAAGAAATGTAAAAGCTATAAGAAGAGATCAGCTAAATTTAGTTTTGAATGATAAAGAAAAGGGAATGATTCTAGGAAAGGGTTGTTTTGGAGCTTGTAAGCTTACGAGGTTACATGTTTCTGGTGAATCTGTACTTGTTGTAGCCTGTGTGCAGACCCCACCTGATAATAATATTATTATTACCGGTCGCGGAAGGTGATATAGTGTAGTTCATGTTGATGTCTATTTTGACTCGAGTTTCCAACAGATGTTCTCCCTTTGTGTTTGCCTTGATATTAATCCCAAATTACTTATTATGGAATTTTGTGGTCTGACTGATTCAAAATGCTGAACAGTATTTTCATTGTTGAAAGGTATTGCTCCTATTTCTCTTGTGCAAAATAATTGGTTGGATAGCCTGGGCAAGTGTTGTGATGGATGTTTTTATTTACACACAATGGGTATTCTCCATTGTGACATTAAGTCAGATAATATTATGGTTATCCACGGTTCTGCTATGCAATTAGAACCTAAAATAGTATATTTAAATTTTAAATAAGGCAAATTATATAAGAAATTGTGTAGTAAAGAAAATTCCAAGTAATAAAAGAAACTTTACAAAGGTAACTATCAACACATTGTCATTAACCCTGTGCATTATGTGACGGGTTGTATCATCCATGTGCTGCAACAGATGTTTATAGCTTTGGCATACTGCTGAATTAGGTTTCAAAATTACCAGCAAGAAAGTGTCCTGTTTGTGTATCAATTCAGTGTTTGGATCAACGCCCCAAAAATAAGTTGAGGCATTTAGTGACATTAATGCTAGTTTCACACATCTACGGTATGTATCATGATTTGCAAGTTGCAAACAGACAAATTATTTGCTGATGCCAAAGGCAGGCTTGCAGTACTGGTTTGTATGTTTGATTAGTGTTGGAATACATGTATATTTACCACTGCACTGTACAATTGAACATACAGTATATCACAACCATGCTCTTTATAATTATTCAAGGCTAATTGACTAACTGGATAGAAAAATGCAAACTGCCCATCATGGTATGTATCTGTCTTGTATAGTTTTGTTAATTAAAAAATGTGTGTTTTGTTTCTTTGAAATAAATATATATATATATATATATATATATATATATATATATATATATATATATATATATATTATATATAATATATAATGTGGGTTGTAAACTTGTAAACTGCAGGAATGCACTACTGCCATTTCGACATACATACACACATATACACATACTCTACATACATACAATGCATACAATACACACATACATGCATTAAAACCTCGGCAGTACACAACTACACAACTTATAATTTTGCTATATATCAGAATTGTCTTACACAACATGTGAGTGTAGTTTCTCTGCATGTACACTGAGACTACACGCACAAAGCCAGGTGTTACAAAACTCTTTATAAGCGTCACTGTATAACTAACAGTCTAACATAATTGTGCTATTTGTTGTATTGTATTGCAAATACTGCAATATGGCTAGCTCTGCTACTAGTGACATCAGTGTTATTCTGGGCATTTGTTTGCATGGCGAGAAATGAAGGCCACACACGAGCGTTGGGAATGTACTGTATACAACACAATTCTCACCCGAATAGTAATTACATAGGGAGAATAAAGAAATGTCTTAATATGTCTCTACATTGTAGATGTTTGAGAAAACCTACAGTATCATTTCAATCTGATACAAGCAAAGTGAAGTGTCAATCACTGAAATGTCATTGGCAAACCTGTTTTTACGTTCTGAACGAGTGAACGATGCGTTTATCGCGAACGAATTTTGACCAAATGCTCAACAAGAACAAATATGGAGAATAGTCATAATTACCACTGACCTTCAATCATGCACAAAATATATTGAGACTTTTCACACTCACCCCCCTTTCCCCCTTATTTCAATGTTGTGGGGCTAGTTTATGTATCACAAATTATGAAGTTAGTCTGAAATTGTAGCAGGCACATTGGCAGTGATAATTCAGCAATAAGAAATTAAGATAAAAGATAGTTATCCCTAAATACAACATTGAAAAGGGGGGAAGGGGGGTTGTCTCAAATATTTTGTGGACGATTGTTGCTTCCCATGCCATTCAAATACATCCATTTCAGTCAGTTTACAAGCTGGTTTCAATCTGATTCGAGTTGCCCAAGAGACAGTTCCTTCGGTTGTATATATGATTTTGTGTGTATTTGTGATCTCTGCGTGTTCTCAGTGTCGAATCGTATTATTAGTCCTTTCTCCGGAATCTGCGCATAATTTCGAGTGCAATTCATTGCATACTAGACGGTATATTTCCATTTCTTGTCTTGCATGTATCGTGGTTCGATATATTGTCCGCCATTTGTTTAGCTACCAGTCTCTTAAACTGTAAATAAACACTCGGCTTTGAAAACTACGCGACAAATGGCGATATTTTTAAATATATGAATATGGATGAGGTGAAGACAAGGCCTCTATTTTAATAATAACTTAACACTTAACAAACAGTGTTATATTACAGGTTCGATTCCTGTCTGGGACATAATTTTTCTGAGGATACGAGCTTGACGATCGTCCATGTATCGTCTGTCTACTCCAAGTTCTCCCACATTCATAACAGCAGTATTATATATAAAACAGTGTTATGCAGTATATTAAACAGGCGACGGAAACCAATTTATTTCTCATTTCCATAAAAAATAAATTATTGATTGGATGGGGAGTGCAGAGTTAGAAATCCAATGAATTAAACTATGTTAAATTACTGGACAATTCTATTCCTGAAAATAACCGTGAAAATGTATTGTTGGTAGTCTGGGTAATAGTATAGTGCCCAACACCTTCCTCTGCCCCGCCCCCTAAATGTCTTTCATTTCTCGTCATGAAGAATGGATTAATTTTTTATCTGATTGGTTATTTTTAGGAGCATGAAAAAGTGAAACTTGTTGTGTCAAACTTGGAACAACCTCATATTGTGGTCCTTGGGACTGCATTGGAGTATAATAACAAATAAGTGCTGTTTTGAGGCTGTTCTTTCCTTGTTGTCAAGTTTCTATGTTTTAATATAGATTATGGTAACGCCAAGGGTGTGTTATCCTTTTTGGAAACTGTAGTTCTTGGCAACACTAAGCAAAAGGGTTGCAATTTTTCAATGCATTTTCATAAGTATTTCATGAGAACCATGTTTATATTTTGGCTATTATTTTTAGGTTATTGTTATCAATGAATTGAAAAACTTTATTTGTTCAGACAGTCGAACTCTTACGCAAGTTATTCACAAAATAGGTTACAGCAAGTACAGTAATCAATGTGATATTAGACAATGCCTTCAGGTTATTAATATTGCTAGTTATGGTTCCGTATATTATTTCTTTTGTTAACTTCGCAAATGAAAATTATTACAATTATTATTCATTCTAAATATTGTACAGTTGCTGTATTTTAATCTTTTGTTCGAATCTGGTTGCAGGTCCAAGCCCCATACTGGTCCAAACGGTTCAAAAATGTTGCTAACTTTTAATCTGCTGTATATTGGCTTGTTTTGGGTCCGTATAATGACTAAAATATAAACCAAAATAGCTCAATAGCTAAATCGACACTTTTTGGGGGCCATAATGCCACCGAATATGAGCCAAATTGACTCATTGGTTTTCCAAAATGGCCCCGCGATTTTCTGAAATGGCCCTGGTCAAAAGTTGAAACAGCCCCTGCTTCTTCCAGAACAGCCCTTCATTGGGGGCAGAAACTGCTCTCTATTGTTGGAGCCAAAATGGCTCTGCTCCGCAAGCTGAATCGACACTTTTTTGGGGCCATAATGCCACCGAATAGGAGCCAAATTGACTCCTAGATTTTCCAAAATGGCCCCACGATTTTCTGAAATGGCCCTGGTCAAAAGTTGAAACAGCCCCTGCTTCTTCCAGAACAGTCCTTCATTGGGGGCTGAAACTGCTCTCTATTGTTGGAGCCAAAATAGCTCCGCTCCGCAAGCTGAATCGACACTTTTTTGGGGCCATAATGCCACAGAATAGGAGCCAAATTGACTTCTAGATTTTCCAAAATGGCCCCACGATTTTCTGAAATGGCCCTGGTCAAAAGTTGAAACAGCCCCTGCTTCTTCCAGAACAGCCCTTGATTGGGGGCTGAAACTGCTCTCTATTGTTGGAGCCAAAATAGCTCCTCTCCGCAAGCTGAATCGACACTTTTTTGGGGCCATAATGCCACCGAATAGGAGCCAAATCGACCCCTTGATTTTCCAAAATGGCCCCGCGATTTTCTGAAATGGCCCTGGTCAAAAGTTGAAACAGCCCCTGCTTCTTCCAAAACAGCCCCTACTTAAAGCTGAAACGGCCCATACCCTGGAGGGGCCAAATCACCCCTAAGGGGCCATCTTATTATAGGTGCCATTTTGACCCCAAAAAAACAGTGTGGAAGTACTTTTATACCCGTGGAACGTACAAATGGATTGACGTTCTTGACCAATTTGTGGACAATTACAATAGCAATGTGAATCGAAGCATTATGATGAAGCCAAAGGATGTCGATAAGTCAAATGAGGGTGAAGTTTGGACCACTTTGTTTGGTCATCAATTTGCAGACAACCCATTGCCGAAGTTTAGAGTTGGTCAATCAGTGAGAATTAGTAAATACAAGAGTGTGTTCACAAAGGGCTATGAAGCCAACTTCACTGAAGAGCTATTTAAAGTGGTAAAGGTTATTCGCGGTGATCCAAATGTGTATGAAATTGAGGACATAAGTGGTGAACAGATTATTGGTAAGTTTTATGAGCAGGAATTATCGCTGGTCAATAAGAAACATGGTGATGATGTGTATAGAGTTGAAAAGGTGTTGAAAAGAAAGAGAGTCGGAGGGAAGAAGATGGCGCTGGTCAAATGGTTGGGTTATGAGAGCAAACATAATTCGTGGATACCAGAAAGCGACATTCAAAATGTGAGCTAATGTAATATGGCTGAAGGTGGGGAAGGTTACGACGAGATCGAGATGGATAACCTTGATAGAGCCTACACTGATGATCAATTAGATGTCGAACTTGAAAGTGTCACTCAAGCTTACAATTTACTTGGCGATAAGTACGTCAGCGGTGACATGCCAGACGTTGAGCGCGTTGAGTATGAAAAATTGTACGAGAGAGCAAATAGATTGCAGGACGAACAGGATAGAAGGTCTCGAGAGAAAGAGACGTCGTTTATCGACACTGACGATGGTAAAACGGTGACAATAAGGGGAACCAACACAGAAGTCCCAGCGGTAGAGTTTGTCGAACAGGAGTCGTACGGTGACGTTAATGACACAAGCTACAGTATAGCTCTTGAAGAGAAGTCGGACGATCTTTATAGAAGATTGGATGAGTTAAACGTGTTCAACAAAGAGGTAACAAAAAATCAAGTAAAAAGAATCAAGCTAATAGATAAGAAAATACGTAAGTTATACAAAAAAAAAAGACTCGGTCGTGACGACGCGTCAAGGAAAATAGCCGACAGATCATATGTGACGGACTCAGGGTCTATTCTTTTCAAACCGATAAACAAAGATGGTAAATATGGGAAATCCAAACGAATTCTAATACCTGGGAAAAATGGTTTGATCTACAGTAAAGATGTGAGTAATAAAAACGCGATTGAGCAGTTCAAACAGTTAGTTGGTCAAATCCCTGAGAATACAGAAACAACAGTTGTCACAACAGAAGTGATCCAGATGACTTCCCAGTAGTTGAGACAAAAGTGGGCTATGACGACATACCTGGGCTAACACCAGACGAAAACCGCGAGCTGAATGGTGCGCTCAACCCAAGCGATGGTGTGGTGCGCGAATCAAGAATAGGTGCCAATGGTGCATTGCGAATACAAGCAAACCATTTTCAAGAAGCGATAGACAAAGCGAATGAAAGAATAGTAGAGCTCGAGGGAAAAGACCTTACGACTGCAGAGAACGAAGAGTACATTGATCTACACGAAAGAGTGATTGGACTTACGCAAGCTAAATACAGAACTTTAGGACAGCTAGAAATAGAGGAGGTTAGAGAGCAACAAGAAGTCGACATTGACAGGTTTCAGAGATTCAAGGAATGGGCTAAAGAAAATATAGTTGGGTTGAGTGCCGTAGCAATTTCAGTGGCTGGGATTATAACAACTATTATTATCGCTGGTAGGTCTGCTGTTGTGAAAGGCGCTATGGCCACGAGGTCATTCGCACAGGCTGTTAAGAACGCGATAACGAAGATGGGTCCATGGGCTGTTGGATTGGCTAACTTAGTTTACAATGCGTTGACGTTGGGTGCGAAGGGTCTCGCTTGGTTGGCTCGAAATCTGTGGGTACTCGCGGTGGTGTTTGCGTGGTTCGCTTATGACTACTACAAGCTAAAACGGTAGTGATAAAACATATGTAAAGTATATGAACGTCACGTCGGCAGAGTTGAGTCCTGGTTTTAGACGAGCGACCATGGGTGTCATAAAAGGGGTGAGAACGCAGCATGTGATCACGTTGAACCCTAATAAAGTCAGTCCTGGTGAGGAACTTTACATTGATGTACCAAAGCTCAAGGTTAGCAGCTGTTTGGTGTCTGGATCGTTGGGTCTAGTGTTCGACTTTAAAAATGCAAATGACAAAAGTTGGTTCTTGAACAATGTGAGTAAGTTGCTTTGTGAGAAACTCGTTGTGAAACTAGCTGGGGAGACTGTGTATGACAACAGTGGGGAAAATTACACTGGTGTTTATCGCGACCTTTGGGAAAGTGTTACTGTGCGAGACCAAATGATTGATTATGGTATTGGTGGTGAGAACTTGAGAAAGCTAATTTCTAAGGACGACAGTGGCGCGACAAGTGGGAACGTTGCTAAAGTTAGTGACGCGTTAATGTTTGGTGTGATTGGAACGAAACAGCGGATAAAGCTCGGCAAGATCATGAATGACCATGGGTTGTACGCTCCTTTTAGCATGAACAACAACTTGCAGTATGTGATCACACTCCCGAAGGCCACAGACATCATGGTGGCACAATCCGGTGGGAGTGTAGGTGGATATACTCTGGAGAACCTTGAACTTGAGTATGAAACGATCGATTAACCAGGAGCTCTCTGATGAAATAACGTCGGGTTACGCAAGTGGTAGGAGTTTGTCATATGAACACGTCACGTTGATGAAAACCACTGAATGGGACAAAGGCACAACCATTGTGAACGAGAATGTTAATCTCCCAAGAAAAAGCATGAAGGCAATTGTGTTGCTATTCACGAATAAGGTGCGAACAGACAGCGAGGAGTTTTCTCTACCCAAATATCGAGAGTGTTAGAGTCACAATTGAAGGCGTGCCAAATAGCGTGTACTCACAGGGTATTCCAAAGTCGAAGTTCTACGCAGAAGCGAAGCGACTGTTTGGGTTGGGTGAAGAACACGCTCAGTTCATGACCATACAGAAGTTCTATAAAGATGGCTTTGCGCTAGTCATTGACTTGAGGAGCGTTCAAGATAATTACAACGTCGCCACTGGTAAAAAAATTGTGAACACACAATCTGGTGTGCTTCTTGAGATCACTAAAAAAGCGACGACCGCAAATGTCATGTGTAGGGTGTTTGTGATAAGCGATGGGTTGGTCAACTTCATGAACAATGGGTTGCAATCAATCCAGTATTAAACCAAACGCAATTTAATGGAAACTCCGTTTAATGCGCTAATTGTTGGTATGACAGCTTGTGGTAAGACACATTATTTGCTTGACACATTGGAATCTGAGTATTGTGGCAAATTTGACTACATTGTGTTGATTTGCCCCACTTTCGAGTGGAACAAAGCGTATCAAGATTGGAAATATGTGCGCGACCCTGATGTGTTAGCGATAGACTGCGTACAGGATAATGTCGACGCTGTTCTCAAGTGTGTAACAAATGTTTTTAAAGGCACTAACACTCTGATTGTGTTGGACGACTGTGCAAGTGGGCAGGACGTCAAGAATAGGACTAGTCAATTGGTCAACTTAGCTTTTAGTGCGCGACATTTTACGTTGAGCATTATTGTCATCACACAACAACTGACGTCGATCGCAAAACCGTATAGAGAAAACATTAGTAAGCTTGTTTGCTTTTACTGTCCGAGTAAGAGTGATATGAAAGTTGTTATTGACGATTACCTTGGAAACATTAGCAAAGAGGAAGCGTCGGCGATTGTGACCGCATTAAAAAAATAATAAGTACGCTAGACTCGAAATCTCACTGCGCTATCCATACAGTCATGAAGTTGTTATTCCGCAATAAAATATGGGTATAAGTAATAGCGTGATGGTAAAACGCAAAAGTGAAGGAAACCCTACGATTGAGGAAACTAGTTGAGGAGACTGATGGTACTTCGACTGTGGAAGACAATGTTGACGTTAGGAGATCCGAACTAATTAGACTGTCTGGCGATGGTGTGGTAAGCCAATCTGAAGCGTACATTAAAAAAGCGTCCGCAAAGGTTATCGACAAGATATGGCACCAATACGAGTTGAAGAGAATGGAAATCGCAAACGCCTTTCTCACCGACTTGCTAATCAGCAAATTCGCTAGCTTACTAGATGGGTTGAACGCTATTGAGAACCCTGACGAACTAAATGATGAGTTGCAAAAAGATCCGTTATTAAAGAAAGACGTTGAGAGCATTGTCGCGATTGTGACGCCGTACGTGCCTTTTCTTGGGCTTGTTGTCGGGAGGAATCACAACGTCGAAATATGTGTACGATCACCATTTTAGAAGTGAGGTGGTAAACACTGAAAACAGTGAGCAAACAGACTAATCTATTATTAACAGGTGGCAATAATCTAATTTGCATAACAGGTGGCAATTTTATCACGCGTGAGACACTTTTACGATACATAAATTTGTAAAAGCGTTGAAACGACTATTTTCTTAAATGTGATTTGACAAATTTGTGAAAATGTTGAAACGACACTTTCTATTTTTTAAATGTGATTTAACAAATTTGTGAAAATGTTTGAAACGACTATTTTTAAATGTGATTTGACAAATTTGTGAAAATGTTGAAACGACACTCTCTATTTTTTAAAATACGATTTGACAAATTTGTGAAAATTTTGAAACGACTATTTTTAAATGCGATTTAACAAATTTGTGAAAATGTTGAAACGACTATTTTTTAAATGTGATTTGACAAATTTGTGAAAATGTTGAAACGATTATTTTTTAAATGTGATTTGACAAATATGTGAAAATGTTGAAACGACACTTTCTATTTTTTAAAAAATGCGAAAATGACGAAGCGACACATTCTATTTTTAAAATACGACTGAAATAACACCAAATTTAGCGAAAATCGTGATTTGGTATAAATTTGGTATTGTTTCGTTAGTCTCGCGTGTGTTTTGACATTAATTGAGTAGAAAACGTGGGAGGGGTGTCTAGCTTGACTAACGATTTCTGTAGTAGTATAGAAGGTAGGGCTGCGAGCTTATTCGATGTTAATCGTAAATATAATACCAAAACATCGCCAAATTTGTCGAGTCGTGACTTGACAAAAATTTGGTGATGTTTTGGTGTTTATATTCACGGTTGACATCGATTGGGCTCGCAGCCCTACCTTCTATACTACTATTGGGTTGTTGTGGAATTTTGTTTGATATTTCCAAAAGCGTTCGGTGAAATGTTCGATGAAAGAACCTATATCTTATATGTTAAAATTTGAACATTTTAATAATGACAACAGCGCAATGGGCATTAATAGAGGAACAAGTATTGACGAAAGTTATTGGCAGATCGTATAGATTTGACATATATCACTGATAAATCAAACCGTTTAGTAACTGAATAAGTTGATCATCGCTGTTGAATATATTAAGAAGTCGATCGGCAAACGGTAGACGAGCAACTCAATAAGCAGAATCTTCATTTTAATATTTTCGCTCCATGTAACTTAATGTAAAATGGGACGCCATTTTCTCCACATGTAAATTAACTATGCTACCTAATATAAGAAAAGAGCTTTTGCTTATTCAATATTATTTACAAAACTGTGAGCTTCTCCGGGTAGAAGAAATGAATGAAAATGCTGGATTAAGCTCATTATCCCTTATATTGTTCAAATCTTTAATATTTGCAAACAAACTGAATTCACAAAAAAACAAGGGAGATGTCAGTGCCATTGTTTATACAAAAGTGCGGTCAAAAAAGGAACAATTAACATATAATTTTGCATAATATTTGAGTAGAAATGAGTGCAATGAAGCATATTATTCACTCTAGATAAAAGAAGACGTGTATATCGTACATACAACAACAACAATATGTTATTGTATATGAAAAAGTGTGGTACCATGGTCATGCACCACGACCAACCTTAAATATGTGCTAAATTTACCCCACTAGAAGTCCTCAATAAATAACACGCGGGCGTTGGTATGCAGTCTCTGAGCGGTGCCTTCTATTTCTTAATTGAACAAGATCGAAATTTAAAAAGTCTTACATCACAAGCACGTGTGGCTAAAGAGAGGAATCACAGTCCGGCATATCCATTGTACCCAATCCCCAAAACAAACAAAGAATCCTAACCCTAACCCCCCGCCTAACTAGTTTTCTAAACCCTAACCCAACACACAATTAGTTTTCTAACCCTAACCCCGTGCCTAATTAGTTTTTTAGATTAGTTATCTAACCCTAACCGCCCGCCTACTTAGTTTTCTAAGTTAGTTTTCTAATCCTAACCCCAGGACTGGATTCCTCTCTTTAGCCGCAAGTCATCACAAGCTGTAGGCGCCATCTTGGAATTTTGTGCACTATATACATAACTTGTGAAATTCGTGAATAATTAATGAGGCTGTGCCACAATCACAGCGTGGTATTTTGGTCACATGTATAGCTTTGTAAAGCTCAATAAAGATTGAATACTGGTTAGGACGATCTTTAACAAAGTTATGAATGCTTATTAGGACGATCTTTAACAAAGTTATGAATACTAATTAAGCCTATAGCATCGTTCATTGGTTCATTTCACAAGTACGATAAAATACTCGCGTCAGATCTGTATGGATCTGTACACACTCGCCATTGTAAATGCCCATACAGATCTCATGCCGCTCGTCTTTTATCTATTACTAATTAATCTATTTAAAAAGGAAATAAGTTCCAACTAAATCAGGAAAAATGCAAGGAGCTCAGAATTTATTTCGCTAAGAACAAACCCGACTTCGCTCCCATTTTGATCAATGGAAAAGCAATAGAGGTTGTGCCGAATGTCAAGCCACTAGGTTTAAATATTTCTAACGATCTGAGATGGAACTGTCGTGTTACTGAAATCTCTAAGAACGTGTCAGTTCGCTTGTATTTTCTGAGGCAATTAAAAAGAGCGAATATCGCAGTAAAAGAACTTCTAACCTTTTACACCACCTGTATCCAAACCGATTATGGAATATGCTTGCCCAGTTTTCCATAACGCTCTGCCGTTGTATATCTTTCCGATGAGCTGGAATGCTTACAGAAGCGCGCCATGAGGAGAATATATCTTCCCTTTTGTCGCCTATAACGATGCTCTGATAGCTTGTAATTTAGATAGTCTATCTGAGCGCAGGAGAATCATAACTACTAAATTATTTGAGAAAATAAGTAACAATAATGAACATAAGCTGCACAAACTTTTACCCAAGGAAAACCATTGTAACAAGAACTTGCGAAATGCTCGGAAATTCCATGTTCCAGTCTGTAAGACTAAATCGACTAAAGAACAGTTTTATCTATAAGTAATTGTATATTAGTACTCTCATATTTTTATACTTATATATTTGATGTAAAGTTTTTATCTAATTCAGCCTGAGTAGGCTGTAATTTTGAAACTTAATAAACTATCTATCTATATCTTAAAACGTCCCTAGCTAATCCACTGTAGCTGTAATACCGCATAACGTTCATATTACCCCCAACGTACGTTGGGGCTGGAAAACACACCGAACAGTGCTTGATTAGATTAAATATTTTTCCTTTTAGCTCAAGTATGCACAAAGTTCGTTGATGTTGTTTTTGTGGTAGACGAATCTGGAAGCATTGAGGCGACCAACTTTGCTAAAATAAAACAGTTTCTTATCGGCGTGATCAATCGATTCGGCGTTGCATCATTTGCTGTGAACATCGCTGTTCTCAAATATTCCACGAACCCACATCTGCTATTTGATCTAAATACTTATCATAATCCTGCATCTATGGAAGAAGAAATAAATAAGACTTCATATAATGGAGGGTGGACATACACTGGCAAAGCTTTGAGTGTGGTAAACACCCAGGTACTGTATATATATATACGTCAGATAAAATGTTGTGAACCAGTAAAGGCCTATACACTATGCAATATCTTTGCAACTTTTCTCGCAATGTGAACTATAAAAGGGAACTACAAAATAACTCGTAAAATGATAGAGTTACACCTTTTACAACTTTTCCATATTTTACTTCGTTTTTGCAATATTTTAGTTTGTTTGATATGATTGATATGTATAAATGAGATGGTCTCTGACGTCAGGTGCAGGGTTTACTATTACTATTACTACGACTATTACTACATTACTACAACTACTACAACAACAACTACTACAACAACTACTACAACAACTACTACAACAACTACTACCACAACTACTACAACAACTACTACAACAACTACAACAACAACAACAACTACAACAACAACTACAACAAACAACTACAACAACAACTACAACTACAACAACAACAACAACAAACAACAACTACTACAACAACTACTACAACAACAACTACTACAACAACAACTACAAGCAGCAACTACAACAACAACTACTACAACAACAACTACTACTACAACAAATCTACAACAACAACTACTACAACAACAACTACTACAACAACAACTACTACAACAACAACTACTACAACTACTACAACAACAACTACAACAACAACTACTACAACAACAACTACTACAACAACTACTACAACAACAACTACAACTACAACTACAACAAGAACTACAACAACAACTACAACAACAACTACAACAACAACTACAACAACGACAACCAAAGTCGAAAATTTTGTTCCCTTTGCGCCACATTTAATATGCAAGGCGATAGAGGTTATGTAAATTACAAATGCATATACGCTTATATATATGCATACTATTATTTTATCATAATAAATAGTCTGGTATATTTATATTGTAAGATGCATCTCACTGTCCTTCCTTACGAATTAGATAGATTGAGAAATTAAAAAGTGCATCGGTCGTGTTCATTATATACAAATTTACCTTAAAATACTGAATGGAAACAAATATAATTCCTGCTTATTCTAATGATATGGGTTCTTAATTTATACGTCAATAAAAGATCAAACTTAATTGATGTTCATAACAACCGGCTACCCGGCTACTAGATGTAAACCTTATTAAAGTAACCGGCTACCGACCGGCTACCTTAGATAAAACGACCGGCTACCGAACTATAGGTAGCCAGTGGTTATGAATATCAATTAACTGTGCCCTCGTTTCCATGCACGTATAATATATTCACCTGAGCACCGGCTACGATAGTTCGGTAGCCGGTCGTTCCTCTAAGGTAGCCGGTCGGTAGCCGGTCAGTTTAATAAGGTTTACATCTAGTAGCCGGGTAGCCGGTGGTTATGAATATCAATTAAGTTTGGACCTGTTATAATATCTCGTTCATTTAGTAAACATTAAATCTTTTTGAATCTCAATTGAAGCGGGATTTTTTAAAAAACACACACACTGTACACATACATAATTATATAATACTATTATTATTATCGTGTATGTGAATCTCTCGTTCTTTAAAAACCCCGTTAACGTTCGCGGTACCAGATTTACAAACAACCTTATTTATTGAACGTTGGTCGCCGTTCAGGGTTTTATAGTACAAATATTATTTTAATGTTATGATTATATAGTCAAATGTATATATAGTGGATGTGTAACATATTATGCCTCGTTGATTACATTTCCGTTATTGAGAAATAATCTATCGACACATGCACGCATGATGGGGCTGTAGACAAATTATATCCTTAAGAATGGAGCTGTTCGTACAGCACTTAAATTAATTTCAAAGCAATGGCTCTCATTCTCAATGTTCTTGTTTCTCTGCTCTCTTGGAAATGAAACGCTGGATGACGAAGAATTGAGGATCAGCGTAGTCCAAACTTCTCGATTCCTCTTCTTATATAATCGTCTTCCTGTTTGGTAAACCTCACAGGTTCCTTTCGTCCCCGGAGTCGTGTGTTTCCGGCAACGCAATCGACTTTAATTTGGCGTTGTTCACCACCATTTTCTCTTGGCAAATTCTCGTCTTTTAACTGCTCCACGCAACTGTCCATCGCTTTACCTTCGACTCCCCGCAGTTTGTCCATGCACGTCCTCCCTTTAATGGCTACATCTCGCGAGCGTTTAGCTTCTGGTAATGCACTCGGGCAACGTTCGAACTGTGTTTCTGATCTTCGGAAACAATCTTCTGTTCTTCCACATCCAACACGTTCGCACTTTCTGTCTCTATTATTTGTCTGTGTCTTGTCGGATGGATGCACTTTCCTATGGCCTGAAACACCAGCACGCTTAACAGTTCGGTCAGTTTCTGAAATTGCGCACCGTTTCGGTTTAAGGGTCTCACAAAGCGAACGTAGTCGTCGACAACTCCCAAGCAGACTTCGTCGAAATACAAAGAATTAAAACCGTATTTCTTAGCAGTTTTAAATATTGTTTTGGTTCACCATTCCGTCGTTGTGCTTCGCATTTTCAAACATGGTAACGGTCAAGTGTGGGTAAGTCATCGGACGACACCCTTTCACTTTAACAAACATAAACACTGCGTTGAATCGCGTCGCAAATGTTAAGTCGGTTGACGTAGGAAAAGTGGTCTTTTTTCTGCACTCGTCTAAAATGTTTTTGTATCGCTCTATGTGAAATGGAACAACTGTCTGCAACTCGCCCAAAGAAGCCCAGATTCTTCTCGATTCCAGTGTCTCGATGTCCAAATCTGTCGTCCAGTGCGATCGCATCTGCTTTGCCAGACACTTCTTGGCTCGCTTGATGTACACTTCGGTCACTGAGAAGTTCTGAAGTACGGGACCAGGGGGAGAGTTAAACTTGCGGAAATCAAGTAGGTCGGAAATGCTTAGGACGTAGCCGAGTCGGCCCGACTGACCCATCTGCCAAGTGCATTCGAGATGATCGAGAAAATCTGTTAGAAGTTTAGAAGAACACAGAAAATAGTCGACAAATTGCACGACCGTCAACACGCTTGATTCGTCTTCTCCCGACTCTTCGCAACAAAACTTAAGAAATTTAAGAGCTCGCGCCACTGTTATTTTCAACGAGTAGTTTTAACTCTTTTAAGAGGATCAAAGTTAACACCATGCGGGTGAGTTATTTTACAGGAGTTATTTTAACTCTACTTTTTGGAGTACCGTATCTGAAAGTTATCCCTTTAATACGCCGGAGTTAACCATCTCAACTGGGGTTACGCAAACTCTTTTAGAGGAGTTAAAACTTGTCGGAGTTATTTAAACTCTATTTTGGGGGTGAATTCCTGAGATAAGATCTCAATCATAACAAACACGATCAAAATACACGCGTAAACAACAATTTATGTTTTTGTGTTCTTTATTTGTTTTATTAAATAATATTTAATGATAATTTTTAATACAGACCGCTAAGGCCTAGCCTACGTATAGACGGCGGAATATTCAGGTGCCGATTAATCAGCGGACGGATACGGAGCGTCTGCACGCATGCTAGCTAAGGCCCGGTTCAATCGTCAAACTTATCATTCTTGCCGAACCTAATTCAGCATGTTTGAATAATTAAGTTCGACTCGAGCTGTCGGGAATTTCGACTTCGTTTGGTTGATAGGCTCGACAACTAATTCAAACGTCATACTTCTCATGAACCGAAACCTATATACGGCCGAATATTTTTTTCGGAGTTTCGGAATTCGGGTGTATTTTAAAAATGGTAAAATGCCCGGCAATATTATCGCACAAACAACTCAATGGGATATTTATTATATTTAATACTTGTATTTTATGATTTGTAAAGTATTTTCAAAGCCATTAAAATTATCTTCAAGGGTGTATGGTATATGAAAAATCGACAAAGAAGCCAGCAAAATACTTGAATCTGATTGGAGAAAAATTACAAACAGCGAAAACCTGTCAATCAAGTTTTGAGCGGCAGTTAAAAATTAATTAAAATTTCGTTTGCGCCACGGCAAAGAAAGTTCTAAGAGATGTGAAGCCTCAAAAACAATACAAATGAATTGTAAAATGTATATTACTATTATGACAGAAAAGTACGTTGCTTAAAGTTATTCCTCGCTGCTGTCCAGAACTTGAATCGCTTAATTAATCGTGGCGAACCTGACGACTGGTCGAAGCTTGAAGAACCAGAACCGACTTCAGGCAAATTGCCATCACCGAACGAAAAGGAGCAGTCCTGAGAACATGGTTGATGCCGGTTTTGAAAGGGAGGACGAATTGGTGGATAAAGACTGTAAAACTCGTTCTTCGGTCTTGTCGATGCTTTCATTTCCTCGACGTGTTTAATACCGCTCAACTTCAGGGACATATGTCTTTCAAGTTTGTTGCTGTTCGGACGCTTCAGAATAATTGTCCAAAGCGAGGTCCAAAGACTTCAAATTTATTTGTCAAGCCAACCCAATGATGTTTAATTAATGGTCGACATTCGCGTGGCGTAGTGTGGAAATCATTATCCGACGAACGGAATATACATGTATATGATTGGTGAAGCGACCAGATATGAGTTTGGCCAAGTGCAGGTTGTCGCTGTTATACCAAACTATTTCGGAGCTTGGGGCTGATTGCTGTCAAATAAAATCGCGAATCTGGTTTCTGGCGAGATAAGACTTGAAAAAAGCGACCGGGCAACGTGGGCCTTTTGTGGCGTACATTTTGGGAAAAAAAGGCTCTGTCAGCCAACTGTCGACGTACTCGTTTACCTCAGGAGCTAGCGGCTGCGAAGGAGACTATAGACGGGAATGACATTCACTCATATAAACACGAGCCAAAAACTATCTCGCTTACCGAGCTATGGCTCGCCTTCCACGCAAGTTTATCAGGAAGAGACCGATATTGAGTTATTTTATTTATACAAAACTTGTGTTAAGTAAAAATATTTGTTACGATAGTGTTTAAAATAAACATATGCAAATGCATTTAACTCGAAATCATGGAGTTTATATTTATATTTTAAACCCTAATTTCTGGAGTAAAATTAACTCTTTCATTGCCGAGTTATTTTTAACTCCGAAAAGAAGAGTAACATTTAACTCCAAAAATCGGATTGTTCTGGACACAACATTTAAACCCCGATTCTGGAGTTAAAACTACTCGTTGAAAATAACAGTGCTGTAGTCAGGGGCCCATCTGCCCTTTGCTTTACGAGGGCATGCGGGGGCATCCGTGTGCCCTTTGGTATCATTACAGTATCTTATTCAATTTATTCAATCACTCTAAGTTAAAATTTATACTGCCCAAATTCGGAAAGCAAAAACATTTAAATTTTTTTTTTTTTTGAGTAAAACATATATTTTAAGACGTTTACCCAAGAGCTATCAAAGCTCATCGAGGGGCTTACATCAATAAACATTTACAATGTTTGAATAAAAAATAAAATAGAAAAAGACAAAACAAAACAAGCGACAATTGCTGGATCGTTTGAAGGATGTCTTACTAAACTTGACGAAAACGTTCAGAATCTTTAATATATTGTTGGACGAATTTAAATATTTTTGTATTTTCATCTGAATTAAAAAATTAACAGCGCCAAAACAGGAACAATTTTACCGTTTTGAGAATCCGACAAAAGATTCCAGCCATCACCGCAAACTTGTGCAGCAGCCGAGAGTAAGGACAACCTTAGGGCAAAATATCGGGGACACTTTAACAAATAACGAGTAACAGTTTTCAATATTTGCACCACACACACATGCTGGAGATATAATACAATCTATTTTAAACAAATAATAATTTAACGTACAACAATTAAGACGATGTGACGAGTATGTAAAATAGAAGAATATCTGTCAATTGAATAATGATACGAGCGAGATGCGTAATGAGGAAAATGAGGAGGAACAAGCCCGAACTAATCGTCTCTATAGTCGTCGTTGAGGCACGCAACTGACGCAAGCATTTTCTGTCACCGTTGTCAAAAACATCGGAGGTTATAATGTCTCCTTGAATTAAGAACGCTATCGTTAACGTTTGTAAATACTTCTGAATTGAAATCTTATCTGGCGGTCGAGCAGTCATATTTCAAATCAAACAAACGAACGGGAAATACCGTATTCCCGTTCGTTCGTTTGATGTTGAAATATGACATTACCCTTCTAATACTGTATACGCGCACTGCTTTATTTCTCAAGTCTTTAAACAGTTCTTCAGGCTAAGAAGAGAATATTACTGCCGCACATTGGGAAGAACTTACACAGCAATTTTAGCGCGCCGCGGTGAGTGACCTACATATAAAAGTGTCAGTCCAAAATATAACTTCTGCCGACTGAAACTCGTATAAAGATTTTTTTGGGGTGTCGCACCCCCCACACCCATCCCCGCCCCCCCCCCCCCTAGCTCTGGGCCTGACCTTAATGCTCTCAGGTATTGTCTGTTATTACCAAGGTGGGTTCGTCAGCGTGCTGGCAAAACAGACCTTGAGGTTAACTAATTATAGGTTAAGCTACGAATGTTAAAATCGAAGTCTCTCATCTAATCGAGGAAGGTGTAGTACTTTCGGGAATGTTTGTTTTTCAGAAATTCGTAGCAAAGCTAGTACTGACTGTAAAAATTCGCGCAGGATAAACATTACACTACAGATTAACGCTACCCGATAATGCCATCTCGCGGTAGTTTTCGTGACAAATATTTTGACGTAGCAAAAAAATTCGTTGATCCGTATCTATCTCTCTCTCTATCTCCCCATCTCTGTATCTTTCTATCTCTCTATACGCTATCTCTCTATCTATATATCTCTCGATCTCTCGATCTATTTCCTTATCTCTCTATCAATATCAAAAAAGCAATAGCAATATCACGTTTCCCAAATCGTATCTGTAAAATTAGTAGACAATACCATATCTTAGTATATAAGAACTACTTGTGAAGAACAATTTCTAAAAAACAAACATTCCAAATTCAAGATCTTCCTCGATTTACACCAAAGACCACGATTTTAAAATTCGTACCTTAACCTAATTAGTTTACATGTGAATCGCGCGCCTCAGATTAAACAAGCAGTTCCACACATCTTCTCAAAGGCCTCTTGAGAGAAACGCGATTATAAAAGACAGCGCGCAGCACAAACTCGTCAGAGCAGAATTTAGTAGTTACATTTTCAGTTAAACACAATGCATGATTATTTATTTAAAAATAATTCGTGATCGCTGATTGGCTAACAGCCAACGGTGAAATCGTCATATCAACTCATTGGCCTGCCAAATAATATGAAAAACTAATATTGCGCGTTATGACGTTCTTCCAACGATGCAGGACGAACGTTGATTGCCTCAGTAAAACACAAATGGCTTCCTCAAAGGGACGGTTTTTAAATAAATTATTTTAAATAAATAATAAAACAATTATTGAATTCGGTTTTCGCATGATGAGAAGAATTATCAAGGCCTCAGTTGTATTATCCACCTCAGCCTTCGGCTTCGGCAGATAACACAAACTTCGGCCTTGATAACTCTTCTTATCATGCTCAATCTCATTCAATAATTGATAATTATAGTGTTGTTTCACAGGACGTCAAAGTTTAATGTCCAGGTTTTTCAGAAACAATTAAAAGATCGAATAATTAACGTAAATTCTTTTCACTGCAGATAGGCAATCATTAATTACTTGGCAACAGCTTCTCCTAAGGCTATATATCTAATATATTATTCTCAGTAAGGTTTATAGTTTATAAGCATGATTAAATGACATATAGTTCAGTTTTCGTCAGTTGTCATGTTGTCGAACTAGTGTCGCCCCCCCCCCCCCCCCCCCCCCGCCATTAAGTCAGAATTAATGAAGGGCTTTCGCTCGAAATGTTTGAGTGTATCTTTCCTCCGTTTGGCAATAATTTATTTCACGTACTTATCGCTTGATTATTTCCATTCCACAACTTTCTACGAAGCACATATATTTTATCTCAAATCTAAAAACAACGTTTCTCGTGTTATTCAAAACATTGTAAAATTTCAAGTATAAGTTGTAACCCAAATTCCATAAATGGTTTAGATCATGCTTGTTTAATGCGTTGCGTTCTAACAATTTTGTTTCTACAGAATGAACATTCAGTCCCGCAAAGGCTTCTTTAGAAAAAACACGTACGTACTCATATTATAAATGAGGTACCACACCAATTGTCTTACACGAAGCATCATGGGGCGATCCTGAGCGTATTTATAATTTTAGGGGCACATATGTTGCCAGGATTTCTAAAATTGCAGGTGATTTATTGGCGTAAATATCCAGATTTTTTATCTGACTCTCTCTGTGCCCTACGCCGTGTTCGATCTCTTTCCCTTCGTCTACATAATCTATCTTCCCGTTCTTCTACAGCAGTCTCTGACTCTCTCTGTGCCCTATGCCGTGTCCGATCTCTTTCCCTTCGTCTACATAATCTATCTTCCCGTTCTTCTACAGCAGTCTCTGACTCTCTCTCTGTGCCCTATGCCGTGTTCGTTCTCTTTCCCTTCGTCTACATAATCTATTCTTCCCGTTCTTCTGCATTTTCATTTGCTCTTCGCTCTCGGTCTCGTTGGTTCCTTCGCTGTCTACGTGCTTCGTCCATAAGATCATAACCAAACATCACGATCTGCGCAAAAATTTTCTGCAAAACACAATTGAATTTTTCACGCGTGCAACGCGGGCGTGCAAGATGCGCTTTTCTAGAAAAATGAAAGTTTTTCAACCTAATTTATGATAGTTAATGCTAATTTATAATAACATAATGTGTTGTCTTGTTCGAGAAGTTTAAAAACATTGGACTTTCAGACAATGTATAGCTTTCGCAACAGTTATGGTTGTAGTTCCAGAAATATAAATGGAACAAACAGGTGGTTCAATTTGGATGTTTTTCAGCCGGACAGGAAAGAGTTAATGTTCATCCGATTTGTTAGAATAATAGAATATTGAAATAAATTTAGAAATAAAGATCATTTATCTACTACATGAAGGCCATGTTCTTTTCTGGTTCAACACGTAACAGCGTGACCAGACAATGTTTCAAGGTTGCTTTCCTGCAGTGCTGTGCTTTTATATACTCTATCACCTTGTGAACGAGCATAAAGCATTTTATAGCTAAACTGCATTATCACAAAACAACAGAAAAATATAATCCCGATAATTTTTGTCGTGTAAACACTCGATCGCGATCGTGATCGCAATAAATTTAATCTGGAGGTGGTTTGCGATTGCGATCGGCGGGCTATCGCGATCGAAAATAGCCGTGTTGAAACAGTTTTGGGATTGCGATCCGAATAAACACGCGTGCGAATAAACTGGATCCGAATAAACTGGAAGTTTCCAAATATAAACAAAATCATCTCCAGCATAGCCATATAGTCGTCGGACTATACAAGCGTATTGTATAT
This sequence comes from Chrysogorgia sp. JL179-B06, assembly GCA_035772405.1. Lineage (NCBI taxonomy): Eukaryota > Metazoa > Cnidaria > Anthozoa > Scleralcyonacea > Chrysogorgiidae > Chrysogorgia > Chrysogorgia sp. JL179-B06. Next base: position 41,248 of record JAYKKM010000309.1, read on the forward strand.
GATTAGATACAACTATAAGTCAATGCATGTAGGAAAATTTCTGGAGGTTCAAATCATTCCTCAACGTGTTCATGATGTTTTTGTTTTAATGTTATTTTCTTCTATCCTTGTTCTGCTTTGATAGTCGCTGTCAAGACTTACTTATAGGTACATGTACGGTCCTATTTTCTTACTTTCTTTCTTTTACTGCGAACGCTGACGAGTCCGGGTAAGTTTGACATAGGCTCCGTTCGCTATCTTGAAGAATCTGAAAAGACAAAAGTAAAAACCTTTCGCCGGCGTGGCAACAGTTGGCATAACCTGAAAAACATACACAAACAACAAAGCAAAAAAAAAAGAAAAAACTGCGGATTGCGTGTTCGCAATACAATAATTTAACGTTGATTCTTTGAGGGAGAGATGCCTTCGAATGACACACCTTACTTACTTAATCCTTAAATATTCCGAACTGTAATACTCTTGGGCCAAGACTATTGTATTCTCACCAGTAGCGAAGTTGGTCATATCGCAACTGGTCATGCTATACAAATTTTGAAAACGATTTACATATTCAGAACTTTAGAAATATATTGTTTTCAAAATATGCAGATGTTTATAAATTTAGCAGCATGACCAGTTGAGTCTGATTCTCACAATACAACCACAATCTTGTTATATGCGCATTCCGTAACGCTACAAAGTACATTTCTATATGTACGTTTTACGTTTGTACGACAGCTTCGCGCGCGTAAATGCAGATGAAATTTGTTTAACGGAAACTAAATCAAATTCAAAACAAAAATTTAAAAAAAAAATAATATATATTTCTGCAGGAAACAAAATTGTTAAGAACACAACGCATTTTTAACAACGTGATCTTAACCATTTGGCATTTCGCTCACTTTAATACTTTAATACTTTAATACTTCACCATGATAAAACGTTTGTAATTTTTACTAATTGAGATAATTTTACAACATACATTCAGGAAACGTAATATCAGTAATACAATATTGACCAATTTTTATGGTTTTTAACTAAATTGTTACGAGAACTTTGCTTAGGGGTTTAACCCGGCGGACATTTGATTCCGACCAGAAAATAAGAACGTCCGATCCGAATTTTACTTAGATTTTTTTTTTTGCTGAATTAAAAACAGGATTTGTTTTGTTTGTTTATGACTTTTTTGATCATCCTGATTAAAATTTCAAATACATTTAAATTAAATTTTAATGAAATTCGGTTTAATAAACAGATCGGAAAGACACGGTTATTAATTGCTGCGTTGCCAGGAGCACGAAACCATGGCTTTCTCATTTCCGAGGAATTGTCGTGGTGTTTTGTCATGTCTGAACAGTAAGCTTAAACGTAGTTCTTATCAAGTGCTAACTAGAACACTCAAAATGATTATTTCAACCTTATGCTTGCGTCCCGTGCTTGCGCTTTGCGGTCGTGTAATTTTCACTGTGAAATAAGGACAATTGTACAGTTCGCTTATATGCTAGATTGCGCTAATATTTTTAATAAGAAGTTGCTACCTTCTGTATACAAAATCACAATATTCATTAGCTATTAATACGAGAAGGAAAAATAGATCTAAATCGCGAAAGCTTGGCAAAGAGAACTTTTAGTTTTTAATGGCCTTTACTGTGTAATAAATTCCCTACTAAAGTAAAAGAGGCATCTTCACTTTCAATTTTTAAGACTGAATATTTCGAAATACTTACTGACTATTTGACACTTTTTAACTTTTAACTTTTTTAACCTTTTCTTATATTCATACCATGGAATGTGATCTTGGAGTGGTGTGGGTAATGCCCAGAAGTCGGATTGCCTTCCTTCTTGATGGGAAGAAAGCAACGAAATTGGCATGTGATCGTGTCCCAATCTAAAAGTTACGGTTCTGACCCTCTGGCGTTCCTAAGCGGTAGCTGCTTAGGCCCACTTGCATATTTCATTATCTACCTCCTGAGATATTTAAAAATCGTATCAAAACATCTTCCCCTGCGCCCCATATAAATATGCAGATGATACGCAAATGTATCTACTCGTTCAGCCTGGAAAAAATATTTACCTTTCCCAATCGTCCTGCACAGAAGTGATGCTGTTTATAAATCATAGTTGAAGAATACGATTGCTGAAGTTCCAGCCTTGGGATGAATTCCTCACATCGGACTGCTAATTAAACGATACTAAAACTCACTAAAAATTTTTAATTAATTGGCTCTAGGCAGCAGTTGTTGAAAGTAACTATTGATATTATCAGCTCGTGTGCGTAATCGTTGGATTGTTGTTTGGGATAACCAGATGTTCAATGAATGCCCACGTACGTAATTGATAGAGTTCTGTCAGTAAGAGCATTTCGTTAGTCCTTTATAACATTCGGACAAATTAGAAATTTCTATCATCTGACTCGACCAGAATCATTTCATGCTTTCGTTTGCTGTCTCATCTAGGACTGATTGCAATTTCTTTGCTATATGGTGTCCCTCATGATTTCAAATTGATCAATTACAACGTTATCACATAATGCTGCGTTAGCCGCGTCGAATGGTGGTGTGTATTGTACATAAATACGAGCACACCACCACCTGTTCTTAAGAAACTTCATTGGCCTGCCTATTCAATATCGTGTGATATTTTAAGATTGCATGCACTGTCCTTTAATTGAGCATACGGCAAGGGCTCCTGGGACTATATCTGGTAAAGCCCTGTCTCCATGTTAAAACACAACAGCGACCACCCGAGTGTTACCGTTTGAAGAATCACAAGAACAACACCTGTAAAAAATCCAGTAAAACCTTTGGAGACAGGGTCCTTTTATAAGGCTTGGTTTTTTTCCTGTTGTTTGGAAACAGCCTATCCGCTTTTTATAAGACAATCCTCTAGTTACTGACTCTTTTTTAAGAAAAATAAAAACGTATTTAATTTTGAAAGGCTTACGAGGTCTTAGTCTTGTAAACATATTTTTTTACAAACTTGGATGAATATTTTTCGTAATTATTTGTAATATTCTACACCTAGCTTTAGAATATTTATAGTTTTAGCGCTGTTATAAATTCAAAATATTAATGATTTATTATTATTATATTATTATATCTTGAAACGGCTTAGCTATAGACTTTAAAAAAGTTCTTAGTATAAATTACTTGGAGATTGCCACGTCCGAGGACATAAGGTTCGGTCACGTTTAAGGTTGTGACGTCAAGGTTGTTTTCCTTCGGCATGTGCTGCTGACTTTTCATGCAATACGTTTTATTTAATTGAAATTACGGCAGCTCTTGGCGCGCGTAAATGTAGATGATATGGAATTTGGTTCAAATCGTTTTAAGCGAGTACGAACGCATTATTTTATCCTGCAGTAAACAAAATTGTTTAGTACCCAACACACTTACCTCAAATATGATCCAAAACCATCTGAAATTTTACAATGTTATTATTCACGTACACTCAAGCACGGGGCCTCACACCAAACATGAGAAACGTTGTTTTTATAATTGAGATAGATATATGTTTGCTCCGTAGAAAGTTGGTGAATAGAAATAATAAAGCGATAATAATATTTTTAAAGTGAAATTATATATAATATAAATATATATCAATATGAAATAAATTACTGCCAAACGGAGGAAGGAAAGATAACACTCAGACAATTTTTGTGGTCGAGCGAAAGCCCTTCCATTCACTCTGATAGTAAATAGGCTAGGGCTCAGCTTGTATTAAGGCAATGGCTGTTGACTTTTTCCAAGGGAAATTTTGTCAAACTTAGCAAAGTAGGAACATAATTTACGGTTTTGTTTCCATGAACAACCAAGGTCACGTGAAATCATTTGGATGAAAACATAAAACGTTCTCGAAGCACGTCTAAATAGTATATAAATTTAAATCAATTAAACAGCGTAATTTTGATGTAAATATTGATCTCGCTTTATCACAGCTTTAGTTGCCAGATTATATAGCTTTACCGTAAATGGAAACGTTTTAGCGAATGATTTTTCCTCTAATTACAATTTATTTAATATTTTTGTTTATGCCGAGAGTGAATCCTAAAGTTCCATTCACACTTAACATGATAAACGTAATTAAATTTTGCATCAAATTAGCGCCTGTTATCCCCGGTGGTTTAAATGTGTTTATCAATTGAATATATTCGCGTGGCTACAAGAACGTTTTAAGTTTTCATCCAATATGACCGCCCAATTGAGTCACTGTGACCTTGTTGTCACTTGGAAACGAAACCGTAAATTATTTCCTACTCATGTACGAATGAAATACGTTTTATAAGTTTGAACTAAATTTGGACAAAATCTCTGGAAAATAAGGAAATTTTTAGTGTCGATAGTCAAGAGCCCATATATGCCTTAATACCGCTGAGGGGATCCCGGCCCGACACTAGAATGGACAACACGACAACACGACGACCTAACGACAACTGAACTATAGTGTAAAATATAAAACCTTACTGAGAATACATATACAGTGCGTATTCAACCTAATTGTGGTAAGTTTGAAAGCCCCTAGACCGACCTCTGAGGCCCATGTTTATCAACCGCTATAGTGGTAACCCTAGGAATGTACCTGGGTTACACCTAAGCGCCAGGGTGAAAAGATAGCTTGCGTTTTTTATAAGCAATGATCGGGCTAGGGTAACCCTAGGAAGTAGGGTGAAGTATACTCGCGACCGTCGAGCGTCTGTACGCGGGAAAATTCGAGTGTAAACAATGGCGGAAAGAAAGAAAAATTTCTCTGCATGCTGTATTATCGATTTTAATCTCTCTACTACCTGTGCTTACTTCTCTCTTCAGTTTAGATGGTTATTCTTCTTTGTTATTCAATCATGTCATATAACTGTTAAACAACTAACACTCCTTCATGCGGCTCTATATTCTAAGAGTAGATATAGATAGATAGATAGATTTATTAACAAACTTACATTGCAGTATAATACTGAATTGTCGTTAATTTTACATATACAGTATCAAGTAAAAAAGGTTATATAAATTTTCGAATAAAAATTAATAATCAATTAAACATTTAAAAACAAACACCTACTTTATATTATATCTTTACAATTTAAAATAATTCATATATATAACATGCTACTGTCGTTATTAATAAAAGATTTTAAGAACTCTCTTGGTTCTTTACGGCTGGGAAGAGAGAAAGTTCTATTTCTTCTTAAAAAGTGATCTAGGATTCCAAGAGGCGTTTAAGCTAAAATGGGTTCGTACAACTTATTATCTGTATTAGCCACTCTTATAGAATAAAAAAGCTTATTTGTTAACATTTCCTGGTGTTCATTTATTAAGTTTTTAAATACAGCTCATTGTGTCCAAGGCAGTCTTTGATATGGGATGCCAGGGTATCATAAATTGCAAGGGCTCTTTTCTGGATGCGCTCGATATCATTTTGCAAGTACTCTTTGGCAGTGCGTAATGGAAACACTGGGCCTATGCGTAAGTCCATGTGGAGCGAATGCAGGGGTACAGTAAGTACTGAATTTAGATCTACGGATGATACGTTTGGCACGCTTTAGCTGGACGAGGAAATATAGTCTACGAGAAACTTTCTTGACTAAATGCATCAATTAATGGCTATTCCAAGTTAGCTTATTGTTGATTAATTAAGCCTAAACAATTTCACACTTGATTCGACCTCGATAGGAATCCAACCCTCTTCGTTTGTAATGGCAGTTGAAGGGGATCAGCTTGCATCTTAGAGAATATTGATCACGAGGTTCTTTAGATTTGTCACAGTTCAACCTGAACAGATTACTCTTTGACCAGTCATATACTTGTAGTCAGCAGCCGACTGATGCCAAAGAACAGGGAGTTTTTGGTGTAACCACCTCAGACACAAGTGGGGGAGTTAGTGGTCATCTACATATTTCCAGGTCTTTAAAATTTCCGGAGTATAGACAAATCATTAAACATGATAAAAAAATAAACCATGGGCGGGCGCGACCTTAAATTTCGTTTAAACTCAGCCCTATCTCGACGACATCTTCTTCGAATGAAATTGACATATGCGAGGCTTGCGAGTGCATCAAGAAGGACCTGATACCCAAAAACTTGACACTGGGTGTCCGAGTTGTCCCTATCGTTTGTGGTTTATAACAGCCAAAACAAACATATCCCTGAGTGCCAGGGTTTCCCTAGCTGAAGTGATAGGGTGTTCCCTAAGCTAAGTGATAGGGTTTCCCTAGCTAAGTGATAGGGTTTCCCTAGCTAAGGTGATAGGGTTTCCCTAGCTAAGTGATAGGGTTTCCCTAGCTAAGTGCTAGGGTTTCCCTAGCTAAGTGATAGGGTTTCCCTAGCTAATGTGATAGGGTTTCCCTAGCTAATGCTCGGTTAGGGTTTCCCTAGCTAAGCTGATAGGGTTTCCCTAGCTAAAGGTGATAGGGTTTCCCTAAGCTAAGTGATAGAGTTTTCCCTAGTCTAAGTGATTAGGGTTTCCCCTTAGCTAAGTGCTAGGGTTTCCCGTAGCTAATGTGATAGGGTTTCCCTAGCTTAAGTGGTTAGTGGTTTCCCTAAGCTAAGTGATAGGGTTTCCCTAAGCTAAGTGATTAGGGTTTCCCTACGTCGAAGTGAAGGGGTTATCCCTAGCTAATTAAATAGGTTTACCCCTAGCTTAAGTGATTAGGGTTTCCTAGCTATGTGATCTGAGCGCGTGAGCCCTACTAGTAGGGTAAATCCTATAGATTTGCTTTATAAACGCAACGTAGAAATAATAACTACACTAAGGGTCACCCGCGGGCACTATAGGGTAGTAAACCCTATTCCTTGAGCCACCGTAATAGAAATAAAGCATACAAAATCCGTGGCTCAGCTAATGTGTATAACATACAATAGTAGATATAGGATGTAGCTTGTTGGCCGAGTAACTAAGTGGCCCCCCTACTGTTGTAAAGAATTTACGTTAATTATTCCATCTGTGTTTCTGAAAAACTTGTAGAAAACTTTGAAGGAACCCTCCTACATGACGGCTTTGACGTCCTGTTGAAACAACACTATCAACGCATTGGACATTTGTGTACAATCTGAAAATGTAACTACTAAATTCATGGCTTCTTCTGTCGCAATGTTGTGCTGCGAAGCCGTCTTATATAATTGCATTCCTCTCAAGAGGCGCGGAAGGTTGATGCCCACGTGTAATTTGGAATATTTGGTTTTTCAGAAATCGTCTCTTTTACTACATAAGATTGTTGGTTGTTTGTCTATACGCAAGCGAGTGGTGATAATCTCGCGAGTAATATATAAATGGGAATTATCCCAACGATAACGTTAGCTAATAAAATAAGTTTTTAAATTTTCTGTCATGTCATCATATTGTCTCTAAAGTCATTTCGTTTTTGGGCTTTTAAAATTTTATTTCTAAAATTACTGTTCCAGCCAGGTGTTTCAATTGCCACAATAGGCATGTATCGTTATGTAATCTGGAGCTTCGCTAATTCCAAATCTGTTTTCCAGAATTGAAAACGGTTAAATATTGATCAGAGATAACGTTCAGAAATATGATATACAATTTTGTCACGGTATAGAAATTATAGTCGCCCTGCCAAAGCAGCCTAAATGCCGGACTAATTTCTAAGTACCTATAAACCGTTTTTTTTATACGAGAGGGTATGCATCGTTCTCGTAATAAATAATAAGACACGTCGATGTTATGTATTTTTTAGACTCGGTAATCTCTGGAGAAATCTGTTTTCAGAATTGAAATCGCATAGTAAATATTGGCCGAGATGATTAACGTTCAAAATCCACGTACGAAGAAACGGCTTTTTGCGATTTCTTATTACATGTAGGTCTGCAGGGCCCCAAAAAGGCAGGTGTGCGAGGGATTAATGCGCTACACGTAATTTCTAGTTTTACAACCATACGATTTTAGAAAACGTGATAAACTTAAGTTGGGAATGGGAATGGAAATAAAAATGGAAAAGAAGAGCTGAATGATTTTATATTATTGCTTTTTTCTGATATAGATAGAGGATGAGATAGATAGAGACAGATAGAGAGATAAAGAAATAGATAGAGAGATCGAGAGAGATTGAGAGAGAGAATTTATTTGAAAATCGGATATCTTATCAATTTACAAAATTGCTTTCCATAAGAGCCGAATAAATATTTACAAAATTAATTTCAAAAATGAGATCGAGAGATATATAGCGATATAAGAGATATGAGAGATAGGAAAAGATAGAAAGATGGAAAGATCGAAAGATCGAGAGATCGAGAGATTCGATAGATATAGAATAGATTTTTTTATAGAGATATAGAGGACTATAGATATAGAGATATAGAGAATATAGAGATTATAGAGATAGGAAAGATAGAAAGAATAGAAAGATAGAAAGTATCGAGAGATCGAGAGATCGAGAGATCGAGTAGATAGATGGCAGGAACGTAACGGAGTGAACTATATACGTACATGATGAGGAACGCAATTAAGATACAAGTTACGCGGGTACTTAGAGTTGTTGACATTGACATTCGTAAGTTTTGAAAATTTTTTATTTTTTTTGGAAAAATATGACGCAACACAGTAAAATCGATATAACTCAACTCAGGGGGTGTTTGTAGGCGTTAGTCTAGATTAATAAATAATTAATTATTAATAACAAGAAACCACGTTGTCATGGCAACTGAACGATGGCGCGGATGAGAACTCTAGTAGGCTAGGCTGCGAGTTGCCGTATCTATAGCAAAGCCCAGTACTCGGCTTGGTAAAAATTCGCTGGCGGTGTGTAAAACATCACAACAGGACATAATCATCATTTACATATACGTAATAATTCATTGTCATCATTTACATGTACGTACATACTCATAACATACTGCATGCGATATAAAAAAGGACATCGACCCATCATCCAGTGCAGAGCAAGTAACCAAGAATCAGAGAGAGTATCTAAGCTACAAACATACTCGTCCAGAACAGAACCACCAATCAAAATGTGTTTATCAGAAGCAAAAGGAAGCAGCGACATGGAAAACTGCGTTGTATTATTGTTTCAATTTCGATTTGTAGTCGCGATATATCAACAGGCAATATCGATGTGATGTCCTCATCGCTAGAAGGTACGTTTTTCACGGTCCTCAGATTTTGATATGAAACAATAGACGAATAGATAAAAACGCATATATAACCACACAACCCTTATGTAACTAAAATGTTAGACACGTAGTATCACATAAGGGAATATTATTGATTTTGTTTTCAAAGAGACAAAGGCCAAGGGCCCAAGCGCAAATCTGCACTCAGTCACGGACGCCGGAGGGATGTGCCTAAAAGTATGTGCGAAAGCTTGTAGAGTGAACTTGTTTTAGTTTTGCTCATCAAAGCAGTTTGCTTTTGTTTGCCGAATAAAGGTCTCGCAATTCCACAAGTATTTCGCATATGAGAAGAAATCAAAAACAGAAAAGCTGCTCGTTGTTTTCGTCGAAACAGCTCAGAACATTGGCTTTTCGTGAGGCCTCTATTTTGGTCGTACTTGCATAATCGACTTGGGGTGGGCTATACCCCTCCAATTTATAATATGAGCCATATGTTCTTTTCTGTGTTCAACACGTAAACAGCGTCGTAAATTTAACCAGAGACATGAGAACCCTGCCCAAGTGGTGCTTTGCTGCTAGTGCTGCGCTTTTCTACGTTCACTTTTTACGTTTTTTTTTTAAGGTTTTGTAATGGCCACGCTTCGCGCACGTTAAAATGTCAGTGGAAATTTGTTCAACGTAGCGAGCGACGTTTGAGTTACGGTAACGCGCCGTTTTTTTTCTAAAAGAAGCCCGGCCTTTAGCCGAGAACGAGAAAATGTTCATATCTGAGAAAGAAACAATGTTAAAACCCAACGCATGAAACCAAAAAATGATCTAAACCATTTGGCCATTTCGGCTATACTTTAATACTTGAAATTTTACACATGTTTCACACTAACATGAGAATAATTGAGATAAAATATATTTGTTTCGTAGAAAGTAGGGTGGGAATAGGAAATAATCAAGCGATATAAGTGAAATAAAAAAGTACTGCCAAACGGAATGGAGTCAGGGAAGAGATATACCTGTGGCTGTGTACTGAGGATTTCCGAGCGAAATTCCCTTCATTAATCTCTGATGAAATAGGGGACCCCGAGGAACACTCGGTCTGACAACACGACGACTAACGACAATTAAACAATCAAATGACATGCGTTGTAAACTATACACACCTTGAAAAGAATAGTAATACAGATATAATAGTGTAGCAACTTTTAATTCCACAAGTCAGACAAACTAAAAAGCTTTTACGACAAGTTCCAGGGAAACTACACTATATCGTGATTTGTACGAGATGCGCTTCGCAACTGGGTGGAAAACATACAGCTAGATCCTTTATCATATCAGTCAACGAACAATCTTAAAGCTACAGAGTTGGTTTCAGTACTACTTCGTGCTACTATATCAAATACAACTATCTAGAATTAGATAGGTTTACAAAAGACGTGCAGTCAGAGATTTGGGCATTTAAAAATGCAGAGCCACTCCCAGGATAACTGATATCGTTGAGTAATCAAGAATAGCAAATAGGGATAAAAAACCAAACTACAGAATATTAAGAACAGCGTGGTCACCCAATATATTTTATCCTTCAGTCCAAACAGAACGTTCTTTTAAGAGGATTATTTATAAAATAGAACACAAAGACTAACCATTTGCAACTTTTCCGTATCTCACTTTCACTCTTGAGATATTAAGATTTGTTTAATATGTAAATGAAGCATAACTTATGACATCACAATGCATAATGAACTGATTGAAAAACTGCTTATATATCCTTGAGATATATGTAAGTGAAAGTCACTTGAAATACAGGTTGCATCGTGGCGTGGATGTATCACAATACAATCGCAATCAATTATGCCAAATCATCAAAACGATCCATAATGGTAAAGATATGCAGAATTTGTCCAATAAGTCATTATGCATTGTGAATGTCATATAGTTATGATTCATTTACGTATTAAACAAATCTTAATATGAGATATGAAAAAAGTTGTGTAAAATGGTTTAGTTGCTTTATAGTTTTTGTCAAGAGTTCTATCAAAACAAAAGAGTTGTTTTACAAACTGAATTTTTCATTGCATATCGCCCTTTCATATACAATGGCCGATATTTTTTTCGCATCGATCCAATTTTATATTTATCGTCTTATTGTAAGTCGGTGGTCGGGATGGACGCGGGGGGACTGGGGGGTCAGGGGGGTGGAGGGGAATGGGGAAAAAGATGACAGGCTAAAAAACATACATATAAAATGTTAAAAGACCAATTTGGAGAATTACTACAGTTTCTAAAAACAACGCTGATTTTTTAACCTTTTGAACTTCAGTTGTATAAAATAGGCTTGCGTGTAAATTTTGAAGAGTAAGTGCTCCCGAGCGATCGCATGCAGGGTTGGATCTCTTGCAGAGGACTCTGCTCAAAGGGGGTACCGTAAACCTCTCGTTGATGATATCCCCCCCCCCCCCCCTCCCCCCCCCCCCCCCACCCCCCCCCCCCCCCCCCCCCCCCCCCCCACCCCCCCCCCCCCCCCCCCCCCCCCCACCCCCCCCCCCCACCCATATAGCTCCCAAAGGGGATGCCGCACCTCGCGCGCTGATTGGTCGAGCAACGCACGTCATGCTGAGGCGTGAACTCACGCGTGACTGCACTAGGCCCGGCCGTGACTCACACATGACATCACCGCGTGGACGCACAGCCGTGACGCACAAGCCCCCGTGCGTGACGAACGGATAGTAATTTGCGTGTATGCAAGAATGAAATATAGAAATACGTATCGGCAATAATCCCACTCTCATTTTCTGTGAATAATCCCCTCGCCCGGCGCAAAGCCGCCGGTCGAAGGCACCTCGAGGGCGAGGGTTGGCTATTGCTAATATCGACTGGCGTTTGTCCTAGATCTAAGGATCAGTTTATAGGTTATATTTTTATATATAATTGATCAAACCTGTCCTCATGCCCGGCATCGGAAAAAAATTTGTGGCAACTAGCATACTAGGTACTCAGATTCAAATTGTAACCGTCACAAGAGACATAGTTTTTTTGAGGAAATAGAAGTCCGGAGTCCCGAGTATGTATTGTTGACTCGCTAATATCCAAATCTGTGTTTCAGAATTGAAAAACAGTTATATATTGATCGAGGATTATCATAGCCGACCAAGCCCGGACTAATATTCTAAGTACATTAAACCATTATTACGAAGGGTATTCACGTTCTCGTAATATAGTTAGACACATATGTTATGTATTTTGACTCGCCCTTAATTCCAAATCTGGTTTTCAGAATTGAAAACGGTTATATATTGATCGACGATAGTCAGACATTAATAATCGGCTGAAGTGACCGGCTAATCATAGCCGACAAAAGCCGACTAACTTTCTAAGTACATAAACCATTTATTATTACGAAGTGTGAATGAAACAGAAATTGGAATTAGCGAGTCAAAATACATCACACATGTGATCTACTATACTTACGAGAACGTGATATTATATTTGCACTGAACGGAAGTACTTATTAATTTGAGATTACATCGCAATGGTTATCGTGGGCGTAAATACGTTTTGACGCTTCCGGGCCCGAAATAAAGCAGCGCAAATTTAATGTGTCCATCCAAGACATTTGAGACGATGTTTATTCAGTCGCCCAAATTTTGCTTTAGAAAACAGCATTGCCCGGAGTGGAATGCTGGCTTTTTTCGCGCGATATTCGTAAGGCAAGTTCGCCAATGCCTTTCGATAGAACCTTTAATGTATGGATAGCGTTCATTGTTTTTGACTTTTGCGAACGAGCGAGACCAGAGATTGCGGGGGTTTGTCATTAGGATTGTCGACATTTGCGTGATGGTATTATTTAGTACGTTGCTTTCTCATTAATCCCCAATTTATCTAGTTCATAAAAATCGGCCGCTATTTGTCTAGGTTTGCGATCCACGTTCGTTTTCTTCCCGTCCCACTCGCTCGGCATCCCGACATAAATGCTGTAATCGAGAACGTGTCGTTTCGACTAGATCACTCGTTTCGATTTCGTCAACGCACTCTTTCGACAGTCAGTTCGCTTTCTAGACCTATGAACGGAATGCGAAATAACCACACGAACCGAAGTAAATTAACAATGGGACCTTGGTATATCAAGTCGTTTTCAGGACATTAAGTTTATTACTCCGCACTTTCAAATCATTCAACTATTCAAATAATTATTTACAAACACACAAAATGCGAGGGATTCATTGCCAATATGCGGTGAGTCACGGCGGACCTGTGCATGCACGCGGGTCAGTCACGCCTCAGCATGACGTGTGTTGATCGACCAATCAGCGCGCGGGCGGCATCCCTTTGTAACGCTATATGGGAGGGTACCTAACAACAAGAGGCACACACAAACCGGCTGCCGCCCGCATGGCCTCCCCGCTGGACTCCCGCGCCTCTTGCATGTTGCACAGCGATTACTTTCCGTCGTTACTTGGAAAAACACATGAAAACGTAAACTGACCTCGGCATTCGGCGCAGAATTAATAAAACTAATACGCGTGGCCCCGCGTGATAGCCTGTTAGCGGTATCGCCTTTGAGCCTTAACTCTTAGGGAAGGAAAAGACAGCTCAAGTTATGTAGTCGTCAGCAAAATCTTTGTTTTCTTGACCATAGCAGAGTTTTCTACAACTTCACATTTTAGTATAAGATTAAGTTAAGTTTTGTTAGCATCTTCCTTCAAAATTACCAGTCTCCAAAATTGATCCGAAATTGGATCGAGGAAAACAAATAGTTTTTTGTTTTTTAAATTAAGAAGTCTGGAAAGTAATCAGTTTTTACCATGACGACTACAAACTTGAACTGAAACCTTTTTAGTTTATTTAATCTGTAAATACATGCAAAAGTTTGGAGAATGTTTGATGACATGGTTTTGAAGATATACTCGAAAAATAGATCTTCCGATAATTCTGCTTTCCTTATCTTACCGTCATCATATCTCTTATTCGCATATTACAAGAAAACTTGAACATCTTAAATAATACAAAAAACAGCTATCGCCTAAAATTTAAAAGAACATCCTTCCTAATTTTAGGAGTGCTTTTATTCTAAAACCAAAAAAATGGGATTAGGGCGGACCTTTAATAACACCCATAAAATTGCCGATTAACTTTAAAAAAAATATTACGGCTACTAGCAAACCCGTTAGCCTGCGTGGGGTCGGCGTTTAGGGGGAGGGCCTCCCCCAACTACCCTAAACGCCTACTTCCGCAGGCTAGCAAACCCGAAATAACCAGAAGGTTAAAATATGTCAGTATGCTCATTTTGGCAGAATAATGTTAAATAAATTTTTAGTTCGGGAGGCACAAAGAAAGGATACAGTAATTAAAACACCAACCAGCGTTTATAAGAACCTAGATTTTAAGAACCTGTTAGGGGACTAAGATTTTCCATATTAGACCCCTTTTACATAAGAACCTGGTTATGTTTTTAGGCTAAAATTTGAGTGCCAGGTTCCATAATTATTAATCAACATAGTCCAAAAAAAAAACTAAAAATTTATAAATCAAAGAAAATAAACTCTATCAAAAGTAATCGAAAATGGAGCCAGAACCAGACAAATAGTTGTATATATGTCTACAGTTGTTATACGTTGTAGTTTTTGTTCCATATGAATTTACACACAGTAAGTTGTAAATTTACATACAGTGTAGCTTTAAAGTGCATATAGTAGGTTTAAGTATTTGCTTAGATTGCCAGTCATTTGGAGAAACACCTATGCAATAATTATATATAAAATAATAGACCACACTTACCAAAACCAAGTCGCTTTTTTTCTTAAAGGGACACTCCGGCCCAAATTACAAATGCAGTTCATATGAAAGATCTTGACTAACTTTAGTTTATTTTGCAAAGTTTCACGCATTCCTATCAATTCTTCGGTTAAGAAGATGTGGCTAGTTGAAGTTGGGAGAGTTCGTGTCCAATTTCCGACGACCATTTTGTTTCTCAAATATGACTTCACTGAGTGATCGTACTCTCCCTATTATGTATAAGAAGCCTCCTCCTACTTTCCTGCATGAAGAACTAAATAGTTAATATTTCAACTAATTCTTCGTCCCAAAGACCATTCACAATAACTATCACTATGTGGATACGCCATCAAAACAACTCCACTGACGATAAAGAATCACTCAATGACGTTCAATATTTTCAAAACCAATAT
The DNA here is from genome assembly GCA_035772405.1 of Chrysogorgia sp. JL179-B06. Lineage (NCBI taxonomy): Eukaryota > Metazoa > Cnidaria > Anthozoa > Scleralcyonacea > Chrysogorgiidae > Chrysogorgia > Chrysogorgia sp. JL179-B06. The sequence goes on from JAYKKM010000309.1 coordinate 56,456, forward strand.
GGCGGTCAACTAACCACAAATTTTCAACTTCAACTTAGACAATATTTTTCTCAACTAAATTGGATAGGAAATGCTGAAAAACTTCACAATTGCAAATACATTAACAGTCAGTAAGGATCTTTCATATGAAACTGCATTTGTATATTGGGGACCGGTTTTCTTTGCTCGCTCTGTGCTAAGCGTAAGTGTCCCCTATTACAGAAAATTAAGAACCTGTTTAAGAACCTTAAAATACCCTAATTTTTGGCAGTAAACACCATTTATATAAGAACCTTTTTAGGCTTAACTTGGAGAAATCTAGGTTCTTATTACGTGGGTGGTTTTTTACTGTATGTGTAAAATTTCGTTCTATTTGCATAGCAAACAAACTGATTATGTCGAAAAAGAAAGCGAAGAAACGAAAATCTTCAAAAAGAAGTTACTTTATCATTTTAAAAGTTATTTCAAATAAGACAATAATTGTGCGTTAGTGTCACGTTTAATTGTAATGCTAATAATGCGGTAATAGTTTAATATACTTCAAAATAATTTGACTGTCCTACGGCTACAGCGTGGAAGTCGTTCGAAGTGAGAGGCTCAGCTGTATTCGTGAAGATGTGATGTCTTCCGGTTGGATGATTGGGGAAAAAGACAAGGCGTCCTGAAAATTATCTGAGCTGTCCTGACAGTTGTCTCAATAGCTCCAGTGGTACAAGGGGACGCATTGAAATTTCTAAAGCCTCCGAAACGGCTTTATTTCCTGCATTTTGACGGGATGCAGGGACGTTTTAACAGAAAAATTAAAGATCATAATCAATGACAAAACCATATGTTTTTAGTTCATTCTCAATCATTGAATTTAATATTAACCAAACCTTTTAATTAACTATATATTAACTTCAAATGTATGACATAGCAAGCGCGATTCTACGGCAATATCGTAAATCGGACAAACTAATCGTTTTTTCTAAACAGATTCTAACTCTTAATTACATATAGGACTGTGGATGACTGATTAAAAAATAACTAAGCCTATAAGCCAGTTTCGTAATGTCGAGCTGCGCATCCAAAAATGACGCGTTTTCTGTGTTGGGGATAAAACATTACTTCATATTAGCGCTCCGTCGATGCTGACGTCCAGCTACACGATGTTTGTCCGCTTTTACCCCATAATTTCTTGCGGCCATAACAAACAGAATATAGCTCATTTGCCAATCATTTTGTGAGGTCAAATTTTTGGTTTGTTTGTAGGCTTTTTAGATGCTACTAATAGCAGACCAGACTCTACGCTATTTATATCATCGTGGCTGGGGAATTCAGTATAACGAATTTGGCAAGTGCAAATAGAACTGCAGATGTCTGTTGCTGGTTTTAAGCCTGATGTTATGTAATTTAAATAAGTTTTAATCCCGGACGCAGAACAATCGTGCATTTCCGGATGCGCAATTTGACATTAACAGAACCGCATGGGGACACAACGATGCGACAAATCGCGGGGGTAGTGAGTGTCGCGGGGGGGCGTGTCGCGGGGGACCATTTCCCTTGTTGAGGACCACACAACGAAGCGACAAATCGCAGGGGCATTGTCGCGCCCGGTGACATGTCAGGACATGTCCCGGTGACCTAGTTTGCACGAGCTGTTCATTACGATTGGGACAAGTCACGGGGACCATACTTTTTGTCACAGCGACATGGCCGCAACGAATTCAAATCCATTTTGGAATACACACATGCAACCTGTTTTCGGCGTACAACATTTTTTCCCCGCGACAAAGATTTTGCCTAGTACACACGACGGGATTTGTCCCTGCAACATGTACCCGCGACAGTGTCCCTGGGATTTGTCCGCCCACATCGTGTGTCCTAACCCCCTTTTCGCGCGCGTGTTCACTATGGGTAATGTAATAATTTGAAGTCGATTGAACAGTGCCGGTGATGCCGAAGTCAGCATTTAGACCCGCATAAACTTCGTGCTATCCGCGCATCGTTCTATGCTTGATGTAATTCACAGTTGCAGGATAGACATATTTATTGTTCGCTTCATGGTTCTTTGTTTAATTATTTTCCACGAGATTGGTATATCTTCAAAATGGTCTTCTTATCTGTTATCGCCAATTATTAAATTATTGCAATAATTAAAGTCAAGAGTGAGTTATGTCATAATAAAGCAATAAAGCATGTCGTATGACGCAATATCTCGCAAATCTCACCTAACTCAAACAAAAGCTCAGTGTATATATTTTAGTTGATGTGAGTGGAACCTTTATTATATCTATATGGACTATATAGGACCACCCTAGCCTTTGCAACCACAAATTTTATAATTTCTAGTTCAGTGTGGAAAACCAACGGCCCTTTGAATGGAAAACGAAATAATTAATGACTCCATTGATAACAGCTTCGACTGCAGATGGAAAATGCATATGTTGCAAGAAACGGTAGATTAAACTCATTGGAGGAGCTTTCTCCAAAATATTATATATCAATGGCTTTCAGTTGACTTTGGACAAAAAGCAACAGTAACTGCCATTGCCACACAAGGTTACGCATGTGATCGTGATTGGGTTATATACAGTATCGTTAGTAATGATGGAAGTATCTTTTATCTTTTACAAAGAGAATGGACAAAGGAGGTAGGAAATGGTATGAATTGCATGTCCATAAAATAGAGTACAGTATTGAGACTTGCACGTTACGTCACGGCAGCCCTTGGAATTTAAACAAAAGAATATCATTAACTTATATCACTTTTAAAACTTAACTTATACATTAACTTATATCGCCCGCCTTTTCTACCACCCGCCCCCCCCCCCCCCCCCAACGGGAATTTTCCCATCCATGGTGCCCAGACCTCGCACGCCGTGGCCATGTATTTCTGTTTTGCAAACATTCACAATTTCAAAAAGCCCGTTTCGTCGAAGAAATGTTTGAACGTTATCTCGGCCAATATTTAACCGATTTAAAACTCTGAAAACAGATTTGGAATTAGCGAGTCAACATACATAACATACGCGTTTACTAAATTACGAGAACGTGAGTACCCTTCGTAAAAACGGTTTATGTACTTAGAAATTAGTCGACTATAAGCTGGTCACTTCATCGTATATTATTTTGAACGCTATCTCGATCAATATTTAAACCGTTTCAATTCTGAAAACAGATTTGGAATTAGCGAGTCAAAATACATCACATATGTGTCTACTATATTACAAGAACGTGAATACCCTTCGTAAAAATGGTTTATGAACTTAGACATTAGTCGGCTATGATATTCAAAATAATATACGACGAAGTGACCGGCTTATCTCGATCAATATATAACCGTTTTCAATTCTGAAAACAGATTTGGAATTAGCGAGTCAAAAAACATGCGGACTCGGATTTCTATTTCCTCAAAAAACTATGTCTCTTTTGGAAAAAAACTTTGAATCATGTGACGGTCAATTTAAATATTAATTCAAATCTGAGTATCTAGTTACCAGAACCACATTTTCCGATGTCGCGCGGACGGCGGTTGATCATATATATAATATATTATATATATATATATAATATATATATATATATATATATATATATATATTATATATATAATATAAATAAAATATATATATAGTATATTATATATATATAATATACGAAAGTATACAATGTGCCCTACCGGCTATCACCATATGGCTTTATGGTAAACTGTGGACTTGGGACCCCACTATGTACGGCTACACATTGTTGGATTGCATTGTGGAGTCACCAGAGTGCTCAAACTGCGAGCAGTGAGCAATGCATAATGCTAACAGTACACTTCTCATTGAGAGAGACTCTCCGCCCAATCCATGTGAGTGCTCAAACCACATGAGCGGTGAGCGTAATATATACGAAAGTATACAATGTGCCCTACCGGCTATCACCATATATATATATATATATATATATATATAGATATATATATATATATATATATAAATATATATATATATATATATATATATATATATATATATATATATATATATATATATATATATATATATATATATATATATATATATTATATATATATATATGAAAACTGACAGTTGCGGCTTTTATCATTTTGAGGTAAGACCACTTTCACTATATATTCGCTCTAGCTTTATGGTATTGAGCACTTTCAACGTTCTGTGAACAACATCACATTCGTTTTAGTATATACTATATATATATATAATATTATATTATATATAGATTTTCGCTTACCTCAAAACTGGCTGCTACAACTTGTTTCATCTGTAAAAGAATCTTATAGGCAGTGACAATATCGAAAGGATGACCGCGTATTTATAGGATTTCTGCCGGAAAGTGGGGGCGTATGTGGGGGACAAAGCATGAGGTCATGGCTTTGTTTGCGTTGATTACGCGAAATTTTTTACGATGACGACACTGTGAAATTATTTCCGCTCTTTGTTGAGTAAACTATTCTTATTTTTTTCTTTTAAAATACAAAATTTTTCTTCTAAACATAAATTGCATCGTTTTGATCCTCTGTGTACGAAATAGAAAGTTTTAGAATTTGCCAATTAATACTGAAATCTTTATTGTTTCTTTCAATGTCCAAATATATTTCGAAAGTTCGGTGTCATTTTCATGCTTTTTATGTTGAAAAGATTTAGTGTGGTTGGCCAATCGCTCTTTGAATGTGGTTGCAGTCATACCAATGTAGTGTTTTATTTCGTTTGTGATGTTTACTGTCACTGTTGCTTTGTATACTATGTCTCTAGTCATGCATTGTTCTTGAAGCGGGCAAATGGTGTTCTCTCTACAACTGCAATTAGTAGCGTCCCTATCCTGCGGTTTGATGTTCCTAGCTATGCGTGCATTGTTGCTTAGTGATTATTGACTTAACATTGTTCATGCAGCTGTAACTTACTTTAACTGTATTTCTGTTAAAAATCTTATGGAGCTTGTGGTGCGGAGGGAAATGTTTGTCAATTAGGCTAAGGAAATTACGTCCTATGTTAGTGCTGACACTCTTGCTAAATGGTGGGTTGAACCAAATGATTTGCGTTGCCTATTCCTACGTGGTCGTTGCGGTGTATCATGAGTGTAGCTAAGTTCATGATTAAAGTTGCTGTGCCTAATCGCGTTCTGATATAAGGGTGCAGATTCCTGAAAAGTTTGCTCATCTGACGAAAGGAGTTTAATGCGTTTGTTAAATGATGCAGGTAGTTGCCTTGTTATGCTTGGTGGATGGTTAGAGTGCATATTTATGTATAGCGGATCGTCATTGGCTTCCTATAGGGCCTATAGTTTCCATTGTTAAGGTCGAAAGTTACATCTAAAAAGTTTACTATACGTAAATTTGATTCGGCGGTGATTTTTAGGTCAAATTTCTCGAAAATTTTGTGGAGATCTTTTCTTGTTTTGTCTGCTAAACGTGCTGAGTTACTTTTTATGATAGCCAAACCGTCATCTCTATATAGGCCGATGCTTTCTTTGCCAAATTTCTTACTTAGGTGGTTTAAAATGAAAAGGCCTACGAGCTCACAAATTTCCGCGCCGTCGAAACTGCCCATGGTAACGTCGAACAAATTCTTGCTATCTTTATCCATGAAATTCCGCTATTGAAAAGGAGAGATTTTCTAGCGTGTTTTATTATTGAAATGTTGTTTTGAGGTATAGTAGCCAAAAGAGCGGAAATAATTTCACAGTGTCGTCATCGTAATAAATTTCGCGTAATCAACGCAAACAAAGCCATGACCTCATGCTTTGTCCCCACATACGCCACTTTCCGGCAGAAAGCCTATAAATAAGCGGTCATCCCTTTCGATATTGTCACTGCCTGAAGATTCTTTTACAGATGAAACAAGTTGTAGCAGACCAGTTTTGAGGTAAGCGAAAATCTATGATTTGCTCTAACTATATGTTGTTGAGCACTCTTTGCATTTCGTAGACCAAAACCTACACGTATATTATATATATAATATATTATATATATATATTTATTATATATTAAAAAAATATATATATATATATATATAGATATATATATATATTTATATATATATATATATAAACAAACAAATAAACTCGATCCGAGATCAGGATCCGCTAGCATCCGCGTGATAAGGACTAACGCCGGTCGATATTAGCACCCTCGCCTTCAGGGCCTCAGGCCTTCGGCCAGCGCTTCGTAGCGCTACGAGTGACTGGCCTACACGCGTAAAAACGCACAACTTTTTGCAAGTTGTTAACCAGACGCGAACAAGTTGTTCTCGACAGACGTGAACAATGTTGTGCTGCACTCTGTGAACAAGTTGTCAACAACTTGTTCACGTATGTTCCAACACGCATGTTCACGCATGATGAACCAACAGACGTGAACAAGTTGTTCCAACACAATGTGACATTCATGATATAACAGCATTGTTCCAGCATGATAAATGAACATTTGTGAACAAGTTGTTGAAACAACATGTTACAAAATGATATCAATCGAATAAATTCTCGTTTTTTTTGTGCACCCTCCGGTTTTCTCGCTTATTAATTTTGTAATAAAATCACACAAAATATTAAAATATTATTGAATACTGATATCACTATTATTGAAGACGAAGATATCACGCAAACACATCCATGAATTTTTAAAAACGTTTATTGAAGTGACAATTTCAATACAAAGTCTCGCGTATCCTTCTTTACACTGCTACGTACACAGCCAGTTTACGCCGGTTCTTTAGCGGCGCTTTATTCTCTATTTCATTGATATCATTGAAGTCTCACAACTACAGTCTATACAAAAATAATTTAAGAAGAAAACAAAGATTTAGGTTAATAACTTTCTGCTTTTCTTTTTGTGATAGCAGTCCAACTCTCCTGTAAACAAAATTCTCTCACTTTTGCCTAAAAAGCAAAGAGATCAGCATTCCGACTGTTATATTAAAGTGTTTGAAACACTTAACACCATCCTGACCAACGGTCTACCTGCAAGTTAAATGACTTACATATAACAATAAAATCGATACCGAATCGCTTTAGTGAACATTTTTCAAGGCTTTTTAACATGTCTTAAACCTTTTTTGTAAATAAATATGAAAGCTGATACTACCAGTTCACATGTACTTTCTCCAAAAAACAAAGAATGATAAATTATATTTGCAAGAAGAACATCTCATGATTATTCCAAAGTCAAAGCTGTTTTTTGGTTTTCATTTGCAGTTGTAACTTTAAGTTATATTATCGTCTACAAATTGACTGTTTCAACTGACAGTATTGGACCGAGTGTGAATAAATAAACTTACCTAAAGTTTTTTCTTTTTCGTGGGTTTTAAGCTGGGAACAAAATGAGAGAGGAGGGACATGTATAATGATAGCGTATGTATGCAATGACAAAGAGCCGATGGACCGATATATAAACATTGAAGAAGCATTAAGTTATCTAATAATTTATTATTCTTACCTCTTTGATTTTGTTCATACAGAAGACTCGTTCCTCAGACCATTGGCAATGCAGCAAAGGGAAAATCAACCGAGGGAAAATCCAGTGGGACCACAGAATAAAGATTAACTTAAAGTTAAATCTTTATTCTGTGGTGGGACTAAGCCATATATAGTTTCAATGATGCCAACTGTTATTCCGACTTCCAAATGAAGTATGCTCACGTGAGATACGCGTGACCGACTGACCGTACACGTGACCGACTGAGTCTGACCGTACAACGTGACCGACTGACTGTACACGTGACCGACTGACCGTACACGTGACCGACTGACCGTACATGTGACCGACTGACCGTACACGTGACCGACTGACCGTACACCGTGACCGTACACATAAACTTTTTATTTTATTTTATTTTAATGGATTTGCCACAGCAGGTAAATTACAAGAATAATAACAAAAAACAACGTCAAAATTGTAGAAATGTGGCAGGGTCACCGCAACAGCATACGCCAATTATAGCAGTCCCAGATATATAAGAATAAAAATAAAGTAAAAATTAAAGACTAATAGATCTTCCGGAGGTCAACTACAGCAGCAGAGAGCACCAGCCAGACTCCGGGCTGAGCCACACTTTGGACAAACTGATCTCCATGTCCTGGGGTCGTCATAGGGCCCCTCCACTGCTGCTATGTAGTAATGCAGCAGGTGCCGTTTGAACTCGACCCGGGGTGACACCAATTAATCGTAACTCGATCGGAAGGACGTTCCACGTTCTGCATGCTCTCACAAAAAGGAACCGCTGAAAAGTTAGTGTTTTACATCTCCGCGGGCGGAAATGTAGAAGGTTTGCTGTCGAGGAGGTTCTTGTTAATCGTATAGGTGTACAGGGAACAGGTAGTGTTTCGGGGTTGATTTTCGTAAGTTTGTTAATAGCTTTAAAAAAGAAGATCATATTCCGAAGCAAAATAGGACAACAATAGGTCATAAGTGGTTTTATCATCGAGTTATAAATGGAATGAGCTACCAACGGTGAAATATCTCTGCGAATTCTCTTGAGTAATTTCAATTTAGATGAGGCTTTTTTAAAAACTGAATTTAAATGTTCATTCAAGTTCATGTGGTGGTCAAGGACGACTCCAAGATATTTGTAGGATTTTGTTTCATGAACAATAGTATTATTTATTTCGATTGTATCCTACTGCTTTTAGAGAGACGTTGTGGTGTGCCGTACAAAACAAACTCTGTTTTCCCTTTATTTTGGTTCAAATATAGGTTGTTCGTATTATAGCCATTGGAATACGCTGTTACATTGCCTAGTGAGCACTTCTTGGATTAGGATAGGGTCCTTATTTGCGTAGTATACAGCAGTATCGTCGGCATATAATATCGATTCAGCCTCATCAATAGCCATCTGCATGTCGTTTATTAGACATTAAAGAGTAGAGGACCTAATATCGATCCTTGCGGAACACCATAAGTTATGGGTAACGGGTTGGACTTTACCCCATCAAATACAAAACTATTTGGCTTCGATTGAATAGATAATTCTTTAACCATTCAATCTCGGTAGAATGGATCCCATAATACGGAAGTTTCCTCTAATAAGCAAGCGTGATGGACCGTATCGAATGCCTTTCGGAAATCCATAAAGACCACACCGGTAAGGAGAACACTATCCATATTACATCTTATGTCGTCCACCAAACGAGTAACTGCATGGACTGTGGATCTGTTTGGTCTAAATCCAAATTGATTTGGGCAAAGCATGTTGTTGGTCTCAAGATATTCACTTAATTGTTTGTAGACAACTTTTTCAATTATTTTAGAAAAAACCGTTGTGACAAGAAATAGGACGATAGTTATCTAGGTTAGATTTTTCATTAGATTTGTAGACAGGCAGGACTTTTGCTTGTTTTTTCAGATGTTGGAAAAATTCCTGATTTTAGGCTTTGATTAATCAGAACTGATAAAGGAACAGCAAGTTCCTCAGCACCGTCTTTTATCAGTCTTGGAGGTATGTCGTCGATGCCAGGACTTTTGGACGCCTTAAGTGCTTTGATAATATTAAAAACCTGTATTGGTGTTACTTCTGTAAAATAGAAGCGGCAATCATTTGGGTTGATGTAATTACCAAGAGATGTAAATGAACATGATTTCCAGGCGGGATAGGACAAGTTGGTGATTGAGTTTTTGCAGCGTCAAAGCAACAGAGCTAAAGAAGTTACAAAAGGCATTCGATATAACGGTCGTATCAGATGTCATTAAATCATTGATAAAGAAATGACTTAGCTGTCGATTTTTTGTCGTTTACAGGATAACTTTGTTTGATCCGAGACCAGAAGTCTTTAGGCTTATTAATGCTTTCATGAAATAGATTTCTGTGGAAATTTGATTTTGCTTTCCGAATGGCAGATGTAGTTAAATTTCGCATACGTTTATAATCATCCCAGTCCTTTTTCTGTTTTGAATCGTTTAGGCCTTCTTCAGGAGGTAGTCGCGGCTATTAATTTTAGTTCTAATATCAGATGTCAACCATCGGGCAGTCTCTTCCAGCCACTCTTTTTTCCATTTTTGGGAGCATGTTTGTTAACTATGTTTTGAATAGGTTCCATGCTGAGTTAAAGTCATCAATTAGGATTTGGTCCCATGGGAGTTCCTGAAGATCAGATTTAAAAGATTCTTTTGAATAGAACTTATAGTTCCGGGCAAATATTTTGCGGGGCCTGTATTTCTTACAATTCATCTTTCGAATAACCCCAATCAGATGATGGTTGCTAAAAGCCAGACTCAATAGAGAAAGCATTGGAAATATTGGCGTCATGAGTCACAAAAGTTAGGTCAATTAGTGTATCTGTTTTGGTAGTTGATCTAGTCGGTTGTTTTATCATTTGTTGGAAATTATGAATTCTCATTATATCCTTCAAGTCCCTTTGTTCGTTTTGTCGTAAGTAATCACAATTGAAATCCCCAATGATGATAATCTCTTTGGTCGTCGACCAGAGCTGTCGTTAAGACATTATTAAAATCAGCATTAAAATTTTTATTCAAATATTTTGAGGAATGAGGAGGGGCGATAGCATACACATAGAAGAATTGATTTCGAATTTTTGACAAATAATTCCACCCAAATATTTTCTATTTTTGTCTACTTCAAGATCTGGGCGTCTTTTCCATTCCAGGTCACTGCGAAGATATAGACATACTCCACCCCCTGATCCCGTTCTCCTATCGTTTCTTACAACATCATAACCATCAATACGGATTTCATAGTCATTAATTGAACTGTTAAGCTTCGATTCAGTAACCCCAAAGGCATGAATATTTTTTCCTGACTCTTGAAGCAACAATTTTACGTGACTCAGCTTCGATAATAGACCATTAACGTTTTGATGTAATATTTTTAAGGCCCTTTGGTTTTAAGCAACTTCTCAGTTTATTCCAAATTGTAGGCCCTTGTTCAATATCTTGAGAATCATTAGCATTGCAAACAGAACAATAACAAATGTTCTTGCTCTTCTTCAAATTTATCAATAAGAGATTTCATATGAAACAGTTCTCCACATACCTCGCACTTGCCGTTCATTTGATTCTTCCTGATAGTTTTAGTGCAAGTAATAACACCTTATAGGCGGTCCAGGACATGTTTCAATATCTCCTCCAAGCAGTAGTATAATTTGAAGTGCTACCTTCGGACTAATTTTCAAACCAAACTCTCGCTGGTGTTGCCATAAGGATGAGTAGATATATGAATCGTTGTAGTCTACAATAGGTTCACCATTAAAGGAGTAACAGACTGAACCACAACTTGTGTTTGTAGGCTTTTTGACCATAAAAATCAGGACAAGACAGACAAGAGCTCTAAGCATAACCGCCACCGCCATTGCCAATCTTGTTGATCGTTTTGAATAATTTGGTGTCATCAGCGAACTTCACGTGACCTTGGCCATAGTGGTCTTCGCGTGTTATTCACGAACAGTGACATTAATGCTGTAACAAGTTGTTGGAACAATGAAAAACAACTTGTTGATTCGACAACGTTGTTCATGCATGTTGCAACATGTTGGTACAGCATGATGAAACAACAACAATGAAAAACATTGTTGCAACAATGGTGAACATGATTGTAACAATACGTTTCTCGCTTGTTCCAGCATGCGTGAACAACCATTGTTGTTTCAACAAGCTGTAACAACATGTTGAAACAATGATAAACAATGTTGTTTCATATCAAACAATGTTGTTCACGTATATGTTAACAAGTTGTTACAGTATTGTTCAGGCAACAATGCTGTAACAACTTGTGAGATTTTTACTCGTGTAGGTTGCATTTCATTAATTTACATTATTATGAATACCTTTTTATTACTAACAAATTCTTATTTTTTAATAAATTCAAGGAATTCAGCGGAAATAAAGACAAAAACTCCATTGTCCAACAATCTGTATCACCTGTTATTGTTGCTCGCTACATCCGTATTCATCCTCTGACTTGGTCTGATTATATTTCAATGAGGGTCGAGTTTTATGGATGTATTAAAGGTAAAAATGTATTGTTTGGAAGTAGTATAAATGGTAGTTGGAGAAAAAATACCACGTGCATGACTTGTGCCATCTAGAATCTTCAGGATATGATGGGGAACTTCATTTCTACTAACAACTTTGCGTCTTTTTCAACATGTAAAATCGATTGCGATGGAATTAATTAGTGGATAGTGCTTTTTACTATATTAAAATTTCTAATTCACCAACAAAATATCATCCTCGAATTTAACTGAAGAACTCAAACAGCTCGACCTTAGACCTGATCCAGTCGATCCTTGTGACAGCGCGCCATGTCAAAACCGTGGAAGTTGCAATGTCACAACCAGGCTCGTACTTGTGCTACTGTATAAATGATTATGAAGGAGTGAACTGCGAAAGGACAATCATTGTCAAATTAAGGTGGTCTTGGACAAAAATAATAAAATCCTTTAATATTTGTATTTTCAAACATATTTTGGATGGAAATGATAGGATATCATATGCTGATACTAAATGAGTCAATTTCATATGTGCTGTTACCACGGTAACGTAGAAACGACCCCCAACAGAGTAATAAAGGGCACTTGTTCGGGGCAGAATAGCAAGAGAAGTAAAAACTAGAAAACATATAAAATTAGGTTTAATGTAAAGCCAATAGATATATCCAACATCTAAACCACAACAAATTATAAATTTATATATATTTATTTAAAAAATTTAATTTGGATAAACACAGTCGAGAAAAAGAAATTTTCAGGACCAACCCATTAAATTTTGGTTCAATTTCGATTGCAATTGGATGACAAATTGATAAAAATCTGTCTGTAAGCTTCTCCGCGTAGAAGAAATGAATGAAAATGCTTGATTGCGCAAAGATTTGCAAAGAAGCTGAATTCACAAAAACTAATTATGGACTTATCAGTTCAATTCAGTTTATACAAAAGTGCGGTCATGGCCTAAGGAACAACGTATAATTTTGCATAATATTTGAGTAGAAATGAGTGCAATGAAGCATTTTATTCACTCTAGATAAGAGTTATAGACGTGTAGATCGCACATTGATAATTACAACAATATTTTATTGTATATGAAAAAGTGTGGTCATGGTCATGCACCAGGACCAACCTTAAATATGTGCTAAATTTACCATATAAAATGTCTTCAATAAATAACGCGCTGGTGGAATTATGCAGTCTCTGAGTGCCTAATTCTAGTTTAATATCTAAATTATCATACTTATGACATCACAATGCATAATGACTTATTGAAAAATTCTGCATATCTTTACCATTATCACATGGAATCATTATTTTGATGATTTGCATATTTGATGTCATCTGATAACATCCACATACATGCACCTGTATTTCAAGTCATTTTATTACATAATGTAAAGGATATATAAGCGTTTAAGCGTTTTCAATAAGTCATTATGCATTGTGATTTCATAAGTATGATCATTTACATATTAAATAAATCTTAATATCTCAAGAGTGAAGTGAGATATGAAAAAGTTGTAAATGGTTAGTCTTTATAGTTTCAAGAGTTCTTTCAAACAAAAGAGTTATTTTACAACTGAATTTTTCATTGCATATGCCCTTTAATATACAATGGCCGATATTTTTTCGCATCGATGAATTTTTTATTTTCGGCTTATTTCTTCAACATCGTTGTAAGTCGGCTGAAAAACACACATATAAAATGTTAAGCCAATTTGGTGAATTACTACATTTCTAAACACGGTGATTTTTTACCTTTTTTACTCAGTGTATAAATAGCTTGCGTATATATTTGAAAGTATGTGCTCCCGTGCGGGTGGACCGATGTGGGTGGGATCTCTGCAGAGACTCTATACTCAAGGTACCGTAACCTCTCGTTGAGGGGGTAAGGGGAGTAGAGAAGGGGGTTCCTTTTTGCTCACTGACCATTTTTACTTTGTTAAACTGTTATTACATTGATTATTTTCAATTCAACATTTAATAAACGGCTTTTCCTATGAAGCTTTTTCTTCGATTATTTTCAGTTTACCTGTATACTATTTAACTCTTTCCTGTCCGGCTGAAAAACATAAAAAAATTGTACTACCTCTTTGTTCTATTATATCTCGGGAAATATACATAACTGTTGCGAAACCTATACATTTTCTGACAGCCCAATACCGGCTGTTACCAATGCTTTTGAAGTTTCCGAACACGACACATTATGTTAATATAAATTAGCATAATTATCATAAATCAGGTTGAAAAATTTCCATTTTTCTAGAAAAGGCCATCTTGCACGCCCACGTAGCATCATGAAAATTCAAAATTCCGCAAATCGCAGAGTTCTTTATGAAATCAAATCAAATTTGGCATGTGAGTGGAATCAGTGGATCTCATGTCCCTGGCGCTTGTCGAATTTAAATTTTTAATCTTGCGTTACGTGTGCCATGTTTTTCGATTGACGACTTCGGGGGTCTTCTATGACCCCTTTTGACTGGGCCGGACAGGAAAGAGTTAAACAGTGACAGTTTTATTTCCTATACAATTCTTTTGCGCGCAAAAATTTCCAATTCACCAACAAAATATCATCCTCGAATTTACTGAAGAACTCAAACGGCTCGACCTCATGTTGTGTATTTGTTCTTTTTTCTATGTTCAGCTCCTATAACTCCAGTCAATCCTTGTGACAGCGCGCCATGTCAAAACGGTGGAAGGTGCTCGTCACAACCAGGCTCGTACTTGTGCGACTGTCCAAGTAATTATACAGGAGTGAACTGCGAAAGGATAACGGCCCGTAAGTCAACTGTTATAACACTGTTTTATACATACAGTACTGTTCAAAATTAAGGTGGTCTTGGAAAAAAATAATAAAATCCTTTAATGTTTGTATTTTCAAACATATTTTGGATGGAAATGATACGATATCATATGCTGATACTAAATGAGTCAATTTCATATGTGCTGTTACCACGGTAACGTAGAAACGACCCCCAACAGAGTAATAAAGGGCACTTGTTCGGGGCAGAATAGCAAGAGAAGTAAAAACTAGAAAACATATAAAAGTAGGTTTAATGTAAAGCCAATAGATATATCCAACATCTAAACCACAACAAATTATAAATTTATATATATTTATTTCAAAAATTTAATTTGGATAAACAGAGTCGAGAAAAAGAAATTTTCAGGACCAACCCATTAAATTTTGGTTCAATTTCGATGTCAATTGGATGACAAATTGATAAAAATCTGTCTGTAAGCTTCTCCGCGTAGAAGAAATGAATGAAAATGCTTGATTGCGCAAAGATTTGCAAAGAAGCTGAATTCACAAAAACTAATTATGGACTTATCAGTTCAATTCAGTTTATACAAAAGTGCGGTCATGGCCTAAGGAACAACGTATAATTTTGCATAATATTTGAGTAGAAATGAGTGCAATGAAGCATTTTATTCACTCTAGATAAAAGTTATAGGACGTGTAGATTGTACATAATTGAACAACAACAATATTTTATGGTATATGAAAAAGTGTGGTCATGGTCATGCACCAACCTTAAATATGTGCTAAATTTACCCTATAAAATATCTTCAATAAATAACCCGCTGGCGGAATTATGCAGTCTCTGAGTGCCTTCTAGTTTAATATATAAATTATCATACTTATGACATCACAATGCACAGGACTGGATTCATGAGCTTTCTATTGTATATGATGAGCTGATTTTGAAGCTTGCATATTTGCATTATGTAAATTGAAGAGAGATCATTAGAAGCTCCGAGTTCGCAAGCAAATCAAAATGTGACGCTCGCGAAATAGGTTTAGTGTCCGGCCCGCGTAGTTTCTTTGTTAACATTAAATGCATAAAATCTTGAACCTAATTTGACGTCTCATATTAGGCTTCTCTCACTGGATAATTAGAGCCAACGGGCGGCCATTACTAAGGGACCAAACGGCTCGACCTCATGTTGTGTATTTGTTCTTTTTTCTATGTTCAGCTCCTATACCTCCAGTCAATCCTTGTGACAGCGCGCCATGTCAAAACGGTGGAAGGTGCTCGTCACAACCAGGCTCGTACTTGTGCGACTGTCCAAGTAATTATACAGGAGTGAACTGCGAAAGGATAACGGCCCGTAAGTCAACTGTTATAACACTGTTTTATATATACAGTACTGTTCAAAATTAAGGTGGTCTTGCACAAAAATAATAAAATCCTTTAATATTTGTATTTTCAAACATATTTTGGATGGAAATGATAGGATATCATATGCTGATACTAAATGAGTCAATTTCATATGAGCTGTTACCACGGTAACGTAGAAACGACCCCCAACAGAGTAATAAAGGGAACTTGTTCGGGGCAGAATAGCAAGAGAAGTAAAAACTAGAAAACATATAAAATTAGGTTTAATGTAAAGCCAATAGATATATGCAACATCTAAACCACAAAAAATTATAAATTTATATTATATTTATTTCAAAAGTTTGGTTCGGATAAACACAGTCGAGAAAAAGGAATTTTCTAAAACATATATTTACCATGTATTAAATTTTTGAGGTTTACCTTAGATTTATTTACAATGATGAAATTCTCACTTCACTCTTGAAATATTAAGATTTGTTTAATATGTAAATGATCATACTTATGACATCACAATGCATAATGAATTATTGAAAAATTCTGCATATCTTTACCATTATTACTTGGAATCATTTGATGATTTGCATATTTGATGTCATTGGATAACATCCACGCACATGCAGCTGTATTTCAAGTGATTTCGTTGCATAATCTCAAGGATATATAAGCGTTTTCAATAAGTCATGTCATAAGTATGCAACCTCGTTCCCAGGGCATTTTGCCTCCACGGCCGAAAATTGCCCTGGGATCGGCTGGTCACATGACACCCAAATGTCACAAATTCAGTTAGCCTTTCTTGCTTCAAGAAAAGAGTCTACGATTTTCTTTTTTCATTAAATTGAATTCAGTTTGAATTGGTCATCTTTCTTAATTTCTACTACCGTATCTGTAAATTGTAAATTTATTTTGTCTGCGAGGAGACCTCTTTACTATAAGCCCAGTGGTTTCTTGAGGCCTCCTCGCCACCACCAGATTTACTACTAACCTTAATATAATTTTCATGTATTTTCTTTTCAATTTGATTTCAATAATAATAATAATAATAATAAAATTCTAGGTGTTTAGATATGATAATTTTTGTGGTCTTTGTTTCCATTGCCTTTGTCTACTTTGTTGACCTGAATAATTGAATGTTCAATGCTCTTCAGAGTTGTTTCATGTCAGCATTCGTCGGCATAAAAGCAGCTAACAAGCTTAATAATCCACCATACATCCATGGGATCAGCTGGTCGATTCTATAATGCGATTGGCTTGTCATGAAACTCAATTAATTCAGCCGAGTATAATTTATTCATCTAAATGTGAATGCTGTCTTCAAATTTTACAGCAAATTAGAAGTGATAGCTTTCGCTAAATTGGATATATGCTTCTTCATACCTTTTGTAAGAGATAACGACCAGGACCATTTTCGCCGACCTTCCGCCGTGGAGGCAAAATGCCCTGGGAACGAGATTGATAAGTATGACCATTTACATATTAAATAAATCTTAATATCTCAAGAGTGAAGTGATATATGAAAAAGTTGTAAATGGTTAGTCTTTATAGTTTCAAGAGTTCTTACAAACAAAAAAAAGAGTTATTTTACAACTGAATTTTTCATTGCATAGACACTTTAAACAGTGACAATTTTATTTCCTATAAACTGTTTTATTTCCTATACAATTCTTTTGCGCGCAAAAATTTACAATTCACCAACAAAATATCATCCTCGAATTTACTGACGAACTCAAACAGCTCCACCTCATTTTGTGTATTTGTTTTTTTTCTATGTTCAGCTCCTCAACCTGATCCATTGCATCCTTGTGCAAGCTCGCCATGTCAAAACGGTGGAAGGTGCTTGTCAGAAGGAGGCTTGTACATGTGTACCTGTCCAAGTAATTATGAAGGAAAGAACTGCGAAATCAAAAAGTGTAAGTCAATTTATTAACACCGTACTGTTTCATATATATACATGCAGTACTATTCAAAATTAGCCTAACGAAAAACGCATTCGAAATGCGTTCCGCTCACACATCGCAGTTTACATACTGAATTGCGTGTTAATTATTACATAATATAATTTAATATCGCCTATTAAAATATTTAAGACTAGAAGTTACTATCGCAAGGAAAGTGCTGCCTCAAAATTCAAGGTAGTTGTGATATTGTGCAAAATAGCACAAATAAGTGGCGGGCTTATTGAAGTCAACAGATGTAAGTCAATAGAATCAGATGTAAGTTGAACATTTAATATTGAAGTCAACAGATGTAAGTTGAATAGTTATATATAAAAATGCAGTTGAACATAGAGATAAAATAGTTGTACAACATAGTTCTCTGTACAAGGCTTGCATAAAAATGCAGTTAAATATGAACACAAAAAGTTGACATTATAACAGTCGATAAACTAACAACTGCCAGAAGTTCAGCACTAAAGCAGAAGACGCTATATGACGATTGACGAACGAGGGCCGTTTGCATGCAGGCCGTTGGCGAGTTCTATCCAAACATTTGATTCGAATAGTTTCCGCACCGGCGATTATACGAACATCTACGAGTTACGTCATAAAACGTCATAAATCTGTGCGAGACACAGCAACCCAAGTCAAGATCAGCAAAAATTATAAATATATGTACAAAAGAATTGTACGGAAAAAAAACTAAGAATATTAAAAGAAAAAAGTTTAAGGCCCTGTTTACATGGAGGAATAGGGTACACGCACAACCCGTGGCAAGTTCTCGACATTACCCTCCTAGTAGGGTCCCTTCCAAGAGGGTCAAAAGATAGCAGCAGGGCCAACTCCTCTAGTAGGGTCACCCTCCCTTTGCGTGGCCACTAAACAAATTGAAAATGGCGGGAAAACGATGAGTTTTGGTGGCAGGTTTTATTGTTTTGTCTCTTGGTCCTTTGGTCGCCGCATTTAAATGCTGTGGTCTATTGCTTGTCTTTTCGTTGTTTCAAAAACGACAAGTCACCAACAACAGTTAGCAATTCATGCAGCGAACCAGTACAATGCTGCTTTAGCTCGGATGAGACACGTTCGAAGGAGAGCTGTTCGTCGTCGTCGTCGATTTTGGCGGATTCCTGGCAGAACAGAACAGTGAAGGCTCAAACTGTATAATGGAGTTTTACTTGAAGCTGAAATACACCGAACGAGCGCTTTTATTGCGCGCTTTTTCACTGAAATATGACCCGTCTGGGAGGGTGACCCTACCAGCTAGGACACATGTAAACGAAACCGAGAAAGACAATGGACTAGGGTAACCCTTCTACTAGGGTAACCCTTCCAGAAGGATCACCCAACCTCCATGTAAACAGGGCCTAAAAGAAATGTCACGGGAAATGTTTAAGACAAGCTTGGATAAAAGTTCTCTCTGGAATCTCTCTGTCTAATTTTCCGTTGAAAGTTAAACGCTCGGGTTTTCCTGAGTGCAGCGTTCTGGCAATAAGCTAAGGATATGAAACTTTGTCTTGTGGGTTGTTAATAATTTGATGGAACAACTTAATGGAGCAGACTTTCAGGCGTCGATCACTGAGCAGAGAGAGGCCACTTTTCTGCAATCGTTCGCTATATGATATCTACCCGGGAAGATAATCGAAGTGATCGAACTCGTTCTAGGTCATCACACAGTTGTACTCAAGCACGGGTCGAACATATGTACAATAAAAGTTAATTATTTCTTCAGCGGGTATTTTGAATCAAATCTCTTTGAAGTAGACTCCACTTCGGGATCATCTAAACAAGACACACTGGGGTCATCTAAACAAGAGCCGGAAAATGCCATAAACTCTGGTAAAATTACCCATTCAAAGAAGTACGCCGGCAGATTCAATGTACTTTCTCTTTTACTCTTTCTCTATTATATAGTGATAACAGCTGTGAATGCTCTTTGGAGGAAAATTAGTCGAAATAAACTATTTAGTTCCTCATGCAGGAAAGTAGAGGAGCTTCTTAGTCATAGTACGCGATAGAATCACTCAGTGACTCATATTTGAGAAACAAATATGGCGTCGAAATTGGACAAATTCTCCAACTTCAACTAGCCATATCTTTTTAACTAAATTGATAGGAATTCTGAAACTTTGGAAATAAACTAACGTCGGTAAGATCTTTCATATGAACTACATTTGTATTTTGACTGGAGTATACCTTTAACACATTCAAGTGATTGTTGTTGCCACTTGCCACTCTGGCCGTATGCAAGTAAACCGATAACGAAAACGCCAGGGTAAGACGTTACAAAGAGATGATGAGTAGTCGTTAATAGCCCTTGGTATAGAAGATTTTAAATTATAGTTGATATAATAACAATAAGATACTTAATAATACTTAACTGTAACATTTTTCAATTTTTCCAACCCTGGTAGTGGTATATTCCAGATAAATCGAGAGACATTCATGATCACACCGTAAAGCGTTTACTCTATTCCGCGTGGGTGAGGTCAACACTTGAATATGCCAGTCCACTAGTCCAGTATGGTTTCCATACAAGAAAACGTATAATATGAACAACATTTTAGCAGCTGCAGCGCCGTGCCTCTCGGCTTATTTTAGGTCATGAAGTAGATTACAAGACCAGGCTTGAACAACTTCAGCTTCTTCCTCTGTACATGCGTATGGAAATCACAGATCTTGTCTTCCTTTTTAAAATGATTCACGGCTTAATTAGTAGACACGCAACGTGGTTTCATTATACTTGGAGAAGTACGAGTCGTTGTCTGCGTAATATTGATGACTTGACTCTTATAGTACCTTATGCCCGTACAGATGTCTTTAAGTGTTCTTATTTCGTTCGTGTCACTATAGGCTCTGGAACTCCCTCCCATACTCTATATACGTGCCATTAACACCTTGTCGTTTTTTAAGAGGCTACTTTCTCAGCATTATTTCAAACTTTTCCCTGTTGCTTTTAATCCATAGTTTTTCTGTTTCGTATAATTTCGTTTATGTCTTATTCTTTGATTTCATATTAATGTTATATGTTATTTGTATTTGTAAAGGTGACCAATCTTGAGGGAATCTTCTTGCATGAATTCTGTTTTTCGGAGTTTACTCTAATACATTCATAGCCGTACGCAGGATTATTTTGGCAGGGGGGGCAGTAAGACAAATTCTGTGAAGTTTGTGTTCGCCAGGGACCTCTCTAAAATTTTAATTTTGAAAGCTCCAGAAGAGCATTTCCGGCTATTTTTGCGAGGAACATTCTGAAAAAATTTATTTGTAAGGTCTGGTAATATTTAGACTTTTTTAAAGATAAGCAAGCCCATTGTTAACGAAATAGACAGAACGCCATGTGTCTGGTATGTTCTCTACTCCTATTACTTATCTAGTAAAGAGTACGTCTTGTAAGTTTAATATCAAAACTACCATGCAGTTATTTATACCGCACGGTCGCCGGTTTCGCTTCTTGACGGAATCAAAATGGCTGCATGGTCAGCATATTAAGCATAAGTTGAAACCAAAATATGCATTTAAATTTGAAATTTTCAAGACGAATTATTTATGTTTACGTCGCATTTCAGCACTCAAATTAAATAATTGTCTGAATACCTATAATAAATTGATAATCAACCTTATAAAAAAAACATATTTTACCGTACTCGATACCGAATATTCAGATACCGAAATGGAAGAGGACGTCTGAACGATGACAAAGACAAACTTATAACTACTGTATGAAATTCCTGAATCTTTGATATTACTGTTTTATACATGTTTTAAATGGCGGTTACTTTAAGAGGGACTGCTACTTTCGGGGGAGGGTTACTTTAAGAGGGGCGGCTACTTCCGGGTGGCGGTTACTTTAAGAGGGGCGGCTACTTTCGGGGGGGGGGGGTTACTTTAAGAGGGGCGGCTACTTTCGGGGGGGGGGGTTACTTTAAGAGGGACTGCTACTTTCGGGGGGGGGGGGGTTACTTTAAGAGGTGCGGCTACTTTCGGGGGGGGGAAGATTACTTTAAGAGGGGCGGCTACTTTCGGGGGGGGGGGGTTACTTTTAAGAGGGGCGGCTACTTTCAGGTTTTTCTAGTAATTGCTTAAAAAGTGGCTAATTTCGAGGGGGCGGCTACTTTCGGGGGCGGTTATTTTCGAGATTCTACGGGTTCTAATAAATAAATATATATATAAATAAGTAAATGAATAAAATGGTCTATAAGAAACACAGTTATTTTAATTTGTTGAACCAATCTGCATGGATATCTTTCGCTTTATTTCAGGGTGCCCGGAATTTAATATAGAGAAAAGAGGATGCTTCAAAACCCCACCGGTTGCCGAACGTGAGATGTTGCTATTTAATGCGCGAGACCGCATTGACTGGGGCAATGGCTGGGACAACTTTATCGAAAGGCTTAACTGCAAGTAAGTAAAATAAAAGTCTTTTTTTATAAAGTAAATGGTTTGAACCTAGGAGTATCATTATAGATGTGCGAAGTTGGTCGTCCAGGTTATTGTAGTCTTGAGAAGACTATTACTGACGCGTTTCGACGGCCTCAGCGGTGGTCATCATCGGAATCTGCCTGAAGACTAAAGCGTGTTTGTGATCAGGTTTGCCTATATATATATATACGTCTGGTTCATACGTCATGTTGGAACACTGTTGTTTCCACATATGGTGTAATTGTTGCATTTCATATCGCGTGTGGGATTTGTAAATCGATATGGTACGAGGTCGCGTTTTCCCTAGTTTTGTTATTGTAGTTAGTGGTTGGTGCAAATCCTGGGTCGGACCACCACTCAGGGTCTTAAAAATAATTGAGGAGAAAGTGCTGCCTTTGCAAACAACACCAGCAAATGGTAAGACTTTCGAGTCTTCTCGGAAAACGACCTTAAATCGTAGGCCCTCGGAATCCTTATCAGATGGGTTTTTCCGTTCACCTAAGAGTGATAAACTTGAATAGTCAAGCGCTTAATACATGAGCCTCTGGCTCGGATAAATAGGGCAACCTCATCTTGTTTGGAATTAAACTAGAAATACGTATCCGCTGACTATCCCCTACGGGATTACCCCCATCCATGGTTCCCAGACCTCGCGCGCCGTGTATTTGTAGTTCACAAATTGCAATTGTGCAATTTGTCGTAGATTTTGAACGTTATCTCGATCAATATTTAACCGATTTTAATTCTGAAAACAGATTTGGAATTAGCGTGTCTAAAGTGGATTGACAGCCAATCGGATCGAAAAACACGGATGAAGTCAATCCGGGCACATGTTTACATCAATCCGTTTGGCAGCAGGCCTCAAACCGCACATGCGTACTTTTTGAGGCCTGAATACGCGCATGCGTAAATTTCGCGCATGCGTATCAAGTCATTTTCAAGTCAAACCGTGTTTACATCAGTCAGATTGGCAACATTCAAGTCGATCCTTGCTTGAATCTCAAGTCAATCCACTCAACTGCGTGGATTGACTTCAGCCATCCGTTTCGATCAGATCGAAAACTTTCAATCGTCTTCATGTAAACACAACAAGGAGAAACATTGACTTGAACACTCAATCCGCTTCATGTAAACAGGGCCTAAATACATAACATACCTGTATGTGTCTATTATATGGTTATAATTTCATGTGTTAATATACACATTGCTGTAGTGAATGTTGGAGAGCTTGGAGTATATAGTGACTACAGTACATATATCAATCGAACCAGTACATCATTGAGTCTTGGTAGCTCAATGGTTAGAGCGTCTCACCGGCAATCAGAAGGTTTCTGAATATACGAGCTTGACGATCGCCCATGTATCGTCTGTTATAATTTCATGTTACAAGGTTCCAAATATATTAGCATATATTAGCAACAGAACGATAAATATATTAGCGACATAACGATAGTTATCTTTTTTGAGGTTCGTAACTCTGGTCCGTAACTAAAATAGAGCCTTTTGATTGGCTGAGTACGAGGTCCGTATCACACCAGTACGGACCTCTCGCAACTTTTCGCGCCAAAAAATTGCAATTTTTTTTACTTTGCTCGAAAAAAATAAAACACGTTATTTACCGCTTTGGTCGGTCCGTACTGGAAAAATATTTTCCCTCAGTCTCAGAAGGGAAAATATTTTTCCAGTACGGACCTCCCAGCCGGTAAATAACATATATATATATATATGTTATGTATTACCTCGTTCTTTAAAAATCCCCGCTTTAAATTTCTGTATAATTAGCGGGCTTTTTAAAAGAACGAGGTTAATACATAACATATATATCTATCGTAACAGCCAAGGCCCAAATACTGTCCGATTCGAATGGATCACCCAAAACGACTTTTTACTTCCTTATAAGGAGTTCGTCTACCATTTTATGTAATAGATAAAATAAGAGCGGCAGATCTGTATGGATATTTACAATTGTAAATCCCATACAGATCTGACGCATAGGCGTAGGAACCGGGGGGGAGCTTCAGCCCCCCCCCCTCCCCCACAATTTTAACCCCCTGAGATTTAACCCCCAATGAGACCCCCTTATACCGGAAAGACACTATAACAACCTTTTTCATACTCCGATCCACTGGGCTCTCCCTTTGGAATCCAGGCTATAATTGTAGTGTCAATAATAATTATACTGTATTATAACTACTGTACAAGTCTATTTGCAAGCAATTACTCATATAGTGTCACGTAAAACAAAATTAGGAAGTTAAGGGGGCCCGAGTACATACGTCAGTCCTAGCTAGGGCCCTCTCCTGATAATAAATATAAATATATATCTATATATGTAAAGTAAAATTGTAAAACTTATTTTTTTCCCTATGGCAGATGTGCTTCACTAGCTCAAGCCGCCGGTTTTAAATACTTCTGCATCGAGTTTTATGGTGAATGTTGGGGATACAACAATATTGATCTTGGCAGCCAGAACAAAGCGCCAACAGAGTGTTGGAGTAAAAAACCCGACTACGAACAGTGCAAAGATGAGGAGGACCCTCACGAAACAACTGTTTGTGTGGGAATTGGTTGGCATGGGTATGTCTACGAATTGGTGAGTTAACACATGGTACATGCATGTTTAGATCTAACTTAATAATATTTATATAATAAAATAGAAAACCCTTAAAAATATGATGAAGTAATGTTCAATAAACGAGCAACAGTGCGTAACCACAGGGTTTTGCGTACAGACGCTCGCGGGCGCAAAAAGGCGGCGCTAAGTAGCGTCTGTGCTGCCGATTATTCGCAATACTTATAGATTATGCTCATGCCTTATAGTAGACTTGCTCCAAGTCTGCCTCTTGATTGTTTCGGGTTTATTTAAAGACGAGTTTTTTTCGAGAAGACGGGTTTATTTTGAGAGTGGTTTGGTTTCAAAGACGGTTTGTTTCAAGGTTTTGAAAAGAACCTGTCTCGAAACAAATCCGTATTCTCAAACAAACACGTCTTTAAACAAACCCGAAACAATCAAGAGGCAGACTTGGAGCAAGTTTATGCTTATAGCAACTAACGAGTATTCACTAAAAGTTTAAGAAATCATATAAAAAGTTCTAATAGACAAATAGGACAAGCTGAAAAGCTAAAACGAAACAGTATAACGAGAATCGGCACCGTCGACGGCTACCTGGAAATATCGTATGATTAACAATTCAATTCCCGCATCTCTTCGACTGTTTGACCATCCTCGAACCAAAATTATGCCGACTGTAAACAGTCATCCTTCGAAAGTTTTAGCAAACTCTTTTAATAGTCTCGTTTACAAAGAATACGTTGAGGCGGCTGAGAAACTGACTTCGTGCCGTTGTAAACAAACATTGAAAACGGAAGTAGTTCTGAACCAATTGAATATCACGTATTAACAGTATTTTCTAAGCGACCAATCATGGTCTACTATAAAAATTCCTTATAGTAGCTACGTCACAGAACACGTTCATAGTCTGTGTTTTTCAAAATTCAAATTTCACAGACTATGACGTAGGCTAGTTTATTGTAAACGGCTTCAAAAACAAGTAGTTCAAAAAAAAAATCAATGTTGTCTAAGTCGAGAAAATCAAAGATAAAATGTATGTAAATCAGGACGAATCTAGCTTTATCACGTGGATACTTTATCATGTGCATGGATACTCTTCCACAATGAAACTGCCAAATTTAATTAATTTGATATGGTGCATGACATATTTCTCGTTATAGCCTATAGGTGAAACATTTTCTGCTTGCGACTTCCGTAATTTGTACTTCATAACTTAAACTCTGTCACTAGTTGGCTACCGACACATCATCTTTGTCCAATAATATACAATATATTCTGGAACAAGAACGTTCCAAGTCTATTTTCATTCTGGAAAATTTAGAATGTTGTTGGTTGTTTCTTTCTAAAATTACGCGAGAAAATTGTCTTTCTAAAATTGCCAGAGACATGTGAGCAAATGTAGTAACAGATAGTCAGATTGCATATGTACCATGGCCCCAAATTCAACTATTAATAATTTCTGGCGACCATGAATATCGATAACCACCGATAAATCGACCGATCAGCTCGGAAATCGGATCGGAAATCGGAATTTATCGGATGGGTAAATTGGTTTCTCGATCGGCTGATCCCTACTAGGGGGGCCTACCCCCCCCCCCCCCCCCAACTACACATTTGGCCCTCCCAGTCTCCTGAATGTCTGCATGCTAAATTCAAGTAATAACTTTTGCTTCTTTGAAATTTGAAGTGTGTTTCTGTTGCTAATCGTGATGCTGATAGGCTTACCAGTGGAATCAGTGTTCACCAGAATTACGCTTCCACTGGACTCTTTGGTCCTTTTGACCAGCATCAGCTCCTTGATGCCTGTCAAAATGACCAAAGGCTCTACTGCATTGAATGGAAATATTGTGATCCATGGTTATTTATCTTGTTGACTTTAACAGGTTGGTCCACGACTCCAGATGACATAAATCTTATTCAATTTTTTTTCAACCGGCCAGTGCAGGTAATTTTTTCGGGAAAATTCCTATCAGAAATCACGGGAAATGCCCTCACAGGGCTTCGAAAAGTCAAAATTTTCTGGGGGAGATGCCCCCATACCCCTCCTACATTGGTCGCAGCTAAAACCACGTCTCTACACCATATAATACTTGAATTCTAATCTATTAAAAAACTGCACCCCAAATTCTCTGTTGCTCCCCCAAAATTTTGATCCAGGTATCACCAACCAACAAACAAACCAACCAACCAACAAACCAACTCACCAACCAACCAACCACCGACCAGCCAACCAAACCAACTAACATAAAGTAACTTTATAACATTAATTAACTTTAGTAACATTAATCTTTCAGTTGTAAACTGAACTTATGGCATGAATATGGCATGGAAACAGGATGACGAATTGATTAAAACATTTTAGAGTAAGGGATTAAAGTAACATTGTAAACGTTCACGTGGTTTGAACTAAAGTAGATTAGATTGGGTTTCAATAAAGTAGATTAGATTGGGTTTCAATAAAGTAGATTGGATTGGGTTTTAATAAAGTAAATTGGGCATTGCAACGATGTCTTGTCGTATTATAAAACGAGCTTGTGAAACGAGCTTGTACATGGGCGTCAATAATCGTGCAAGGGATCCTCTCTTTAGCCACAAACCACCAAACGAACGGAAGTGTACTGTTGCAATTTCATTGCTTCTAATAGTCGGGATATTATTTGATAACTTAGGGGTTTTTCGTATGAGCCGCTTTGCCGGGATAGCTCGGCAGTGCCGGGATCCCGCCTCATACTTTGTTTTATATACTTTTCGCGAGATTGCATTCACATGGGAACCGGGCCAGCCCGGAGATCCCGCTTCCCGGCATTGCCGGGCCCATGTGAAACAAATCAAGCGGGCAAGCTCGACAAGCCAGGCTGGAAATCGTGTCACTGCGCATGCTCGCGTTTCGCCTCGTGGTTGTTGATTTCAAAATGGCGGACAAACAGAAAAAGAAGAATCTCGTAAGTCGGAAATTTTTCTTCCAAGTTTCTTCGGCTGTTCCACCGATTGTACATTGCCACCATTGTTCTGTTCTACCTGGTCGAACCCAAAACCTTTTCTTTAGCCTCACCAATCGTCTTTGTCTGGAAATTTTCAACTTTCTGTAGAAAACGGATCGCCTTCTCAACATAAATGCCATAATAGCATCATTTCTATGTTTTGCAATTGAAAAATGCAATTGAAAAATTAAAGCTGCTGCGATTGGCCGGTAGTAACGACATATTGCAGAATAAACACGATTTGTATTTTTCCGCCAATGCGCGCATAGTTTGCCGGCTATCCCGGCTAATGTGAACACCCCCTTATGGGAATTTCAATACCGGTATTCGATACTCGAAAAATACCGCTGTATCGGTATACCGTTACAATTTTTTAGCAAATGTGTGATCTACAGTAAATACAGTTGACACCCAATAACCCAAACATTCAAGGAAAATTATGGAAAAAACTTTCGAGTTATCGGGAGTTTTTAATTAAATTATCTAAAATTAGCTTTATATTCAAAAGCCTGGTCTTCATATATGATCGCTACGATGAGTACGATCGCCACGATTGCTAGTCATGAAAAGTCAAAAATGAACTCAGCGGTCGCAGCGATCAAACGGAAACCACAATCGCAATTGTCGCGATCGCCGTGACAGAACATTATCAAATTCTAATCTATAAGTTCGCACTTATACTTGCGCACATGCACACATTGTGTTTGTTTCTCATTTGTGAACTTTTCTTGCAGTTTAAATAAAAATATAAACTGATGATAGTCATGAGGTTTATCTTACTCATGTATACCATAACAACGGTATACCGGTATAGCGTCAGAACCAATACCGCCATAGTGGTACCAACTAAATATCATGAATAACTAAAAATATCAGTATACCGCCCAACTGAAACAAAACAAAAAAATATGATGGACTGAGCAAGTAATAACCGCATGAGCTTGAACTTCAAAAAAACTTGGGAAATGGTTGTTCACAGCAAAGCACCATTATCTTTACCGAACCACTCCCTACAATAACCCGAAAGACATGGTTAAAGATCCTTGGCGTTACACTCCAAAGCCATCCCTGTATAACTGGGACATGCAGTTTGAAGATTTAATACGTAAAGCAAGCAGCAGAATGTACATTAAGCGCATCTGTAAATATTATGGATTTCCTGTTGAACAACTTGATATGCTTTTTCATAGTCTCATAATATCATTATTTCTATTTGGCATTGAAATCTGGGGCGGTGCTTATAAAAAGTATCTTAACCAAATTGATAATTTACTCAAGCGCGCTTTTAAATATGGATATGTTTTAGAACAAACTTTTATTGAGGACTTGATACGTAGTAGAGATTGCCAACTATGGAATAGAATAGTGGAGGACCCTAGTCATGCCCTGTATAATTTATTGCCACCACAGAGAAAACGGCAATAGCGTGAACGAGGACATAATTTTTTATTACCTAAAGTAAAAACTGAACGCTTCAAACGATCGTTTATAAATAGATATTTGTTTAACTTTGTTTAATTAGACTATCTAACATTAGTATTGTAATCATAAATATTATATATAGCATGTATTTCCTATCTTTTTTCATGTAAACTCAAACGTGTGTTTTGAGTATTTTTAATTCAGTGGGTAGTCAAACACAGGCCTTAGAATGTCGCTAGCCATTTCTGACTGTTATAACTAATTAGAAAATCTGCGGGTCCTGATGATATTACTCCTAGGATATTACTAAACTGCGTGTTCCCTTACTAAACTGCGTGTTCCCTTACTAAACTGCGTGTTCCCTTACTAAACTGCGTGTTCCCTACCCCTGGGCATATAGAAAAAGATGACTCCCCACCCCGGCGACAAGTTATCGAACTTTTCATAATTTAAAATGTGCAGTTAAACTTGAATTGTTTTTCATTTTGTTTGCCATCTTTGTTTACTCAGCTTTAAGCGTCAGAGCAGCATGTTAGGGGGGCGTTTATAAGAGGGGGGCATTTATTAAACAATATGTTATTGACCGAGCGCGAGGTCCGGGTAATTGCATTTTGAGTTAAAATATGAACTCAAGAAGGAAGAAATTAAAAAGATTCCTTGTTTGGTTCCATTGCTGCCACATAAAAATAAATAAATCTGTCAATTTTAGCATCCTTTTTCTTGCACTTTCTGTATTTTTTCTAATAAACGCCGCTCTGATGTGTGCGGCGTTTATTAGAGCTGGGGAGGCGTTTATTAGAGGGAGGCGTTTATTAGAGGGAGGCGTTTATTGGCATTATTTGGCGTTTATTAGAGGAAATATGGTAATGCACCTAACAGGTGGGCCCACATAGCTACAATAAGACACTACTGAACTTAAGTAATATTATACCACTGTTTAAATTCGGCAATAACTTATCATAGCCATGTGGGACCATCAGTTGCTCCATCCGCTTATAAGGCATGTTGTAAAACATGGACTGGACTGGACTGGACTGATAAAACATGGACTGATAAAACATGGACTGATAAAACATTGACTGATAAAACATTGACTGATAAAACATGGACTGATAAAACATGGACTGATAAAACATGGACTGTACTGGACTGGACTGGACTGGACTGGACTGATAAAACATGGACTGATAAAACATGGACTGATAAAACATGGACTGGTAAAACATGGACTGGTAAAACATGTAACGTGTAGCTGTGAATGTATGATGTCTACATTAACAAATAATCGCTAACCCCAAAACAACAAAGATCCTAACCCTCCATGTTTTACCAGTCCATGTTATATCAGTCCATGTTTTATCAGTCCATGTTTTACCAGTCCATGTTTTATCAGTCCATGTTTTACCAGTCCATGTTTTATCAGTCCATGTTTTATCAGTCCATGTTTTATCAGTCCATGTTTTATCAGTCCATGTTTTATCAGTCCAGTCCAGTCCAGTCCAGTACAGTCCAGTCCATGTTTTACAACATGCCCGCTTATAAGCGTATAATTACCATAAGAAATTGTACAAACATCGTTTCCGGTTTCGACACATCGTTTTAAGTTTCCTAACCAGACCCCCTTCCATTGTACGTCTATGGTTTCACATACCGGTAACTCAAAAAGTAATTAGCTGTGAATACTTCTTAAATACTGGGTTGTATTACAAAGTTTCTTGTCCTCTCATGCAAATTGCAACAGGTCCATTGCATTGTCTCTAGATTTTCTATTTCGGTCCGGACAAACCAACATGCTGATTGATGACATGACATTTTTTTCGAGGACAATAACAGTTGACTAATCTGACAGAGCTTAATCTGCTTTCAAAATTCCTGAAGAGAATATATATTCGAAATATTCTTAATTAAATCTTTGGTAAATAAGATATACCAAAGTAAAACCACAATACAAAGAAGGTATTCGAAAATCCCAAGTTATTTATTTCATATCTAAACAATTGCATGACTTTTAATCAAAGATTGAAAGAGAAGAGTCCATGGCACCTAGTTGTCTTATTGATCAATTTATTTAGTACATTTCGTGTTTATATGGATTATTGTTATAGGTAGACGTTCTTATTAGCAATCAAGCCTGGATATTAGCGGCTGGTCATGGACATTGTCCGGTACAAATATCCCATTTCTACTCTAGAGATTTGAGTTACAATATTAATTGTGTCTATCATTTTGTTAGATGCTCATCTTTTTGTGTTGAATGGACTGCGTTTAGATTTCGTGTTGTACAATCTCAGAGACATGCTAACTTTGGAGACATTATGCTAACTTTGGAGACGTTGCATTACATTATGAGACGTTTCGCTAAGTTAGGAGACATTGTGCTAACTTTGGAGACGTTGCGCTAAGTTGTGAGACGTTACGCTAAGTTATGAGACCTTACCCTAAGTTTGAGACATCACGCTAGGTTTAGAGTTTTGAGATGTTACGCTAAGTTGTACCGTGATAGGTACAATCGTTTGTGTGTTCGTTACAAATTCATTTGTGCTGGTCATTCTGACAGGTACAGCAAAAATAATTATTTCCAGGCTTGCTATAGCAACAGTGCCCTGCAACACTAACCTATGCGAAAAGCAAAACTCTCTGTATTTGAGACAACTGTATCATTTTAGGATTTCACAAACTCCGAGTGCGTATATCTGTGCAGAAAATGAGGGGTGCAGGGGGGAGCTGTGTTGTCACGAATCACGAAAAACTATCTCATTTTCACGATTATTGAAAACAGCAAAAACATGTCATGATATTCCAGACATATAATTAGATATTTAAAGTGTTCATATTCGTAATCTTTGGGAATTCTACCAAGAAGAAATGCAATATATGTTGTCGTTCTAAAATTTCATCTTCATGCCTTTTCCCTAGCTGCTAAGGTTGATTTACTTTCACAGAAAATGTCGTCAAAGCAGGGATACGCGGCGAAGTCAATGCACACTAATTCAACAGTGAAATACCAAGAAAGTTTGGATCTGAACTTTAAACACACCTGTTTAGTCAAAATTCGTTCAATTCTCAAACGTTCATTGTAGTTCACAGTGTGCAATGTTTTCCCGTGTCCTTGCTTTCACGACAAGATATTTTGCAATTCTTCTCAAGAGATTCCAAAGATCACAAATATGTAAACAGCCACGGTAAATATGACAACGGTAATCATCAGTGAAATCAAGCGAGGCGAAGAGAGATTAAGGAAGTTTGTATTGATCAATTATTGAGCTTTATTGCGGTCGAGGAATGTAGAATTTCACAATTTAAATATCGGTAAGGTAAGATATCGGTCAAAGCACAGTTTTCAAGCTAGCTTTTCAGCTCTTCGCCACTCTGGGAATATATTTTAATCACGATTCACAGGGTCACATAAATACCCTTGCCCCACAAAAAGTGTACAGAAGAAATTCCAAATTGAAACCACAATAAAACGCAGCTATTCAGCAGCTCTGAGCCGTCAGACAAGAATCGATTGCACTTTTCTCCAATTGCAGGAAAAATTTCTCTAATAATTCAGGTCGAAGTAAAGGTCTTCACACAGTCGGCGAGAAATCGCGTGGCATGTTTCGCGGGGGACATTTCCCCTGTTGAGGTCGAGACACGAGGTAAGCCTGCGTGCACGAGGGGATATGTTAGAGAAGGAACAGAAAACAAATTATATCATCATTGGTTCAGTTTCCTTTGTTCTCTAGTGGCCATTATCTCTGATATCACTAAGCGATATATCAATCTTCGGCTCAGACCTCGCACCCGAACACCATGCATTTGTAGATTTTGAACGTTATCTCGGCCAATATTTAACCGATTTCAATTCTGAAAACAGATTTGGAATTACCCAGTGTAAGTACATAACATACATGCCTATTATATTACACAAACTTTCATACCCTTCGTAAAAACCTGTTTATGTGGTTCGTCAGATCACCGAAATCGCCATATTGACCGCTTTGCGTTGTCTGTCAATTAAGGCCCAAATATTGTCCGATTCAAAAGGATCATCCAAAAGTATGCTGGCCTTCCAAACCGGTTGAGGAGTAACTGTGCTCATTTTTTGCAAGATTTTTATCGCTTCAAGAAAATAAGAAATTCAAGAAATGTTCAATAAATGAAAACGAAGTTTCGCTTGGCTCGTTGTAGATTGTTGTTGGGTCGTTGTAGATTGTTGTTGGGTCGTTGTAGATTGTTGTTGAGTCGTCGTAGGTCGTTGTAGATTGTAATATAATGTTTGCGGGTATTTATTTTGTTCTTAACAACTAATATACCTCATTATACCATTTTTGCTAATCTTACCTCCGTTGACGACAAACCAGGTCTGATTAGAACTAATCATACCCGGTTTGACGCCAACGGAGGTACGATTACGAAAGAACAAAAGAAATACCCGCAAACATTATATTACAAAGGAATAGCATAAAAAGAATGGGACGTTTAATAGCTAATGAACCTCTTTTTATGTAGGTCGTTGTAGACCATTCCTTCTTTTAGTAGCTACCGTCCTGCATGCATGCATAGCAACACCTCGTGCAATGAAACTGTCGGAAATCAGTTGACAATGGGTCTTACGCAAAAATATGTACAACTCCTAAAAATAACTCAACAATATATACGCTCTCTGGACTCAGATATACAAACCCGGATTTTGGGACATCCAAAGCAGTATTGTATTATGGCATTTGAAGTCGAAAATGTAATATACCACTCATATAAATATAGACAAAAAATGTCCTCATTAATTAAATTGATCAAGCGGATGATGGTTTTTCTTTCAGTATACAGCTAAATCAATTAAAGTTGTCATCCGACAAAGCTAAAAGGTCAAAGCCAAGCGCGAAAAGTACGATGGGATCGACCAGTTTTAAAACTGCGATGACTTGTGATCGACTGCTATATAGTTTGGCAGACATGATGAGGTTGGATGATGAGGAAGTTGATTTTGCACTTTTGTATATAAATATAAAAAAGAACCGCTGGAAGGTGACAATAGGTTGTTTGAAAGAATGTTATTTATTTTATGCCGGTTCAGATACACGATTCATTAATAATCTCAATGGAGTTAATTTCAACTTTAGCTGTTAAACTTAAGCATTGATATACGGTAAATCGATAGAGGCCCAAACAACTACAAGTCGTCATCGTCGTCATAAAGCTTGGCAATTTCTTCTCTCGGATCTTGTTATATTGAACGGGTTTGTCT
Source organism: Chrysogorgia sp. JL179-B06 (assembly GCA_035772405.1). NCBI lineage: Eukaryota > Metazoa > Cnidaria > Anthozoa > Scleralcyonacea > Chrysogorgiidae > Chrysogorgia > Chrysogorgia sp. JL179-B06. The sequence continues at coordinate 91,054 of JAYKKM010000309.1, forward strand.
GCAATCAAAATCGATGTTTGCGTACTCGCATTTCATCTTATAATCCAAATAAACACGTTATTAAATTATCAATCATGTCATCTGAATATCTGAAATATTTATTTTGCTTTTTGTTTGCCGATGGTCCGTTCAATTCGTCGGTTTTATCAGTAGAAGTTGTCGAATATTGCAATGTCAGCATAATATTGTCCTGGGAAGGCGAGACGGAGTATATGGCATTAATGGCAAAAAATGTCCCGCTTGAGCCGAGACCCGATTACTGAAACCGGTCTCCCAGGAAATTTGGCCCCTTCTTCGGAAATTTGGCCTCCTCTTCGGAAATTTGGCCTCCCATGTTTATGGTCTTGAAAATTTATAATCTTCAACTTTTTGCAGTTCTTATTAGTTACACGAACATTGTAGAATGTGTCTTGTTTTAGTTACAGCAGCACAATGAAAGACTCGCCGAAGCATCCCGATCTTAAGGAAAGCACAATAGATAGAAATTAGAACATTCGAATATAAAATGAAAGGTTAATGTTCTTGTTCAATCGATCAAACGTTTACGGTAAATAAGGTGTAAATGAAGGTCTAAACTGAACAGTTATTCGACTAATGAACATTTTTCTTTATGTATTAAAGTATAAAATACCAGGCAACTACAAACTTCATATATTCATAAATACTTACATAACGAATTCTTCGCCGTGTTATTATTCTCTCTACTTCGTAGAGTTTCGATGATCCCTTTTTTCTGCGAGCAGTGTCGTATAGCACCACAGACGAGAAAGAATTCAGCTGCTTGTAGTCCATCTTACGAGCACGTATAGAAGCAGCCGCCATATTGCGAATATGAACTTGGGTGCGATAGGGGATATAAAAAGGATAATGTTGGATAATAGGAGACTTTGGCGAATTCCGCGGTATGCTGCTGACCAACAAGCGCGCTCGCTCAAATGTCCGGAATTTCTGGCCATGAACTCATCTGCACTGAAAGAAGACTACATTATTCAGTATTTAAACTCTACCTATATATGATGACATTTTTACATGATATGGAATTTACTGATTATTTCAATTAATACCTCTCTTCTTGTTCAGTTTGCAAAACGGAGATTCAGGATCGCTTTTGATTCACCGTATAGAAAAGGTGATATTTCATGTTTCTTATCTTTTTGTGGCTTGAGCTCCACTTCTTACAGAGGTCACGATCGTCGCCCGAGGCTTTTCCACTGCTCCTGCAGGTTCACGGGTGTCATCGGCCTCCTAGGATTTTATTTTTCCGCTATTCTCCTCGCGGAAAACTTGATGCTCCGAAGCATATCTCTGCGGTAAGATTCCTTAAAACAATTACCGCATACATGCAGGGCTACCGCGTCTTCGTGTTTTCTATCATGTCTCCTACGGGAATTAATCTTTGCGGGATAACGAGTTGTCACAACGCTTGCAAATATTATACTTCTTGTTTCCTTGGTTAGATTTCTGCTGGCGAGTCAAGTCAAACTCCGCAATTGAGTAAAACTCTTTGAACAAGTTTTGCATATATGTGAGCTATCCTATCAGATGTACAACAAAAGTAAGAACATATTTTGAACCAGAATCTATAAATAATAACTAAAATGTTTAATTTATCTTTTAAGCCGAATGGTTGAAATTCAAACTACTACGATGACTTACCTTACAATAATGGTGCACACAATATAATATGGTGTGACAAATTAAAAACGTAATCTGTGTTCTTCTGTATGATCACTATGTTTTGTATGTCAGCGGTCGAGCTCCGCCACAAGAAGGCAGCAATGTAATGGGGAAGACCGGTCACACCTACGTGTGCCGTGTCTATCACTATAGCATACCAAACCCGAATTGGAGGGACCTTCGTTTAACGCCACTATCTGAGAAGGCGAACGGTTAAGGTCCGTAGATGATTGTTTTATGTCTAGTTGACGCCATTTTACATCCAGGAGACGACTTTTTACGTGAAGGTTTATTTTATATCACTTCGCCTTGATTATGTAGTTTATATAGTGAAATTTATATATAAAAAGAACCTACATTAATTATACAAGGCTTGTAAAACCGCAACATGAGCAATCGCCAATTACTGCGGTGCCATTACAACAATAATACAACAAATTAGTACAGCAACGTTAGTTATATCACGATTGGGTAGCATAAGAAATGAAGAAAAAAACTAGGAAATTATTTGCCAAGGTGGAAATAAACAACCAATTGACCTTGGTCGGTTCAATAGCCTATACGAAAAAGCGGTGCAACATTACGCCTGGGATTTCCACTCATCAATCTTCGCCACACAATCCCTCCCGATCGTATGAGCCCCCAGCCGGAACGCATTTAGTCGACGATAGCTAACGAGACAAAGAAAAGCGACCGAAGAGAGCAGATCACAATATAAAAGTAGCTAGAGAGCGGAAACATTTAGTAAGAATGGTTTTCCAGGTACGTGGCTCTTCGGAGTCGTTCGTACAGAGAACAGAAGAGTAGTAATATTTTTTATGATTGGCTTTGAAGATTGATAAACTGGTAAGTTGACGATTTTAAAGTACGTATACTTCGTGTGTGAAGACAAACTTCCGCCGAAAGGATCACTCCGACAGTGTTGCAACGAGAGAAAAAGTATACGCTGAAGGAATATATGCACAAACACCCCATATTCCGCAAATACTGCACATGCTCAGTATGACGTCACAATGGCATGCTCGTTCTCGCCCAAAGCATACACCTAATTTGCTAGGATACGTAATAAACACTGTGAAGATAAATAAATTAACACACACTTTAAGAACACTGACACGCCATTCTGAAAACCCATTTTCCTGTAGAACTTATGTCTTACCCGAATATTGATGAATCATTGTATCCTGAACGGAAGTGAGGTATCACAGTTAGATTTCTTCTTGAACAATCCACTGTCTTGCCCGACCAAAAAATATATGAAAAATCTTCATATTGCTTCTTATATTCATAGATTATAGAACATAGTTTGATTATATCATCACCTAAAATAATCAACAAGACATTCCATAAATGAAAATTGACTCCAGTTATCTGTATATTGCATAATATTAAATTTATTTTAAATTTGAATGGTATCAAAATCAGCCAGCTATAGAGCTTGAGGACGCGGTGGAGCCATTCTATAAAGGGTTGTATATTGCAAGTAATATATTGCTTTCCTTATCTTTGCGCAGCATAAAGTCATGTTAACGGTTTGTGTGAATTATTTGGATTTTCTGTAGCGACATTAATGTGCGACACACCTCTTGCTCTTTCTCTTCTGACTAATGTTTCCTGCCAATATGGATCGCCCGCCGCGAATTTAACTAAGATGTTGAGTATTCGGCGGACTTTTTATATGATGTGTAATTAGTTAATGTCTTCATTAATATCAATTGTTTATATGAGAAATGTCAATATCTAATTCATTTCATGTAATTTATATTTGAAGATGTTTAATATCATGATAATACTGCATAATTCGAGGTCTATTATTCAACTAAGTTCCGGCATTGACCTCGTAGGCGTAGAGAAACGATTTTCCACTGGTATAGATGGTGGCCGTATTCGCGGTACGTACCCCAGCGATTTAACACAAAAATGTTGATAAATATTAAATCGCCCGCTCTCACAATCGCAACCTCTGAGGGTTAGTATTATGTTCAGTAATAGGGTTAGTTGTATTATGGTATAAGTATTAATTCGCTAGTTTGTGAATACAAATGTCATGTGAATACATGACTTCAGCGTCCCACTAACTCGGGAGAAGTTCCGAAAATGGAGGCAGTGCGGACGAGAAGATAATATCTCGCGATTGAGCGCAGCGAATTGTTGTTGCCACGAGAATATAAAATTGATATATTTGAGTGATGTGGTGATATAATTAGTTCGGGGACGTGGTGTTCACAAACGGGGTTCAATCTGACAACTGCAGTTGCTTGACCTAAAATTCTCAGCAATACACATAAAAGAAACAACATTGCCAAATATATAATTTGTCAGAAAAACTGAAATAAACAAAGTTTGTATAACAAACATGATTAAAAAATCAAAACAAAAAAGGCGTGAAAAGTGACTGAGGCGTAAAATATTTCATTCGCGAGCGTGAATGGTGATCCTAAATAGTCCTCCGATAGTCCTAAAAAGTCATCCGATAGTCCTAAATAGTCCTCCTATATTCATTGTGCCAAATAGCCTTTCTATAGTCCTAGATACTCCTCTAATAGTCCACATATGCTCCAGACAGTCCTCTATATTCCTAAGTAGTCCTTCCATAGCCCTAAATAGTATTCAGATATTCCTGAATAGTCCTCCTACACTCCGAAATAATCTTCCTATAGTTCTAAACCCCCCCCCCCCCCCCCTATAGTCATAATAGACCTCGGGTAGTTCTATATAGTCATCCTATAATCCCAAATAGTGCTACTAGAGTCCCCGATAGTCCTAAATAGTCATCGTGTAGTCTTAAATAGTCCTTCTATAGTCCAAAATTGTTTTCCTTTAGTCCTCCGATAGCCTCAAATAGTCCTCATATAGTCCTAAATAGTCCTCATATAGTCCTAAATAGTCCTCATATAGTCCCAAATAGTCCTCATATAGTCAGTCCTCCGATGGTCCTAAATAGTCTTCCTATATTCGTAAATAGTAAACCGATATTCCCGAATAGTCCTCCTATACTCGAAATAATCTTCCTATGGTCCTAAACGATCCTCCGATAGTCCTAAATAGTCCTCTTATAGTCCTAAATAGTCCTCCCGTAGTCTTAAATAGTCATAATATAATCCCAAATAGTCCTCCTATAGTCATCCGGTAGTCCTAAATAATCCTCATGTAGTTTTAAATAGTCCTTCTATATTGCCAAATAATCTGTCAACAGTTCTAAAATAGTCCTCCAATATTCTTAAATAGTCCGCTAAATATTCCAAGACAGGCCACCTGTATACCTAAATAGTCCTCCGATTGTTTTAATGGACGTAAATGTAAAGTCGCTTCCGTGCCGGCAATTGAATTGAAGTGAGAGCATCGAGACAATGTTGCTTTTAGACAATGTTTATTTAGTCGCCCAAATATGTTGGAAACTTCGATACCGCATTGTCCGAGTGAAACGGTAGAAACGAGTGAAACGGTTTGCCGGGGGTCAGGGTTAGAATACTCGTTAGGAGGGGAGTTTTGAATTTTGGAATTTTCATGATGTTATGCGAGCGTGCAAGATAGCTTTTCTTGAAAATTGAAATTTTTCAACCTAATTTAGGATAATTAATGCTAATTTATGTTAACATTTTGTGTCTTGTTTGGAAAATTTAAAACCACTGGTAATGTATCGCTTCACAACAGTTATGGTTATTTCGATAGATATTAACAGAACAAAGAGGTGGTTCAATTTTGGAAGTTTATCAGCCGGACAGGAAAGAGTTCATAAGTGAACAGGTAAATTGAAATGCTTCGCAAGTAAGGCAGCTTATTAAATGTTAAATTGAAAATAATCTGAATGTAAAAACAGTTTATCAAAGTAAAAATGGTCAACGAGAAAGAGTCCCCATCTCTGCTCCCCCAACCCCCATCGACGGAGTAGAAGTTACTAGAGCAAATTATATGCAGAGATCCAACCCGCACCGGTCCTCCCGCTCGGAAACACTGGAATAAACAATTTGCGCTTTTCTCATGTGGGTGATGATTTGTGACAGCCAGTCAACAAAATCAACGTGTTTTAAAAAAGTAGGAGATGGTTAACCAAATTGGCTTATATTTTGTTCTTTAGCAGACTTAGAACGATGATGAAAAAATTAGAGGAAAATTTAAAATTGATATATGCAACGGATACCGTACATTACAGGAATTTATTGATAAATAAATGTAATTACCATATTATTTCGTTTTTGCCAAACTTGCGTCAAAAACAAGCAAGTGAAATATGACGAATACTCTCCACTCCATCCTTAGTTGCCTTCACTGCGTTGTCTCTGCAAGTAACTTAAGAAAGTATGCATTATTTATTTCAAAATTAGTACATTTTAAAATAATTGTTTATAATTGGCAGGGAATACATGATACATTAGAATAGTAATTTTCACAAAACGATCTTGAGACGTCTGTTATTTCCACCGATATACCCATGGTTTCCTTTTGTCGGAATAAGAACATTTTCTTTGGTAAACAATTCCGTTAATCAATACTCAAAATGTTTTGTGCTCACAAAGAACGTCAAACAGTACCCCACTACCTTAAGTACATCAGATTATTACTATGGCAATGTCAGTTGAATGAAGACGTAAATTATCAGTCTTAAAATTTGCGATAACAATACAGAATAGCGTCAGAATAATGTGTTATGCAACGCAGTGGTGCAACAACAATGTCGTGCAGCGTTGATTAATGGCCGCCATTTGAATGTTTTCCTTTGGCAGGACGTCCGGTGTATTAAAGTCTCGCTCCAAGTCATGTCTTTCTACCAATTTGATGTGCCGTGCAGTCTTGATTTGTCGCTGGTGAAATCTTCGATATAAGACAAGATAATTATTGTAGAATCTTAAAACTTCTTTATTAATATATACATTGCTGTAGTGAATGTGGGAGAGGTATGAGTAGACAGACGATAAATGGAGTCCCGAACGCTCTAACCATTGAGCTACCCAAATACAGTATAACACACTATAACCATTTAAAATTGATTACCTCTGATCCACCCTTGGTATATTTCTAATTGGTCACAAAAACTTACAATGACCAAATGTAATTGGTCATATTAACCCATCATAATTGGTTATATTGGTTTAAACACTTTATTGGAAATTGGTCGTCACAGCAATTCGCAATGGTAGTTTTAACCATTAGATATGACCATTCGCAATCATTTGTCTCAGATCCACATTTCAAACATTTTTTGTTGGTTGGTTTGACCATTCCTTTTTTACAGTGTAAGCATCCACGATATATAGTAACTGCGCCATAGGTCGTACACATATCAATCGAACCAGTACATCATTGTAACTTTCAATCTACATCTGAGTCTCGGTAGCTCAATGGTTAGAGCGTTTACAGGCAATAAGAAGGTTACATGTTCTATTGCTGTCAGGGACGCAGAAACATTTTTCTGAGGATATAAGAGCTTGACGATCGTCCATGCATCGTTTTATTAATATTGTTGATTGATTTTAATTTTCTTAAAACATTATATAATTTCAAAAAACAAATATTTTCATCTGGACATATAGTATATATTCCAAAAAGGAAACGTAAATAGCAAATTAAATACATTTCCCTGACTTTTACATGTTCTGCACATTCCAAATGGATTAAGACATAAAACGTCAGTCTTTAATTTTTTAACTAAGTATAGTTGAGTCGATACGGTGAGGGTTAGCGGTTTTGAATCCCAATCGGTGGGCTGGGTTAATTTTAGGCGTTTATAGGATTTAGTGTTTTATAGGACTTATGGGATTATAGATTTTAGGGGTTTATATGATTTGATTTAGAGGTTTATAGGATTTATGAGTTTATAGGATTGAGGAGTTTATAGGATTGAGGAGTTTATAGGATTTAGGAGTTTATAGGATTGAGGGGTTTATAGGTTTTAGGGGTTTATAGGATTTATGAGTTTATAGGATTGCGGAGTTTATAGGACAGAGGAGTTTATAGGATTTAGGAGTTTATAGGACAGAGGAGTTTATAGGACAGAGGGGTTTATAGGATTTAGGGGTTTATAGGATTTAGGGGTTTATAGGATTTAGGAGTTTATAGGATTTAGGAGTTTATAGGATTTAGGAGTTTATAGGACAGAGGAGTTTATAGGATTTAGGAGTTTATAGGACAGAGGAGTTTATAGGACAGAGGGGTTTATAGGATTTAGTGGTTTATAGGATTTATGAGTTTATAGGATTGAGGGGTTTATAGGTTTTGGGGGTTTATAGGATTTATGAGTTTATAGGATTGAGGAGTTTATAGGACAGAGGAGTTTATAGGATTTAGGAGTTTATAGGACAGAGGAGTTTATAGGACAGAGGGGTTTATAGGATTTAGGGGTTTATAGGATTTAGGAGTTTATAGGATTTAGGAGTTTATAGGACAGAGGAGTTTATAGGATTTAGGAGTTTATAGGACAGAGGAGTTTATAGGACAGAGGGGTTTATAGGATTTAGCGGTTTATAGGATTTAGGAGTTTATAGGATTGAGGGGTTTATAGGTTTTAGGGGTTTATAGGATTTATGAGTTTATAGGATTGAGGAGTTTATAGGACAGAGGAGTTTATAGGATTTAGGAGTTTATAGGACAAAGGAGTTTATAGGACAGAGGGGTTTATAGGATTTAGGGGTTTATAGGATTTAGGAGTTTATAGGATTTAGGAGTTTATAGGACAGATGAGTTTATAGGATTTAGGAGTTTATAGGACAGAGGAGTTTATAGGACAGAGGGGTTTATAGGATTTAGGGGTTTATAGGAATTAGGAGTTTATAGGATTTAGGAGTTTATAGGATTTAGGAGTTTATAGGACAGAGTAGTTTATAGGATTTAGGAGTTTATAGGACAGAGGAGTTTATAGGAGAGAGGGGTTTATAGGATTTAGTGGTTTATAGGATTTAGGAGTTTATAGGATTTAGGAGTTTATAGGATTTAGGAGTTTATAGGATTTAGGAGTTTGTAGGATTTAGGAGTTTATAGGATTTAGGAGTTTATAGGATTTAGTGGTTTATAGGATTTAGGAGTTTATAGGATTTAGTGGTTTAAAGGATTTAGGAGTTTATAGGATTTAGGGGTTTATAGGATTTAGGAGTTTATAGGCTTTAGGAGTTTATAGGATTTAGTGGTTTATAGGATTTAGGAGTTTATAGGATTTAGGAGTTTATAGGATTTAGGAGTTTATAGGATTTAGGAGTTTATAGGATTTAGGAGTTTATAGGATTTAGGAGTTTGTAGGATTTAGGAGTTTGTAGTATTTAGGAGTTTATAGGATTTAGGAGTTTATAGGATTCAGGAGTTTATAGGATTTAGGAGTTTGTAGGATTTATGGTTTTATAAAATTTAGGTTTAGATGTATATAGGATTTAAGGGTTTATATCATTTAAGGGTTTATAGGATTTATAGGACTTAGGGATTTGCAGGATCTAGGTCATTATTGCTAGGATTCAGGCGTTTATAGGATTTAGGGTTTTATAGGATTTATGGGTTTATAGGATTTAGGGGTTTATAGTATTTAGAGGTGTATATGATTTAGAGGTATATATGATTTAGGATGTGTACCAACACTCGAAATTTGCCATAACCATAAATCCTGAGAACATTTAGTTTGATCGAGTGAAATGCCAAATATTACTTGTAATATACCCAGAATCATATCCCGGCATTTCCACCACTATATATATACAGAACTTGTGACTAGGCTTTCGGCAACGGCTTCCGTACAGTAGCTCAGTGATCAGAACACTGCACTAGCATCGCAGGGTCGCGCATTCCATTCCAGCCGGAAGTCCTTTAAGTTGCATTTTTCGCAACTGGTCCCGGTTTGGTCTTAAAATGTATATATTCCAACCCTCGAAATTTTTCTTCACCATAAATCCCGAGAATATATATATATATATATATATATTCTCGGGATTTATGGTGAAGAATATAATATATAATATAATGTATGAATTTCGTAAATCCAAAATGGCGGCCATAAACCAGGATGGTGTCTGTAGGTTTTGATATTGTTTCAACTCATAACGTTTTAAATAGGGACCCTAAAATGTGTAAGATATATAAAAATGCACTTGGTATGAGCTTTAATATAATGTATACAAGTAGTGTATTTTATTAAGAAAAATATTTTTAATTTATGAATTTCTGATGAGATAATGATATGTTCATCTGAAATTTTTTGCAATATTTTGAAATACTTTAGCTGCAACATTGCACAATGTATAGCAATAAAGGCCTTGAAAATGCAATTTAGTGTGTAAATTTCACTCTCCTGGCTCAAGGGAAATAATTTACAATTTTGTTTCCAAAAATAGAAAATGAAGTTTTCACTTTTTTATACAGGTTATAACTATGTAACTACTTCGCTTCAAATCATATGAAATAAATTTATGTATACATTGTTAGATGGTCAACAGGTTTATTTATGTATAACACAAATTTCTAACATTAAAGGAGAGGTTTTCACTTCTAAATTCTGAAATCAGAAATTGTTGACAAAATGTTGAAATGTTTTAGTTGTTTTTAAATGTTTTTTCACTTGTGCAACATATCATATTAAAGTGCTTGTAAAATTCAAATTGTTGTCTAAATTTTAGCGTTGTAGCTAAAGGATAACATGTTTAAATTTGAAAACAACTTCAATGGTTTCCCAAAAACACATCACATCTTTATTCAGGTCATATAATATTTTAATTATCTCTCCTAAAATTATGTACCATACATTGTTACAAAAGAGGGTTATTTTAATATATGACACAATGTTCCAGCATTAAAGGAAAGCTTTTTAACATTTAAATTTCTGATGATATCTGTAGGCTTAGGGACTGGACATAAATTACCAGGGGAGGAGAGGAGCGGACGTTCTAAGTAAACATTTTAAAAAATGTGACTTCCCGCGACGATGAGCATGAAATAGCCTGTCCCACCCCTTCCAATAGCCAAATATATCATGACCCCTCCCCTTGTTCAAAATAGCTCCTAAAATAAACGTTCATACTGAAGCATATTTGTCAAAAATACTTATATTGGTTAATTTTGCAGAACATACATATAAAATGTATGTAAAATTACATTTCATTAGGATATATAAAACATGTGTTGTTTTATGTATTTTACGAACAAATTCATATGTTACTATTATAGTATTTTATACTTTTTATATTATACTTTTTATTATATTACACTATTTTACAATAAGCACTGTGATCTGTTTGGAATTTCGAGTAATATGAAGCCATCATGGAGTGTGAGCTTAACTTTATGTGACCCTCCCTTTTGATAGTTCAATTTCTATAACACCCTCCCTTTTGAGCGGCTGAAAAAGTTATAACCCCCCCCACTTTCTCCACTATCCCTCCCCCTGGTAATTTATCACTAGTCCCTTAGCTTAATTGAAAAATCCAATGGCAACTACCATCAATACATTGTTATCAGTCATATATATTACGGTTGGTGTTACTGATGTCGCCTATCAATCTGCTGCCAGAAATCTAGGCGTATGGTTTGACTCTAACCTCTCACTAAGCACACGTATTTTGAAGACTAGTTCTTCTGGGTTTTACTTCTTATATAACGCTAGGAGTATCAGAAGTACCCTACTAGGGAATTGACTGAGACACTACTATATGCTTTCATATCTAGTGGTGTGGATTATTGCAACAGTTTCTTGTGCGGACTACAAAATTGTCAACTATTCAAACTACATAGATTGCAAAACGCTGCTGCGCGTCTTTTTTCAAGAATCTAAGTATTGTCGAATTATAACTTTGTTACGTAGTTTGCGTTGGTTCCCTGTAAAATATCGCATAAAGTAATTTTACTCACGTTTAAGGCCATCCACGGGATAGCTCCACAATACTTATTTAATCTTATTAGTCTTAATGAATTTACTAGATATTATCTTCGCTCTAGCAATAGTATGCTACTTAGCACTCCCACCTGCAAGTCATTTAAGACATTAGGGGACAGGGCATTCTGTATGGCAGCTCCAGCATTTTGGAACAGTTTGCCTTACACTGTTAGAAGTTGTGCATCTGTAGATTGTTTTAACCAGCTAGTTAAGACGTTTTTATTTCGCCAAGACTTTACATAGCTTCTTTATTTCGAGATAATTTACTATTTAATTTTTATTAGGTTGTGCTAGGTTTGTAAATTACTGCAATTTGTAAATTTTCATATTGAATTTCTTAACTCTTCTGATGCGCATTTGAAAATTTTGATATTGCGCAATATAAATTGAATAAATTATTATTATTATTATTATTATTAATATTATTATTATTATTATTAATTGCATTCATCAAAAATATTTTGCAAAATTTTGAAATATTGCCGGAACCTTACAATTAGGTTTCAAATTAAAGAAAAAAATTGATGAAATAACTTCCATTTATTTTAAATAGGTAATGAATTATTGACTTTAGTTTGTAACTTTTTTACTACTTCACCTAAAAGTATGCACTATTATAAACTCTTGTCAAAATAAAAGGTTCATTTTAACATATAAATGTATTTTAGGGCTAGCATAAAGGTTGGAATTAGGGTTGGGATTAGTGTTAGAATTAGTGTTAGGATTAGAGTTAGGATGACCAGATATTTATTTAATGGTAATTGATGGACGAAACACCCGTAGACTTTCGCATTGTATTGCAGCTGGTATTGTGTTGTAGCTAAAATCTATTCGAATTTGCAAATGAAAGTGTTATTGTGTACATTATAAAAGCACCAAACAGCAAGCGGACGAGGGGTTGTTGCGTACATGTATTTCTAGTTCTATTATTATTTTTGTGCACAAAATTGCGCAATAATCTTTCCCGTCAGGCTTTTGCGAACCGTCAGGCATGTTGCGGAATTGTAGTAGATTCCCTGCCTCCCTTCTAGCTTGGTACTCTACACAATTTGTTTATCTTAAAGATTTATTAAAAAAACACATCAAATTGGTAACGTTTTCCTGGAAAAGCGCGGAATTCCCCGACTCGCCTCAGTCCGCAACACACTACCACATATGTACTACCCCGTATTGGGTTACATATGCCAAACTTTAAAAAACTAAGATACAAATCTTAAGTTATGATGGAAATATAAACTAACAATGTCACATAAATGTTTAATGTTCATTGTACAAATCACCAATCTTCGCTTTCTATTTACTGGACTTGATTCATCCTAAGCGCTGCTGCATCTCTTTTTGGGCGAAATTCAACGGCTCCTGGATTTAGTTGTGGTTGCTCTGTTGTTGGTTGGTTATCACGTTCAAGTTCGAGCGGACATAAGAGCTGCACAGGTCGTCCAATGAATCCATTCGCGGTCTTGAGCATCATGACTCCTAGAATCGTTCCATCCTTGCCTGGGTAGATCTCCATTACGATTGCCAAAGGCCAAGTCCCGCGGTTCTTACTATCAGCTTTGACGACGACGACATCTCCTTGCTATGGTTGAAATTTGCTAATATTGTGATTTAGGTAATGCCTCTCTGGCTCTCAGGTACTCTCGTTGCATCGTTTCGATAGGCCATCTTTGCAGGCTTTCGATAATTTGGCGCGTTTCCTGAGATCTTTCTCCTTGACTCTCCACGTTTCTTCTTACGGTAGTTGTGTTGTACGCTGGTATAGAAATGTTGCTAGTGCTAATGTGGGTAGTTCGATGTAGTCCTGAACATAGCTCAGTGGTCGCCTGTTAATCTGCGCCTCGACATCGAGTAACACCTCACTGACCTCGGACCAAGTGAGTGTTGTTCCTCCGATGGTCTTGTACATGACTAGTCGTTTTGACGACTCCAATAAGTCTATCAAATTGGCCTCCCCACCAAAGGGCTCGGCTCAAATGGAATCTCCACGAAATATTACGCTGTTCCGAAAGACATTGAAGTCGCTTGTCTAATCCATTTTTTCTGTTTTAATAAATGTTCCACAATTATCTGAATAGACGACGCTAGGTCTCCAACGGCGGGCTATGAAACGTTTTAAACACGGTATAAAATATTCTGTTTCTTGGTGGACGGCTGGCTCTTGAGAGTTTTCAGGCAAAGATCACTAAGAATTATTGTCCTACTTTCTTCTGTGCCTTCTTATAATCTGATTGGCCCAGCAAGGTCCGTGCCGATGTCTTCAAATGCTGTTCCGACTGTAATACGTTCTTCTGGTGGCTTTCCAGGACCTGGTTTCATCATCGCTGTGCCGCCAAATCTCTTGCATCCATGACACTTGCGTCTGACAAGCTTGACTAGGCTGCGTAATTCTGGCACCCAATATTGCTCACGAACAGCTGTCATTGTTAAGCCAACTCCCCCATGAAGCATTTCACAGTGAATATATTGGATAAATGTTTCTGTAAACCTTGCATTGCTTGGAAGATAAATCGGATGATACCCATGTATCCGTCCGTGGCATGTTGTCAGGTTCTCTGCGCCCTGTCGTAAGTCATGTTCAGCCTTGATCTTCAGATAATGCGATTGTTCTCTTTCTCTTGAATGCGTCTGATCCACCAATTGCGTTCTTCGTTCATCTCTTCTATAGTTATTGGTCCTGTTCTCTTTGTTTGATCCTTGCAGTTAGTTATGAATGAATATCTTAATCCACACTCCAACTCTTATAGAGTAAGTCGCAAACTTCTTCGTTCCAACAGTTGGTCGAATTCTTCTGTGACTGGTGTGGTCTTCGCTATGCGAAGACTTTAGCTTCTGCCTCTGAAGGAAATGATGATTTCGTCACTGGGTTCTCTGGCCGTCTGTGTTCGTTTTGTAACTATTCGGGACCACTTTCAACGGTATTAAGGCATTGCTCTTGATTTCGACACTTAAATTTACTATTTTCCAAAGATTTTGTCCAAACGAAGTCAAACTTATTAAACGTATTTACCATACAATAGGAACTAATTTACAGTTTCTTTTCCATGACAACAAGGTCACGTGATACATTGGCGGCCATATGAGATGAAAATTTAAAACATTCTTGAGGCACGCGAATATATACAATTTAAACAATAAAACAGTGCAACTTGATGCAAACTTTAATTAAGTTTATCATGTTAAGTTGAATGGTAGGAATTAATTTGCATAAACAAAAATATTAGAGAAATTGTAATTAGAGGAAAAATCATTCGCCAAAAGTTTCCATTTGCGGTAAAGCTATACAATCTGCCAAGTTAGCTTGATAAACTAGATCAATATTTGCATCAAATTACGCTGTATAATTGTTTCAATTATAAATATTCGCGTGGGTCGGCACTAGATCATGGTCGAGATATGTACAAATGTGCGGTGGTAGCTTACAGTACAGCAGACAACTTTGGCAGGTGCCTTCGAAGCAGCCGTTCCTAACGTTGTAATCCACATACTACAGGCATTGTTAAAGCATTATAAGCAGTAAATTATTGGATTGTAATCAACCCCAAAACAACAAAGATCCTAACCCTAACCCACTAATAATTTACTGCTTACAATGCTTTAACAATTCCAGTAGTTTGTGGCTTGCAACGTGAGAGGAACGAGTGTTCGAAGAAAGATACACTATGAAAAACTATTGAAATAAAGAAAACACTAATAAGATATTTAAGCTGGTAGGGTACACATGAACAGCCCGATTTTACAGTGGTGTTAGTTAAATTGAAATAACAGAAAATAATTTCACCTGAACCATGACAAACTATATATTATTTTAAAGCTAGAATGAACAAGGAATCCGAAATTATAACTGGTTTAACAATATGTCTCATTGACACCTGACACCAGTCAATTAATAGGCCACATGCTGTGAGTGGCTACTGGCAGTTCAAGAATATATATCTTCCTACGTATTTATTCAAATTTGAAAATTATTTTTGTTTCTTATACAGAAAGTACAAAACTCTAGGATGAGCAGAGGATTTAAAAATTTTTTGACAACAACTTGAATTTGTTTACACCTCTAGACAAGATGATTTTAGAGGAAGATTTTAGACCATAAGATTAGTTCTATTAGTACTACAAAAAAATCATCCCCAATAAAATGGTAAGATACATAAATCCTGAAAATTTTATGTCAATTGGTTAAATCGTTCCGGAGATATCCTTTCTCAAACTATAAAAAGTGCAATACCGGATAAATGGCTTTAAAGTTTAAAGTAGGGCAGACGCGATGTTGTTTGGCAAGGGTTTCAATTCAATGTTGAGATGAAGAGCGGCAATTATGTTTTCTTCATTGTATATACTGCTTTGCCCGTATAACCTTAGTCCTATTTACATTAACCACCAACCCAGTGAATCCACTATATCCCATAACATGAAGTGATGAAGTACTGTACGTACCGTTACATTTTTATGCCTGTGCAATTAGGTTTCGTATAATATGCAATTTTTTAGCCCCGCAATTGCCCCTACAAAAATAAAACTAGCCCGCCCCCTGCATTTCCAGTATCGCTACAGTAGTCACGTGAACAGTCGTTGGGCATATTTGAAATGTGTATTTTCGATTTGAGTTAGCGAGATAACTTTTACAACGGCGGACGTTTTTGATGCGAATCAAACTGCTTTTAATTTAGTAGAGCTAAGTTTCCACATTGCCGTGTTTCACAGTTGGCGAGGACATCATTAGATAGAAATAGAAACTTTATTTATACACGCTGGCCCCGTCAACCGAAGCTGATTTCCACGAGGGGAAATGACCCGATCGCTGGTCCTGTAAAATAATATACGGGATCCTCTGGCTTTGTTGCTAACGAGGGAGGCTGTGACGGTAGGGAACTGTTAGCGTCAGCCATTGTTGTAAAACATAAACACGACCGTAGAGTCTTAGGGTGTATTTGGAGCTCCCCTTTCGACTTCCGGATTTAGTTATGCATTATTTCCCCCTGTTGATAAAATCATGCTACGGCTCAATACAAGGTCTTAGATTCCCAAGTGGTGTATACGACATGTATTTATCATGTATATTAATAATGAAGTAGGACTGTCTATACACTAATAACAACTCCGTGCCCTGAATTCGCGCGCCAATTCGCATGTCCCTTCGACCTTCTTCTCTAATGTAAAACAACAACATGATTGATGCTATAAAAAATACTTGCGAAAAATCTATAAACCATATCATTTCGTGATGCCGATCAGTGATTTGGTATTCAAGTCGAAAGTTTTCGGAGGATGAAACAACTATATTACGAAACCGATCCGTATGAACGTAAACTAGAACCGTGTGAACAGTTTCGCACGAGATTAGACTTTCTCTTTTAACTCAAAGCAAAGCAGTCTACGCCGCTAGCTTGCTAAATTTCAAAATAACATTATGTATTCACTGAGAATAAAATGATAATGGCAATTCAAGACCCAAAGAAGAAACGGGTTCTAGCTGTCCCCCTGGCAAATATATTCCACCGAAAATTATGCAAACAGAGATACACTTGTCGTTAAATCGTCCCCAATCGAAACTAGTCGCAAACAAATGACTTAGACTCCTGATATCTAAATGAAAAGTGACACATATATACATTTGCCTGACCATTCCTTGACGTTTTCCATGTCTGAAAGTAAGGGCTCATTTTCGCAATCGCAGCTATCTACTACCTTGGTTACCATCACAAAGCATCACAAAGGTATAAAACAGTATTTTCTTGCTACACTTTTGCGCATGCTACAATAAAAACAATACACCATTTCCCAGGAAACAGGACCAGTTTTGGCCAGAAAACAACCGAAAAAGTAGATCAAGTAGATCAGAAAGTTTTGTTTTGCGTTTCTGGGGGTAAAATACGCAAGAAAACAAAAAAATGCTAAATGCGTTGCTATGGAAACTAAGTCACTAAGGTAGTTATAAACAGATAAAAAACAACAATGTGACTGTGATCCCGCCAGAAAAGGTTCTTCCAGTGTTTAAAGCTTAAAATAAGTTGGAAATGTTTTTTGCCTCCCAGCTAAAAATTCAGGTTGACCCTCCCCTTAAGTTGCAAAAACGTTGTGCCAGATTTATTCTAAATGCACATCAGCTAGATCTATTTAATACTCTTGGATGGGTGCCTTACTACATTGAGGCAGATGTTAGACGATGTCTCCACTCTCTTGACATATAAAAGAACAAATAATGCTTGTCCAGAGTATATTAACCCGTTATTAAGACTGAATAATAACCATTAAAGCAGGTTTTTTAAAGAACGGAGGTATATAACATCTATTTCGAATGCACCTACCAAAGTTGTCCGCTGTACTGTAAGCTAGCAGCCGCACATTTGTACATATCTTGACCATGATCTAGTGCCGACCATTCGCGTGCCTCAAGAACGTTTTATGTTTTCATACAAAATGGCCGCCAATGAGTCACGTGACCTTGTTGTCATGGAAACAAAACCGTAAATTAGTTCCAACTGCATGATAAATATGTTTGGTAAGTTTGACTTAGTTTGAACAAAATCTCTGGAAAATGGAAATTTCAGGCCATGCGCCATAATACCGCTACCTCTACTCGCTAAATCAGCAGGGTTTTCTTTGGTTGGGAGATAGCTCCACCGGATCTTTATACGTAGCTGAATTTTTGCAAGTCGATTGGCGACAAACGGTTTATACTGACCATTTCCTTTGATCTAATGCGAAGCGACTCTACTCTCCGTATATCCGTATGATTTTGGCGTAGCGATGTTGTCTAAGGCGTTCCTTACGTTTCCTAGGAGATTCGTAGCCATATGGGCTGCAACTAACTCGATGTGAGGTATAGTTAGTCCTTGCTTGGCGAAGCGGCTCTTGGCTGCTACAAATGGATGCGTGATGCCTGACTGTTGTCGAACAACTGCGTAAACTACCGCTACTACGCTTGGCCCGATGCGTCGCCAAAGGCGTGTAACTGATCATCATCATCATCATCATAAGCTTTATTTAAAATCAAAATAAATTATATAACACGGTATCCCTTCATTATTTACAATGCTCTTCCAGGGAGCCGTGTTAAGACAAGAGAAAAATTATTATTCCAAAAAAAATTTAACTATCAAAGAAAACCTAGACTACTTCATAAATAGAATTTAAAACAATATTTACAAGGGAGCAGCCTTAAAAGACAAGACCGTCAACTTTGTTTTAGGCTCCTCTGGTAGATCATTCCACAAATATTTTGTTAGAGCTTCCTCTTAAGTTATACGAGTGAACATTGGATGTTGGTTCGAATATGGATTTCAGCCTGGTAGGATAGAAATTATTCTAGCTTTGAATACACTAATTGCCAATTGTTTAATACGTTTTTTGTTCGAGAGTATCCCATCCAAGTGTATTCAAAATATCAGCAGATCTAACATTATAATCCGAGTATGTGATTAGTCTTCCCGCCCTATTTTGCAATTTCTGGAGTCTGCCAGATAGGCATTTATCCACACAACCCAACACTTCACTACAATATTGGAAATACGGTAATACATTTTTAATAATGTTCGATGAGGAACAAAGTCACGAATTCACGAGGAAAGGGCTCGAAGACAAGCAGAAACTTTCTTACAGATAATTTCAACCTGAGCCTGCCAATTTAACGACTCGTCGATTTCAATTCCTAAATATTTGTAAGAGTGCATTATTTCTATACTGGCTGATTATTAATTTTTATAATAGGATCATGATTTAGACCATTAAGCTTATGTTGGCTAGCAATAACAATGTACATGTACTTTGTCTTTTTCGCATTTGCAGTGAGTTTGTTTGCCTGTAACCACAGTTGAACTTTGTTGAGATCATTATTCAATTATAATTCTAGTGCATCGTGGCTACAAGCAGTAAGACTAGTATCATCTGCATACATCATTACAGTTGATTACAAAGCACCAGCCTCAAAATCATTAATATAAACTAGAAATACGTGTACGCAACAACCCCTCGCCCGCGTACTGTTTGAGGCTTTAATATTGCCAAACTGAACAGATTTTCAAACTGCTTATTTTTTTAGTGCAATTTGTAGGTAGTGTACTGAACAGAACCCAAGTGGGAAAGTCGGCAAACACTAAATTGTCTCTTACAAACCAATTGTGTAACTCTTGATTATTGAAATTAATAATCAATTTTAATAATTATTAAATTTAATAATAATTTTATTAATTATATATCACTTAATTAAAGTTAATTATGTCAGTTATGTTTTTAATAATAAATTTCAACATGCATGTTTGCAATAACAGTGGCATACTCATAATTTTACTCAAAGTACAATTGTATTCACGAGACTGCATAACCTTGTACTTACTGCCTAATTGTCAGTATAAGCAGATACATGTACCCTACTGTAATAATGTAATCTGCATGTTCCTTATTGTCTAATTGTTAGTATAAGCAGATACCAAAAGATACAATACCTACATTTATCCTAGACCAAATTGATGAGAATGGTCAACCTTTTATTCTTTTAGAAGACTTCTGTTTCCTTTTATTAATATTATATTATTATGCACATACATGTACCAGTATTTCAATGGTATTCAAGTACCGGTAACACAATTTCAAAAAATGAAATGACAAAAGCCCATAATATACAACAAATAACGATATTGCTTAATCTAATTATTTCACCCATATATATATTAATTTAGAATGAAATTCCTTTCAGCTGCTTCTTGTCAGTGAGGTGATACCACTTGTTTAATCCCTAACATGTTACCCTGACACAGTGAGTGTTAACCACCCAATTATACATTATACAGTATTTATCCTTCAAAAGCTGTGTAAAAATATACATTGAAAGCCTAGGACTGGCAGTGTCCAGGCCTACTATCCAGGACAAAGGTGAATTTAAACAGACACACTAAGCCATTGGCCAGAAGGGCAATCAGTTGAGCGTAAATGCTGATTGTTATATAACCAGTATGGTGTACTGTATGTTTACACTATTAAAGTCAATAAAATGTAAGCCAGGCCCAAGTCGTGGCTGGCCAGGTTGGTCCTATAGACTGGCAATATAAACACAGCTAATTGTCTAACTATATATATATTAATAAGCTTGATAAACCTTTTATTCTGTTAGAAGACTTCTGTTGCTTTTATTAATATATAATCTCATTATATTATATAATTGTGCATACATGTACCGGTATTTCAATGGTATTCAAGTACTGGTAACACATTTCAAAAAGATGAAATGACAAAAGTCCATAATATGCAACAAAGAACATTGCTTAATCTAATTATTTCACCAATATATCATTAAGTCAAGATGAAATTCCCTTTTGCTGCTTGTTGTCAGTAAGATGATACCAGTTGTTTATATGAATCCCTAATGTGTTCCCCTGACACAGTGAGGTTAATCTACCCAATTATACAGTATCTATATACAGTATATATCCTACAAAAGCTGTGTAAATATATACATTGCAAGACTAGGACTGGCATTGTCTAGGCCTAATACAGGACAAAGGTGTTTACACAAAAACACTAAGCCATTGGCCAGACCACCATGCCATCAGATGAGCGTATAAACACTGATTGTTATAACCAGTGTGGTGCATGTTTAGACTATTAAAGTCAGTAAAATGTAAGCCAGGCCCAAGCTGGCATCCAGCCAGTTTGGTCCTGGTTAGTCCTGTAGACTTGCAGTATAAACGTAACACAGCTATAATCTGTACTTTTTTATATCCTTACCACCAGTATTGGTACTCATTATATTGGCTAATTATCAAGTATTGAAATTATTCCATTGTGCATGAGGTATAATTTAAATAAAAGTATAAAATCTGCCATTCAAAATTTGTATTAACATTTGTTATTCTGCAATATTATAATAAAGCACATAATTTATTGGTATATCGTGTGTAAGAGGACTATTCAATTTCGAGCGAAAGCCCTTCAAAGAGTGATTTCGTGATGTCTGATTGACAGGCTCACGTTTGTTTTGTTTTTAGTCGCCATGCCAAAAGTGAAATGTTCCGACCACAATATATTTTGAAATACTAACTCTAAGAACTCATTCTACATAAGTAGTATAGAGAGTGGGGGTTCTGAGTCCGGTGGAGCCGGTGGAGCCTCATGCTCCACCGATGACGTCGCTATGTTTAAGTTTGTGTTAATTCTCTTTCACCTTTACGATCCCTAACCCTAGTCTCGTGTACCTTTGGGACCTCTAACCTTAATCTAATTATGTATTCAGATTACGTCATTAAACCTTCAGTATCCCTAACCCTAGCTCGTGTACCTGTAGGACCCCAAACCCTAATTATTAGTATTCATTTTATTTGGCCTAATTATTATGCATATCAGTCTTCACTAACCCTAGTCCTCTTCCTCCGTCCCCCTATTCCGACACCTTCCGAACTTGATTTCCGATGGTATTACGTCATTATCAAAAGGTAGTCCCTATTTATTTTAATAATATAAGAAACGCCTTTGTAATTATACACTTCGCCTCCCTACGACAATGTGAATGTGGGACATTAGGCAAACCCGAGAGCAGCGCATGCGCCATGGATATGATATGGGATAACGAAGAAGCATGTTATACCTTCAAAATAACTGCTGTCACGATCAACGCAGTTTTATACCATGGTCTTTACGATCAATTTAGATTATCGACAGATCTACGAATTTATGAACCAACAGAGATTTATACGATTGCCTCGTTGAAAAACCGGTTAGATATTCGATAGATCTACGCAAATATGAACCCGCTTTACGAAGGTTATGGAGGCGAGCATATTTTAAAAATCACGGCGTCGAACGAATCATAACGGCTTTTACGAATGTACAGGGCTTTACGGCTTTACGGAGTTCATCAGTCCTCTAGTGTATAAAGTAGCGATTCCTTAGATTATCAAGCCACTCGAGAAGCCTTACGATGAACGAATTCAAACGTATTGATTTGCCTAAGCGAAATCAAACTTTACTATGCATTTATAGACGTTGGTGTATATTATATAATAGCTGATTAGATTATTCAAGAGATTGACTTGTCAAACGAAGCGAATGCTGAATGGACACGTACAGATAGATAGATAGATAGATAGTTAGTTTAATAAAAAATGTCACATTGCAGTCCGTAGACTGAATTGCGTAACATACAAAATAATAACATAATAAATATGTTACATTTATATATACAAAATTGAAAAGTTGTTAAGTGAAATTATGTACAAGAGCTCCGTATATAGTAATTCGATTAAAAACTAGTCCAAACTTTTATGCTTTAAGTACACATGCTTGGAATATATGATTCGTATGAATACGGGGCATGGCATAGGTCCTGGAGTGTCTTAGATTGTAACTCTGTTTACTCTTGGGAGGTAACACAGACGAAAGTTTGTGATCCGGGCATGACGTGATAGAATCAAAAAGCTTGTGACATGATGCAACGCGTCTGGCATACAGTGTAACCAGACCGAACCTAGCTAAGCAGTCTGAGTAGGATGCATGAGGACGAATGATAGAGAGCACTCTCTTTTGTACTCTCTCAATGTCCGCGCTAAGATATTGCGGAAGCGCGTGATGAAAAACAGGCGCACAGTACTCTAAAACTGGTCTTATGACAGTGCAGTAAAAAGTAACAATGTCACAGCATGGAACATTGGCACGCTTCAAAAGCACAATAAAATAGAGGCGCTTATTTGCTTTCTTGATACACTCTGATATGTGTTCGTTCCATTTTAAATCTGAGCATACTGTGACTCCTAAGATTTTGACACTGTTCGATACTGATAATTCTTTGTCATAGACTACTGCTGGTGAGAAATTATGGGTGTTCTTTTTAAAATCAATGTACATCTCCTTGCATTTGTCAGTGTTCAATATCATCTTATTTTCGTTCGACCACGCCTCAACAGCGGAGACAGCATTTTGTACATCACCCCTGGAGCCTCGAGGTATAGTCTGGGCAATAGTCTTGTCGTCCACGTATTTCCATGTAAGCGCATCAACTTTGAGATCGTTAATCATTAACAAAAACAACCAGGGGACAATAGCGCGTGGGTCGTTAAGAGTCATTAGTGGCGCAACTCACAAATATTTGCATGTCTTGGGAATATGTAATTGATTTGAGGGTACACACTAGGATTTTATGGGTAAACATTAGTCAATATGGGATAATGAGGAATATTTATCATCCCTGACTTCGTATACGTAATTAGTGTTAAGAACGCCTCACATCCCCTGTAGACTCCTAACCCTATTTCACCTTCATAACCCTAAATTTAATTATATTTGGAATATCACAGATTTCAATTCCGACTCCTTGACTCTCACCGGGAGTTGTGCGATTGCTTAAGCGTTCGACTGAAGCTATGGATTCAGCGTTCGACTGAAGCTATGGATTCAGCGTTCGATTGAATCTGTGTTTTCATGGCATCTACAAACATATCAACCCTAATAATTTTAGCCGTATTATGGCTTATCTTGCTTTAGTATGCACAATTCCTATGAGGAAGAAATACTTCGGGAAACAGTGCGAAGAACTGTTCAAGATCTCAAACATATTGAATTGGAAAAAATATAAATTTAAACGGCATACGATTACAGCGTTGCTATGCTAATGCTTATACTGTTTATATTTGTATATTTCACTTGAGAGATGAACCCTAAAGATTTTGACCGAATTATCGCTTATCTTGCGTTAGGGTACAGGATTCCTATGAGGAAGAAACATTTCGGGAAACAGTGCGAAGAACGGTCGAAGATTTAAAATGTGTGGACATAGAAAAATATTAATTTAAATGGCATTACGTTCAAAGCGTTGCTAGGCTGCCTATAGATAAGACAAATATTTCGCCTCAGAGCGTTCACTTAATGAGCCATTAAAAACTCGTTAAGGGATAGAGCAAAGTGGCGCTCTTGGTAAAACAGAGAAGACATATGGTGAGTTTAATAATATTTATTTTCAGTCAAACGTGTATACATCTATAAGGCAGCTTCTCATGAGAGTACAAATCTATAATAGTCATTATACGAACTCGTTGACTGAAAATCGGCTAGATTCGCTTCAATATACGCTTTTTCTCCTCGCGAAAAATAAAAGTTGTCTCCTCGTCGGAGCTTTGCGAAGTGCTTTCGTCTCCCACAATGTCTAGCTGTATTTCTTCCGTTCTCACATGAGTTTATCCTATTGCCCATTGTCGATAGTGTTATCCATAACGGCTGCGTATGTCAACATTCGTCGCAAAATAAATTTCCTATGATTTACAGCAGCATCAATACTTTCATCTTCGTCGTAGCCTTCTTCCTCTATTAAACTTTTCATAGTTTTCCAAATCTTCCGATGAGTGCCATCTCGCCGAAGACCTTTTAACAATTTAAGATGTTTTTTGTATATTTTCATAAATTCCTCCACATATTCAGGTACCAAGGAATTATAAACATGCTTTGTGGCTTCTTCATAGGTAATCCGGTTCCCCTGCATTGTTTTATCAATCGATCCGTCACGTATAGGGTCCATCTTTTGGTAAACTTCGTTTAACATAAATTCCCATGGATTGATGCCCTCTTCCTCCGATTCTTCATAATTTTCGCTACCTTCCTCATATGTCAGTGTATGGTGTTCTTCCTCCGTCTCTTCTCCAGTTTCCTCGTCTGCGTAAGATTTCAGACTTTGCCCCTCCAGCTCATCGTTTGTGTACAAGTTGTCATCTGTTTCAGAGGAATTACTTTTGAGAGATCCATTGACGTCAGGGATTGATTGTACAGAGTGACCTTCTCCATGGATGTTCTTCATGTGACGATAAAGGTGCTCTTTTCTAGAAAGAGTCTTTCCACAAATGTCGCACTGATGAAACATCGTTACACATTCGCAATTGAACACAGAATGAATCTAATTGCTATATTATCGATAATTTATAAGACATCTAACATGAATGGTTATAAACATCCCCAACACCCCTAAAGCTCCCTCGTTACCCCTCAAACGCCCCCTAATTACCCCATTCAACCCTCATTCGCCCCCAACACTCCTCAAACTCCCTTCAATATCCCTCAAACGCCTCCAACACCAAATGTAAGCGCGAGGGTGGCCGAATGGTTAAGGCATTCGCAATTGAACACAGAATGAATCTAATTGCTATATTATCGATAATTTATAAGACATCTAACATGAATGGTTATAAACATCTCCCAACACCCCTAAAGCTCCCTCATTACCCCTCAAACTCCCCCTAATTACCCCAAACAACCCTCATTCGCCGCGCCCCCCAACGCCCCTCAAACTCCCCTCAATATCCCTCAAACGCCTCCAACACCAAATGTAAGCGCGAGGGTGGTGGCAGAATGGTTAAGGCGCTGGGCTTAAAGTCCCAGAGAATGTGGGTTCGAACTCAGGATTCAATGATTCAATCTTAGGATTCAATGATTCAATCACTTTTTTTTTTTTTTTTTTTGTTGACTATATAGAATACATGATAAAACGGAGAAACCTCCCAATCACCCCACCGAAAACACCCCCGAAAATACCCCAAACGCCCCCGCCAAAACAACCCAAACGCCCCTGAAATCACCCCAAACGCCCCCCCCCCCCGAAAACACACAAAACGCCCCGAAAACACCTCAAATGCCCCCGCAAACACCCCAAAGGCCCTAAATACACCCCGAACGCCCCGAGAACACCCCAAACGCCCCCCGCCCGAAAACACCCCAAACGCCCCCCCCCCCCCGAAAACACCCCAAACGCCCCCGAAAACACCCCAAATGGCCCGGCGGGCCTTTTCCGTGGCCTTCTGGCCCGTTTGACAAATACACCTACTACCCCCGCTCACCTCTATACTCTCCCTCTCAAATCACCCATCCACCCCTCAAATCGCCATATAGCTGACAGGTCCTACTGGTACACGAGCTAGGGTTAGGGATCCTGAAGGTTTAATGACGTAATCTGAATAAATAATTACTCAGTATGACGTAGTTGAAACCAGGGTTAGAGGTCCCAAAGGTACACGAGCTAGGCATAGAGGGAAGGAGCCTGGGAACGATGACGAATGCATAACTAAAAAGTTAAATATTCAATGAGGCGGCATCCCTTTGGTCCCTGGAGTGGGGGATGACGTGATATGAATAAATAATTAGGGTTAAGGTTCCTCCAGGAAGACGAGAAATCATGACGTAATCTCAAAATTCAAAAATAATGTAATGAACATTTAATGAGGCGGCATCCTTTTGTGATAACCCCCGATATGTCGATCAAAGGGATGCCGCCTCATTAAATGTTCATTACATAATTTTTTGAATTTTGAGATTACGTCATGACTTCTCGTCTTCCTGGAGGAACCTTAACCCTAATTATTTATTCATATCACACGTCATCCCCCACTCCAGGGACCAAAGGGATGCCGCCTCATTGAATATTCAACTTTTTAGTTATGCATTCGTCATCGTTCCCAGGCTCCTTCCCTCTAAGCATAGCTCGTGTACCTTTGGGACCTCTAACCCTGGTTTCAACTACGTCATACTGAGTAATTATTTATTCAGATTACGTCATTAAACCTTCAGGATCCCTAACCCTCGCTCGTGTACCAGTAGGACCTGTCAGCTATATGGCGATTTGATGGGTGGATGGGTGATTTGAGAGGGAGTGTATAGAGGTGATCGGGGGTAGTAGGTGTATTTGTCAAACGGGCCATAAGGCCACGAAAAAGCCCCGCCGGGCCATTTGGGGTGTTTTCGGGGGCGTTTGGGGTGTTTTCGGGGGGCGTTTGGGGTGTTTTCGGGGGGGGGTGGGCGTTTGGGGTGTTCTCGGGGCGTTCGGGGTGTATTTAGGGCCTTTGGGGGTGTTTTGAGGAGCGTTTGAGGTGTTTTCGGGACGTTTTGTGTGTTTTCGGGGGTGTTTTCGGTGGGGTGATTGGGAGGTTTCTCCGTTTTATCATGTATTCTATATAGTCAACAACAACAAAAAAAAGAAAAGTGATTGAATCATTGAATCCTAAGATAGAATCATTGAATCCTAAGATTGAATCATTGAATCCTGAGTTCGAACCCACATTCTCTGGGACTTTAAGCCCAGCGCCTTAACCATTCTGCCACCACCCTCGCGCTTACATTTGGTGTTGGAGGCGTTTGAGGGATATTGAGGGGAGTTTGAGGGGTGTTGGGGGGGAGCGAATGAGGGTTGTTTGGGGTAATTAGGGGGTGTTTGAGGGGTAATGAGGGAGCTTTAGGGGTGTTGGGAGATGTTTATAACCATTCATGTTAGATGTCTTATAAATTATCGATAATATAGCAATTAGATTCATTCTGTGTTCAATTGCGAATGCCTTAACCATTCGGCCACCCTCGCGCTTACATTTGGTGTTGGAGGCGTTTGATGGATATTGAGGGGAGTTTGAGGGGTGTTGGGGGCGAATGAGGGTTGAATGGGGTAATTAGGGGGCGTTTGAGGGGTAACGAGGGAGCTTTAGGGGTGTGCCGGGATGTTTATAACCATTCATGTTAGATGTCTTATAAATTATCGATAATATAGCAATTAGATTCATTCTGTGTTCAATTGCGAATATGTAACGATGTTTCATCAGTGCGACATTTGTGGAAAGACTCTTTCTAGAAAAGAGCACCTTTATCGTCATAAGAAGAACATCCATGGAGAAGGTCACTCTGTACAATCAATCCCTGACGTCAATGGATCTCTCAAAAGTAATTCCTCTGAAACAGATGACGACTTGTACACAAACGATGAGCTGGAGGGGCAAAGTCTAAAATCTTACGCAGACGAGGAAACTGGAGAAGAGACGGAGGAAGAACACCATACACTGACATATGAGGAAGGTAGCGAAAATTATGAAGAATCGGAGGAAGAGGGCATCAATCCATGGGAATTTATATTAAACGAAGTTTACCAAAAGATGGACCCTATACGTGACGGATCGATTGATAAAACAATGCAGGGGAACCGGATTACCTATGAAGAAGCCACAAAGCATGTTTATAATTCCTTGGTACCTGAATATGTGGAGGAATTTATGAAAATATACAAAAAAACATCTTAAATTGTTAAAAGGTCTTCGGCGAGATGGCACTCATCGGAAGATTTGGAAAACTATGAAACGTTTAATAGAGGAAGAAGGCTACGACGAAGATGAAAGTATTGATGCTGCTGTAAATCAAAGGAAATTTCTTTTGCGACGAATGTTGACATACGCAGCCGTTATGGATAACACTATCGACAATGGGCAATAGGATAAACTCATGTGAGAACCGAAGAAATACAGCTAGACATTGTGGGAGACGAAAGAACTTCGCAAAGCTCCGACGAGGAGACAACTTTTATTTTTCGCGAGGGGAAAAAGCGTATATTGAAGCGAATCTAGCCGATTTTCAGTCAACGAGTTCGTATAATGACTATTATAGATTTGTACTCTCATGAGAAGCTGCCTTATCGATGTATACACGTTTGACTGAAAATAAATATTATTAAACTCACCATATGTCTTCTCTGTTTTACCAAGAGCGCCACTTTGCTCTATCCCTTAACGAGTTTTTAATGGCTCATTAAGTGAACGCTCTGAGGTGAAATATTTGTCTTATCTATAGGTAGCCTAGCAACGCTTTGAACGTAATGCCATTTAAATTTATATTTTTCTATGTCCACACATTTTAAATCTTCGACCGTTCTTCGCACTGTTTCCCGAAATGTTTCTTCCTCATAGGAATCCTGTACCCTAACGCAAGATAAGCGATAATTCGGTCAAAATCTTTAGGGTTCATCTCTCAAGTGAAATATACAAATATCAACAGTATAAGCATTATCATAGCAACTCTGTAATTGTATGCCGTTTAAATTTATATTTTTTCCAATTCAATATGTTTGAGATCTTGAACAGTTCTTCGCACTGTTTCCCGAAGTGTTTCTTCCTCATAGGAATTGTGCATACTAAAGCAAGATAAGCCATAATACGGCAAAAATTATTAGGGTTGATATGTTTGTAGATGCCATGAAAACACAGATTCAATCGAACGCTGAATCCATAGCTTCAGTCGAACGCTTAAGCAATCGCACAACTCCCGGTGAGAGTCAATGAGTCGGAATTGAAATCTGTGATATTCCAAATATAATTAAATTTAGGGTTATGAAGGTGAAATAGGGTTAGGAGTCTACAGGGGATGTGAGGCGTTCTTAACACTAATTACGTATACGAAGTCAGGGATGATAAATATTCCTCATTATCCCATATTGACTAATGTTTACCCATAAAATCCTAGTGTGTACCCTCAAATCAATTAAATATTCCCAAGACATGCAAATATTTGTGAGTTGCGCCACTAATGACTCTTAACGACTCACGCGCTATTGTACGTGTCCATTCAGCATTCGCTTCGTTTGACAAGTCAATCTCTTGAATAATCTAATCAGCTATTATATAATATACACCAACGTCTATAAATGCATAGTAAAGTTTGATTTCGCTTAGGCAAATCAATACGTTTGAATTCGTTCATCGTAAGGCTTCTCGAGTGGCTTGATAATTTAAGGAATCGCTACTTTATACACTAGAGGACTGATGAACTCCGTAAAGCCGTAAAGTCCTGTACATTCGTAAAAGCCGTTATGATTCGTTCGACGCCGTGATTTTTAAAATATGCTCGCCTCCATAACCTTCGTAAAGCGGGTTCATATTTGCGTAGATCTATCGAATATCTAACCGGTTTTTCAACGAGGCAATCGTATAAATCTCTGTTGGTTCATAAATTCGTAGATCTGTCGATAATCTAAATTGATCGTAAAGACCATGGTATAAAACTGCGTTGATCGTGACACCAGTTATTTTGAAGGTATAACATGCTTCTTCGTTACTCTCTTTAGTTTATCCCATATGATATCCATGGCGCATGCGCTGCTCTCGGGTTTGCCTAATGTCCCACATTCACATTGTCGTAGGGAGGCGAAGTGTATAATTACAAAGGCGTTTCTTATATTATTAAAATAAATAGGGACTACCTTTTGATAATGACGTAATACCATCGGAAATCAAGTTCGGAAGGTGTCGGAATAGGGGGACGGAGGAAGACGACTAGGGTTAGTGAAGACTGATATGCATAATAATTAGGCCAAATAAAATGAATACTAATAATTAGGGTTTGGGGTCCTACAGGTACACGAGCTAGGGTTAGGGATACTGAAGGTTTAATGACGTAATCTGAATACATAATTAGATTAAGGTTAGAGGTCCCAAAGGTACACGAGACTAGGGTTAGGGATCGTAAAGGTGAAAGAGAATTAACACAAACTTAAAAATAGCGACGTCATCGGTGGAGCATGAGGCTCCACCGGCTCCACCGGACTCAGAACCCCCACTCTCTATACTACTTACATATCTAATGAAAGCTTGATTAACAGCCTCTGACATACTTACAAATATATTTTTGTAACTGATAGCTAACAGCTTGAAAAAAGCGACGACGCTTGGATTGGTTGACAAACTCCGAGTAAATATTTTAGATATTTTCAGACGACGATATATTTTGAACTACTAACTCCAGTAAATCATGCTATGCATCAAATGAAAGCCTGAATAACATATTCGGACATGTTGGCAAAACTATCTTTGTAACTGATTGACAGATTTAAAAAACCGAAAACGGGTTTACCTTCAGTTTGACGCCACGTATACAACTTGATTTACGAACTTGACATCTTCCGACGACGATATATTGCATTTTTACTGCCTTTTGAACACAAATCTTCATTCACCGTATAACCCCGACAAAACACGTAACTTTTCTTTTACGGTTTCAATTTAAATATTTATTCAAATGCAGATATTTACCATATCTAGTTACCAGGGCCAAATTTTCCGATGTCGCGCATGATCAACGACGTTGATCCTGAATATATATAAATAAACTCGATTCTATTTAGCCCACCCTGCCAAGCATCCCCGTGATAAGGGACTAAATGCCGTTCGATATTAGCACCCTCGCCCTCAGGCCTTCGACCTTCGGCCGGCGCTTCGAGCCGGGCGAGGGGCCCTGAGGTACCCCACATGTGACAGGCAGGCAGTTAGATAAAATGCCATTAACGTACGTACATTGTTTATGATCAGTAAACTAGACTCCTTCGATTGCTTCTCGGTGACCTACGATTGCTTGTGGTACTTGGTAGTCGCGAGATAGTTCATTCTCCCATTTTCTCCGTTGTTGTAGATGATCGTTTCTCAGCTGAGCGTCCCACGATGCTTTCGTCTCACAAAATTCTGGGTAGATTTGTTTGCCAACGAGAGTTATAGTGGTGCAATTAACCCCAACGGATCGTAAATTCGGGCCAACTTTCCAAGTATTCCCCGTTTGGTTGGCTGTGCTTCGTCGGTTGGCATCGGCACGTTTAAGGTGTCTTGCTGCTTGTCCCACTTGAGTCCTAGCATCTTTGATTAATTCGGTTTCACGTTGATCGAGCTGTTGTTTGGCGAAGGTCTGTTCTTCAACTTGTTGTACTGCTTTGCTGTCTTCGAGCTTGCTGACGTTCCAGTTCCATTTATGCAGCTGGAATGTTGCATTACTCAAGATCTCCACGGCTACTTCTTTGTTTCGTCTTGCTTCATGTGTAACGATCTGACCACCAACCAATAAGTCATCGACATAGAGGTTTCTTCTTAGCTCTGCCACAACTTCTGGACATCTTTCTTCCCATGCATCTAGATGTGCTTCCAATACGCCGTTTAACAGAATGGCGAAAGCGCCAAACCGAACAGGGCACGTGTGAAACGGAATGTTTCAATCTCGTCCTCTTCACTTGAACGCCACTGAAATCTCAGCGTGTCTCGCTCACCCTCCCGGGTTCTTGTTTGTAAGAATACTTGGCGGATATCCCCCGTTACTGCGATTGGATAGGCTCGCTGACGAACCAGAACGTCTCACAAAAGATTCTGGAGCGGCGGTCCGTGGAGATGCACGTGCGGATCCATAAAAAACGATGCGTAACTTCGTTGTCGTCGCTGTTTCCCGTATCACAGCTTTGTACGTAATGTAAAACTCCTTTCCTGTGACTTCTGCTGGCGCATTCTCGACAATCTCTTGCTTGTGCTGGTCCTCTAAAACTTCTTTGCTTGTAGTTAGGTAACTCAGGATGATGGTCCGGTCTCGTGCCACCCTTCGTCCGCGACGAAGCTGTTCCTGTTCCTTGAACTCGGCGTGAACACTTGCTTGATCATTCTCAGGAAAGTCTTCGAGGCCCAAGACACCCATTCGACATAACCCCTCGTAGTCGGTTTGCGAAGTTTGAGTGAAGAGCATGCATGCTCTTCCTGTCAAATTCTGTGCCTGGGCCCATGATGAACCACCCGATATTGGTAAGCTCTGCTACTGGCTCGCCGTCGTTGCGAACAGGTGGTTCCTTCTTGGTTTTTATTCGAGCGTATACTCGCCACTTTTGAAGATAACGTGCACTGGTAGTTGGCTGTTCTGGTCGTTGTCTACCATTTATACGCCTGACAAATGAGAATTTTCGCGAATTAAATCGGTATAGTGCGGGTTTTCAATTGAGAGCAGTTTGGTTTTATTTACTTTGGCGAATTTCACGGGTATTTCGTACAGCTTTCAATTGATAAATTTCCATGCGTACTTGTTTAACACACGAGCATTTCCACTTGCTTTGTCTGGGTTTCCACTGACTTCACTTTAAGCATGTTCAAAAGCTTCGCTGAAATATATGGTCAGTTCAGGGTCAGGCACCCTGAACAATTAGCGCTCGACATTTGATCCCGTTGACATTGATAACGATGACCGGAAATACGCCTCTGGTGATTGATTAGTTGTCAAAGCCTTTTCTGATTTCTTCAACGCGTCGCAGATTGACATAATATGGTGTTCTTGCCACAATGTTGCCACACTGTTTTTCTCGTACATTCGGCGGCCTGTTGGCTACCAATTGCGCAGTTATAGCACAATAGTTTATTCGCAAAGATTTGTTTTAGCCCAGCGACGTCGGTAACTTTGCTGCAACTCGTTGCTTTGTGGCTAGTGTCAGCACAATAGACACATTCACGCGGGGCTTGAAATTTTTACGACTTATGTGAACGCTCTTTCTCTCGATCTGGTCGGTTTGCGTCAACCGGATTTCTTCTGGTACACAAGCGAATACATGTAGCTTCGGATAATTGCATGAAATTCCACTTTTCCCAATTTGGACCTGTTCTCGTGAGATCTCCACGGATGATTGGGAGTTTATCTAACGTCATTGCAACGTTTCCATCGGCTTGACTGATTTTATTCATTGTTTGCAATGATTGTACACAATGGTTCAGTCGCTCGCTGAAATCACTGATTTTCCTCGGATTCGCATTTGGCGTGTTTGGCAATTCCATTATCTCCTTGATGTATGATTTCAAGATTTCAGACTCTTTTCCGTAGAGCTCGATCTTGTAAAACTGCTATCGCACTCGGAAACCTTCTGTTATAAACGGAGATCAATCTACGACATGCTTTATTTTGGGGTCAAGTAGCTCACACAAATACGTAATTTTTGTGTTTATTTTTTATTTTTTTATTTTTTTATTTATCGATGCAATACAGTGCCGTTGGAACGATTTTTCTGCTAGTGGGGGTAAAGTAACTGTGATGACCACTTAGGGGTCAGGGGTATTCTCCCTCGGAAAATTTCGATTTTTGAGACCTCTGAAATGAATTTCCTGAATTTTGGAGAGCAGAAGTTAACAACATTTAAAGGTCGAAATAGGGAGTGTTTAGTGACATTTTTCTCGAAATTGTGACAAACCTGCAATGGGTTGACAAGCTTGTTGGTATAATCGTTGTGATACTCGTTATATCAACAAGCATTTTTGGATTGTTTCAACGATGTCCTACGGTTCTGTACCTATATCAAGTTACACTAAACAAAATTACTGGCTGCAAGCTTGTTAAGCCTTGACAAAATAAACAGTTTACTACAAACTGTTAGCAGCAAACACATCCTCTAACAAAGCTCGTGTAGCCATTAATAATTATTTGGGCATGGTTGCAAGACTATTTGTTTCTTAAAATTTGAATACACTTAAATATAATTAAGAAAATATAATTAAAAAAAGTATCTTTAAA
Organism: Chrysogorgia sp. JL179-B06; assembly: GCA_035772405.1. NCBI lineage: Eukaryota > Metazoa > Cnidaria > Anthozoa > Scleralcyonacea > Chrysogorgiidae > Chrysogorgia > Chrysogorgia sp. JL179-B06. The sequence goes on from JAYKKM010000309.1 coordinate 125,636, forward strand.
TATTCTAAAATAACATAAAATGTGGGAAAAGCGCCAGCCCCTCGGCTCCTTCGGCCAGGCAATGTTTGTTTTGACAATAGTTTTAGTAAATTGGCCCCAAAATCTTTGCCAATCTTGATAATTACCAATATATTTAGAAATAACAAACTTCGGTAGCTTAGCCATTGCACTTCCTTTCGACATCACCTGTCGCGATTTCGTTTGCTTGCAGGGAAACGTTCGCTGATTTGGCGGCTGTCAACTCGGTCTGAAATTTCATCTTCAACTGTGTAGTTTGGTTTCGTACGTGATCTGTTAATTCTTATCTTCCGATCATGAAATTGACGACGTTTTCCTGGAAAAGCACGGGAATTCAGCGACTCATCCCAGTCCGCAACAGATCAATAGCCGATTTCTTCCTTTTCGACAGCTTTGCTTTTAGTCGAGTTGTTCTCTGAATAACTTTGTGTTCGTATATTTTGAAAGCAACTGACTTAAAGAGTTAAAGTGACTGACAACTGTTGATCGTTAATATGCTAATTGTTGATCACAAATCGAAACAAGATTCTTATTTAATCGTAAATTTTGAACGTTATCTCATTCAATATTTTACCGATTTCAATTCTGAAATTCAAATAAATTCAAATACATAAAAATTATTCGGAAAAACTGGAAATACGTATACGCCACAAACCCAACGCCCACCTATTGTTTGATACTTTTATCCCCTCGCCCGGACGGCGCGAAGCGCCGTCCAGCGCCGAAGGCGCTTGAGCGAGGTAGAATGTCCGGTCGTGTACAATTTCCGGTCGTTTGTGGGAAGTTAGTTCTGCAAAATATTTGTGCCGCGTTATAAATATAGGTATCCATCAACCGGACATCGGTTGTCTTGGTTACGATGACGTGCTCACGGGAAAAAGTGGTAAACAAGGATATTTATGGATCTAAAAGGATATTTATCTAAGGTTGTGAGCGGGAACATTTTGTGTTTACTTTTGTGTTACATTTTGTGTTACTCGAAAAAACGTGAAATGTACGTGAAATGAGTAATTTAAATAACGAATGGCAGGCTGAAGCTGCACGAGCAGAAGAGCGAGAGGGGACAGTCGTTATTAAAAAACAAAACCTCAATACTTATTCTGTAACAAAACCAACACAGCAAGAAGGATTGCGACAGAAACAAGTCAAAGCGGCTCGAAGACGATACTCAGACTCAGTGTTATTCTCGTAATTTGTGCTTTATAATACTACAGAATAGTAAGTGTTAGTTCATATTTTGAAATATACAGTATGTTTATTATGTGCTTGATAATGAGCCTATATAGTAGACTATATATATATAGCTGTGTTTCAGTGTTTATACGACCTGGGCCTGGCCTACAATTTTGTAGTATATAAACAAGCATTACTGTATACTGGTCAGTGTTAATATACACACTGTTGTATAGTGAACAAGGGAGCTATTGGAGTAGAAAGATAATCCATGGATTGTCATGCTCATATCCTCATAAAATGATTCTGAGTCCTGAACAGGAATCGAACCTGTAACTTGATTGCTTCTAACCATTGAGCTACCGAGACTCAGATGGAGAGTGAAGCTGGTTACAATTAAACATAATACATTCGATTGATATAGATATACAGTACTGCCTATGTATAGCTTGCATTCACTACAGCAGTGTATATATATTAACACATCCAAGCATTAATGATATAATATAGTGACTGCCGTATAGGCAGTACATATACCAATTGAGCCAGTACATCATCGTATTCATTCTCTCTCCATCGGAGTCTTGATGGCTCAATGGTTAGAGTCACCGGCAATCAGAAGGTTATACTTTTTTCAACTGGCAATAATTTTTCTGAGGAGACTTACGATCGTCCATGTATTGTATACTGGTCTATATTCCATAAACAACCTGTGTTTAATCCATCCATTATGGAACATGTTAGGCTTATAGTAGCTGGCCTAATGGCCATAACATAACTTATTGTGTCTGTGAGTAGGCTTGGACAATGCTGGTCATAGGCCGGCTTGTAATGTAAAATACAGCTTATATAGGAGTATATATTATAAAATAACAAGTGTGCTACGCGTGTTCTAATACCCGTGTTTGGATCAGGTTATCCAAACACGGGAATTTTGAGGTCGTGTCACACAAAAAGCAAATCATGCCGGCCCATCATCGTTTTTAAACATTAACATTCTACAACTAATGCACAATAACTATAAATAAAATATAGCTATATCTTCCCTGTTAATTTTCACAAGATTTTGCAAAAATAGGCCGAAAATATATAGGAAATTATAGGTATTTAAAGTGGACAAAGCAAAGCTAAGGGAATGAGAATTTCCGTATAATTTATGAAGGCGAAGTTTACCTTATTGAAAATTTCAATAAAACCCAAAAAGACAACACTTTTATAGACATAGTCTACCAAGAAAACATGGAAATGGTGTAAAATGTTTATTTTAGTTCTCGTCAGGCAGGATATTTACGAAGAAACCATTTATTTTGTTCCTGTAGCCAACAAAAATCACCGAACAACACTTCGACAGTGAGAGAAAACCATTCAATAAAACCCAAAAAGACAACATTTTTATAGACATAGTCCACCAAGAGAACATGGAAAAGGTGTAAAATGTTTAATTTACCTCTCGTCGGGTAGGATATTCACGAAGAAACCATTCATTTTGTTCTTGTAGCCAACAAAAATTCACCGAACAACACTTCGACAGTGAGAGAAAACCACAAAAAAGATTCTGTGTTGTAGAATATGAAGGCTAGGAAAACTGACAACATCACTTTACATCTGCAGCAATCCAACATAAAGTTAAACGGCATATTTTTGTGATTAAATCCATCAGGAAATATATCTTTTTCATCTTTCAAACTGTTTTCCTGACGTTTTTACCGATCAAGCTTATTTTCGGCTCTTTGCTGTCGTCATCGTCAATAGCTATCTATGATTGGCCGATTAGCTTAGAAGAACATGAAAGACCTCCCCTGATTGGTAGTTGATAGTTTTGGAGAGAATTGCTATGTTGATCTAATTATATTAATAACTTTTAGTGATATTTCCCTGTGGTTATTTTATAAAAGAAATACCTATGGGTTTCCGTGTTTGGATAACGTGATCCAAACACTTGGGATGTTGCTCGACTTTCAAAAAGCTAAAAACACTCGCCTAGCGGCTCGTATTTTTTACGCTTTTCTCAAGTCTCGCAACATCCCGCGTGTTTGGATCACGTTATCCAAACACGGAAACCCATTAGGTATTTCTTAATTGGCATTGGGTATCTTGACATTCATTGTCAGCAGAAATTGATAGGGATTGAACAAGTACTGTGTCAGCTAGATCAATCTCAACAAGCGAGCTAGGAATATGTCATCCTGAACATTGGTTATATATGCACATGGTGATGTAATTTAGATACTATAGTACACAATGCCATGTCTTATTGCACATACATGACTTTTGTATTAATAACCATCAAAATATGGTGTCTGCACTAAGGCATTTATTATTAGTATTATTAATAATAATACAATAATATTTATGGTAGCCCCTGCAATGCTAAGACTGGTATTAATGGGCGTCTTGTTTCCTAACAATTCAATTACAGTCAAATATAAACACATATTTATATGTACTGTACAATGTTACAAAAACTAATTTTAACTCAAAAGTTGTATAAATCATGTACATTAACTGAATAACTGATCAGTTCTGTTGCAAGTCCCCACTTAGAAAAGATCAGTTTTCCTACCATCAGTTTTCCTGCATTGAGACCTAACAAGAACATCAATATTTTATAAGTTATCCACATTCCACATCGCTGCCACCTCCACATCGCAGTAGTCTAATGTGGGTAGAATTATCAACTTACTTTATATAATCATCCACACCAACAATCGGGGTAGAATCCCTAATACATGTTAAACCCAATTTGAATACCCGTAGACATTTGAACAAATTTGATTTTTTTAAAAAGTGGACCCATTGTATGATAAAGATGCACTTCCTTCCTTCAACAGCCTTAGATGTCTCTTTATACTAACTACTGAGTTGATAATTTCATGTGGAATTATCAATAGGTGAAACAAGTATTTTTTTCTTAGTGATTGAGGGTAGAAACAGCAGTAGACTTCCCCACTATTCTGTTACTGCACCCAAAAATTTAAAAGTTTGGGCTATATAGTTATTTAGTTTGATGTTCTATGAAACAATTAAATTCAGACAACACAAAGCTCTCAGAAATATTGACAAATTATTCCAGTTTGTCAAAGAATGGGATATTATACCTAATAGCCTAGCGTCTGGCTGCTATTAATAGCTCAAAATGCAGACAAACAAAACAAATTCAACTCACAAATGATTGAAAGTGAGCGGCTGGACAAAATGCAGGTTGCAGGTTGGCAATTTGCATGTGGGAATTTGCAGGTTGGGAACTTGCAGGTTGGGAATTTGCAGTTTGGGAATACAAGTTGTTTTCTAGACAATCTTTTTTTAGTTCAGCACGGTCTCTGCATTAAATTAACCATTATCCTTAAGTCACAAATCGCTCTGAATTAAGGATAATGGTTAATATAATGGTATTGTAGGGTTACGGTTGGGGTTAGGATTTGGGTTAGGATTATGATTGTGGTTATTTAACCCTAATACTGACCTTAATACTAACCCCAATCTTTACCCTATCTAAAAAGATCGTCCAGAAAACGACTTCATATTCCCAACCTAAATTCCCAACCTGCAACCTGCGTTTTATAGCAGTCCTGCAAACGAGCTATTTTCGTTTGTTATGGCCGCAAGAATTAGGGGTAAAATTGGACAAACATGTACTGACGTCATCTCGACGGGTGCTATTCAAGTAAAATAACGAAAATATGTACAGTAAGTAACTGCGCTATAAATTTAAACGTTTCAAATAGTAAGCGGGCGAGGAGTTGTTGCGTATACGTATTTCTAGTAGCGTAGTTGTAATCTAGATTGGGGAAGTCCTGGATTGGATTGGGGAAGAAAATTTTGTTTTTTTATTTTTTTAGTTATCTCTGCCAATATTTAACCGATTGCAATTCTGAAAACAGATTTGGAATTACATAACATACGTGTCTATTATATTACGAGAACATGCATATCCTTCGGAAAAATATATTATGTACTTGGAAAGTAATCTGCAATGAGGAGGCCGCTTCGTCGTGTATAATTGTGAACGTTATCTCGGTCAATATTTAACCGTTTTCAATTCTGAAAATAGATTTGGATTTACCTATCCAAAGTACATAACATTCTTGGCTATATTATGTTATGATAACTTTTATACCCTTTGTAAAAACCTGCTTATTTACTTAATATTAAACGGCCATGTTTTTCCGATTTTCTCGCAAACGAATATTGGCAAATTAAAACGGATCACGCAAAAAGGTGTACTCGGAACATACCGGTAGGTGTATACGAGATTATATATATATATATATATATATATATAATATATATATATATATATATAATATATATATATATATATATATATATATATATATATATATATATATATATATATATATATATATATATATATATATAGCAAATGAAAAGGTGGTAAACTGCCAATAATTTAGTGACGAAATATTGACGTTTCGAGCGGAGCCCTTCATCAGAGTAAGACGAGATGAAATAAAATAAATAGGGATTAAATATATATATATATATATATATATATGCCAAAAGGGTGTCACAAGTATTAAGTAGCCAATCAAATGCACGGGAGATAAACAAACTAATATTTAATGAGATACGAAAAGTAAAATCATTTGCTGTTTTTACAGTCGATCAGCAAACAGACTGAGATGGAGGGAGAAATGACAGGTCCAATATCCAAGGGGATTAGGCGATAATATATAACCAGTTAAGAAACGAAATCTTGAAAAGAAATGAAAGTGCATAAGCTAATAATAAAAAATTCCAAGCAAACTAAAATAACAAAAATCTTGTAGGAAATTAAATAAAAGAAAAACGTTCGTTATGACCAAGAGGATGTGTGCAGGTGCCAAGTTTAAAAATAGGTCCGCGATGCGAACATGTGGGTGAGCCACGAGGTGTGACCAATAGGGAGGCCCAGTTTTATGTAACAAAAAGACTACATTATCTAAACTGTGCAAAGATAAACCAAATCTGTAATACTAACTGAAATGTTAGTATTATTCATTTATACTGGGGCATTTATATACCCACTATGGGATCACTGTCACGGAGGCTCTTTATCATTATATTGATGTGGTGCATTTACATGTAAAGAGTCTATCAAATAAAAATTCGCCCCAGTTTTTTATGATTGTATCTCATGATTGTATTTGAGCTGTAACATCACAAGATGGACACAGCATTAAAACAAAACTGAAAATCAGGCACATCTTCAGACTGGTTTGACTTAATAGATTCATACCTTGCTGACTAATTACCCAGTAAAAAAAAAACAACGTTATCATGGTTCTAATGTGGTTGCTATGGTAACAGATTAGTTTCCAGATTACTCTCTTCCTTTAAAGAATTATTTATTTGCAACCACATTTACAGCAACTGATTTAGTTATAGGAAGTTGACATCCTTTTCCCATGATTTGCAATGCAACAATACTGTAAACAGTAACTGGAACGACGAAAAGTAGAAAACTTTGTTTCTATACAAAGTGGCCTGGGAACGAATCTGCTACCATTGGAACCTAATAACAACAATATCAATGCTGAGCCTTGTTGACTAAGTCTGCATGGTTTCAGCCGGTTTCATCAAACCAATCCAAAGATATGCCTGATTTCGAGTTTTGATGTAATGCTGTGTCCATCTTGTGATGTCACAGCTCAAATAAAGAATGGCATAAGAGTAGATTACTCCCCCCCCCCCATCTGTACACGCAAGTAAATAGTATTCCTACAATTACGTCATCGCACGTGCAGCACCGTACGTACAGACCCCCTATAGAGACCAAAGGGATGCCGACAATGACGTCAGCGCATGATCGCAAAATAAAAATATGGAGAGCAAGTTTCGTTTATTCTCTTTCGTAAATATGTTGGCTCTTAAAAGAGCCGTTTATAAATACATCTAGTCCAAAAGAGATGTGTCAAAGTCAGCTACATGGTCTTCAACGTTTTTGATATCGGGACGAGCCAGTTGCTGACGTTTTGCTTCGAACTTGAGAACCAGTTCGATGTCTTCGCTAAGTACAAAGGAGTAAAACTCCTTGTACTTGGCCATCTCGTCTTTCATCTTATCTCTGTTTTTTCTGGCTCTAACGACCTCTCGCTCTCGCTTATCCATCACTGTTAAGACTGCTAGCTACGCGCGGTTGTCTCTTATTATGTATTAGGTTCGTATTTCATATTTATTCAAGGGTGTTAGTAGTAGACCGTGTTGACATGCGATGTATCTCAAAGTGTCTCACGGAATAGCCTGCGTGTCACGCAAGGGCCACAGGCATATATTCAACCTCAAAATTCAATGGGCGAAATTAGACAGTGATGACAGCACTGCAATAATAATGAGCGTACGTACACTTTGATCCTTTATAATTAAAAGTATATGATCCCATGTGTTGCTATGTTTACTTTAGCGTACGTACAGAATAATAATGAGGGTACGTACGCATGAATACTGTGTTTGGTTGAGCATGTCTGATCATGGCTGGTTTTGTGAGAGTATAAATTTAGATCATCGAGTAGGACGGACCAATCGTTTCACAGCTTTTAGATATGGAGTTGGCTACAAAATTTCTGAATGTCAAACTATCGCTGAACTTACGAGTTCGGAAAATCTGTATATCCTGAATGAATTCGAGCAAAGCCTCGTGTTTGAGAAGAAAGTCGACGTTGTTCGCCGTTTGCTGAAACACTTATACAGTAGACAATATAAACAGTTTAAACATATATTATAGTGTAAAACGATTTTGTATTATTATGAGATTCAAATACATAAATGAACCGTTTCGCACGGTGTGCTCATTCACTGTTGTTGTGTTAAGTGGGAAAGATGGATTTGATTTTAGATGAGCTTCAAAAAAATTACGTAGACTTTGATATGAAAACGTTATCGCATCATATAAATTACTTAGTTGAACATCATAAGTCTACATTTCAAAATCGGGCAGTTCTTGCAAATTCTCTCGATCTGGCAACTATATTCTATGAGATTGATGTTAATAATTTTGGTCGTGCTATGTCTTACCTAACATTGATATATTTGTTAAAAGACACTAACCCCGAGGAAATTACGCGCAGTGCTGTACAATTAGTTGCAAAAGCTTTAAAAACCTTTGACTTTAGAGAGTTGAAGATCGAAGAAAGTTTTTATAGCAAAATGCTTTCTCTCGCCAAACGTTATTTCACTCTAAACTAAAAGAACATATGAGATAAAACTCATTATGTGTTTTGTCCGTGAACACTATGGATATGAGATTTAAAACGCCGGCAATTTTTTATATTTGTGGTCAAAGTCAAAGTGGGAAATCACATTTAGATCGTTCTATGCTACATCATTTGGAAGAACTGTTTTATCCTGTTCCAACCAAAGTGATTTATTGCTATGGAGAATATCAAAAAGAATTTGATGAATTATCAAGGACCCTACCAAATGTTGAATTAGTGGAGGGCTTTCCAGACGACTTATATGACATGACAAAGGGATGTGAGACCTCCCTTGTCATTTTGGATGATTTGATGTCGCAGTGCTCTAATGATCAACGCATGTCGGATCTATTTACTCGCGGTTCTCATCGCCGTGGAATTTCAGTTTTATTCCTTACCCAAAACCTTTTTCCTCCTGGTAAACTCTCGCGAACGGTTAGCTTGAATTGTCACTACCTGTTGATATTCCGAAATCCGCGCGATTCTCTAGGGATTACGACGCTCGCTATACAGATGTTTCCTAAACACTCCAGTTATCTTTTGGAATCGTTTCATGACGCTACAAGCAAACCTTATGGATATTTAGTAATTGACTGTCATCAGGTGACACCAGATAACATGCGTCTTAGGACAGACATTCTGCCTGGGGAAAGACAGATTGTCTACGTGAAGCGTACTTAAAAGCTACGTATGTTGCTTAAATCCATCATTTGCAAAATGTCAAAGCGCGTGAAAGGGAGTCTGCCCTATCTCCAAGTCATGGTTAAATGTAAACCTAAATTGCGGAAAATGCTCATCGAGCATAGCCCAGCGGATATTATCACAGCAATTTGTGAGTGTTCAGTGAATTTACTAAAAGGCGTTATCCCACTAACACCTAGTCAAAAGCGACGTTTGGCGCGCTACAAGACACATCTCCGTGCTTTGGCGAGTAAAAAAGTGTCAAGAAAACAGAAAAATAAGTACCTTAATCAAAAAGGTGGAAATTTATTAACAGCTCTCTTGCCGCCGGTTCTAAGTGTACTAGGTAGCCTACTTATAAAATGATGCACGCAAAACGCATGATCCTGGTTCCCGAAGAAGTTATGAAGAGGTACGAACAAAGACAAAAACTCGAGACCTCCCCGATCGTTAGCAACATGATGCAAAAAGACACGGAGATGTCAAATATCCTTCAACGTACGGATATGGATGATGCTGAAAAGCAGACGCTATACTATGCGAACTTGGAACGTTATCTAGACTTAAGACGTCAAAAGGACAATCAAATACCAACCGTTCGGATAGCACCCAGTAACAATGCCGAGCAAGAGCTTTTACCCCAAGAAAAGGCACAGTTATCTGACACGGTCATTGTAGAACATATACCAAAAACGATGCGTCCGAGGGCGGCTGCACTTTTAAACCGACTAAAGGCGAGACCTGACGTTATTTCTTGGGACGAATCTGGGCAAGTCAATCTGGACGGTGTGAAAATTCCACATTCAAATATATCCGATCTCGTCAGCGATGCCATGAGAGGAAGAAAACATTTTAATCCTATGGGTTCAAAGGAATTTTTTCGTGTTTTATCGAAGATTAATATACCTACGGATCTTGTAAGGAATAACGAGAGATGGAGACAAGCCCAAATGGACAGTTCGTCTGGAGAGGAAGAGGAAGTACTTTACAGCAGCCCACAGCGTGCAAGTCCCTCCGGATATTTACCAACTCCTCCAAAAGGACGTGGAGAGACAAACAAAGCAAAACATACTCTAAAGCGTTGGCTTAATTATTAACCTAAATAAACAACATGTAACTATTTTAAGCGAGTCGTTAAATAAAACGCTTAATCTTAATTACCGGTCTTTTGTTGTCGTGTTTTAAGTGGGCGGGGCAGCACGAATCAAAACACACACGATATTGGTTTTACAACAAATATTTATTGAGACAAACAATACATTATTTTTCAATCATCTGTTTACTAAACTGATTAAGGTTAACATTTAACTGCTTTGACAGTACTCTAAAATGATTCTTAACAAACTGAGACACTTTCGCATCATTTAACATAGTATTGTTATTACATAACTGCACGATCTTATTCAAGCTGTGTCCTCGTGCTCTATGACTAAGATAAAACATACAGTATTGTCCACAAACATCTGATCAAATACTCTGCAGTTTACGTTTGTTAAATTCCCATTCATAAGAGTGTTTATCTAAAAAGTCTCCATATCAATCCCTGTAGTAATCTGGTGGCTGCCCATAACTGTCAAAAAACTCTCCTTTTTGTTCTGATGGAAAGTAAAAAGCCACCCAATGCGTTCCAGGTTCACTGCTTGGATCTGTATTGGCCACGAAACCACACGGATACTTTTCAATCGTTTTAGGTAGCATGTCAATAGGAAACACACCGCAAAACTTCTTGCTTGTGACAGGGTCTTGTTCTAGTGCACGAGTTATCTGTGTAGTGTTCATTTAGCCCCCGTAATCATAGATGACATTCCTTTCTGCGTCGATTTGAATCAGGTTTCCGAATTCCCCGTAACAGACGAGACTCACAGCTGCTGTAGGAGCGGCAGAGAACTTGATGTCAACTGCCAAATTTCCTCTTTGAACAACGTTAAAATGGGGAGACGACCCACACATATCAGCGGTTAGATCGAAACAATAAACGGCATAACCTTTTGGGAATTCTTCTCGTGCTATATCGTTTCCAGTGTTGTAATACATTTTTCCCGTACCAGAAAACTGCGTACTAAATGCTTCAACAAATCTGGGGTTTGCTCCAAAGGAAAGCTGCAGCGGCTTAAACGGCATTTCTTCTCCATTCACGGTTATTCCGATAGATGACACGTTAAAATGTTCAAAGTTGTATGCGTTCTTCTTGTATGCACCATTAAACGCTGCGCTTTCGACCAAACCAAAGACAAACGATTTCGGTACAAGTCCGTTGAAGACGTTATCTTTTCTTAGGGAGGGGTTTCCTGCTGGAATAATGAAACTTTTGCACTCGACGCGACGAATAGGGTATAGATAGCCGGTCCTTTTTTAACGCAAGTTCATGAGCCATGGAAATGCTTGGGTGGGTTAACTTTCAGCTTACGTATCTTGAGATAGGCATCGGTCAGCTTTACTTTGTAATCAGCATCGTTCTCAGATGCCATCAGACAAAACTCGTTGCCACTTCGATTCTGAATAACTTTCAGGTCTACAAAACTTAGCAAGAGACGTTCGGTGAAAAACACGTCGCTGAATATATGTCCAGCCATCTCTACAATTCCACTCGTTTTGCTAAACTCACAGCCGCTAATGTCGGATCTGCCACGGTCATTTTCCCTGCAGTATCTTTGTAAAACAGATATGCAGTGAGCTGTGACATTTTTGCTGATGGACCATAGTTTAGGAGGGTTTCCAGATATGCTCGGTAGCTGTAGGTACCCGTGGCCTGTGTAACTTGCTTTTCTTTCAGAAAGACATCGACTTGTTTAAACAAACTATGCAGGAAATTGTTCACGACTCCAACTTTTTCGTCAGCGTCTAGATTTGCACCGTCTGCCTTGGTTACTTTTGCTCTCACTACCAAAATCGTTTTTGATAAATCCACATAATCTTCAGTCCTTGCAGATAGGAACGTAATTGGGCCACCGTCTGATACACTGGAAACAGGTTGGTGATCGATCCAATGTCCTTTTTCTAAACTAATTTGCGTTGGAGGTACTGAAAATAGATCGAGTTCACTTTTTGTGCATTCTTGAGACTTTGAGTGTACGAAATTCATGTTTATCCGAATATGTCTTCTGCGCGAGTTGTTTTCCGCTTCTTGGTCTGGTTGCTTCTGGCAGCAGACGCAGGTGCCTTTCTCTTTTCAGCTGTTTGCTTCCCACGTTTTTCATTTCCTGTCTGAGTCATTGTCTGCAATTTATTGACAGTTCTCTTTTTCGCAATATTGGCTGCCTCCTTGGCTCGTGCTTTTGCCGATTCTTTTACATTTTTACCAGCTAGGACATCTCCCAAGAAGTTTGCACCACTATTCAGGGCAATATTTCCAAGAGCTCGGGCGCCACTTTTAACCATCGGCATGACCGATCTTGCAATACTACGAAACAAACCACCGAGTCCATACCCCATCTGACCATGACCAACTTGCCAGGGACTACCTCTGAAAACAGACATCCCTTGGCCTTGTTGCTGGTCAATATAGTAACGTACGTATGGATTAGTCATCTTCAGGTAAAATAACTATGCTGTCTGAAGTGAAGTGTTGTTATCACCTTCCCACGTTCAAATGGCACAGGATCTCCCATGTCGTTCCTTAAAAGAATTTCCATGTCTTCGAATGATTTAGTTTGGACAGGTATACATATTGTATGTTTGTGAAAGTTTTAGCAATCACGTCACCAGACTTTCCTTCAATCGGAATGCTGCGAAGCAATTTAGCATTCGTGTCTCCGACGATCTGTGGTTGAACTATATCGCTGTAAACATACATCGTTGTCGATCCACGCAAATCAGCAACGTAAGGACTTTCGGTCGATTTTGTAATTTTTTGTTCCTTTCCTCCAAAACCCAGAATGACGGACATTCTTCCGGTTATAGCCAACTGATGTTTATTTTTCAAACGCACTGTTACTTTTCCTGTTTGAGCATTAAACGTCAGTGTGATGTTGCTCTTATAGTATATTTTGCCAATGCCTTATTTACGGATTTAACAAAATCACCCAATGTTTGGTAGTAACCGTAATCAACAAATGATGTTAGAAAAATGTAGCCATCGTCACTGTAGTATAGGTGAGAATCGTCCTGTTGAAGGGTATACCATGTATTAGGTACGAGATGGAATACAAACCCACTTCCCAGTCGCCATTCAAATCAATGGTTTGTGGCAATTTCACACGATAACTAGTCGTTTTGTTATCGGGAAAAGTAGAAAGCGATGCATTGCTAGGAAGCGTGAGATAAAAATGTGTTCCACTCATTGTGAACGTAAGAATATGAATAAAAGACACACAGCACACGCGCTAGTTTAAATCTTATTTATTTCAGAAGCAGGTACCCATGAATTAAATTTGTTCGGGTACCCAAGCCATTTTACAAAATATTGTACGTTTTCCCCCCTTCCACGTTTCTTAAGAATTTTTTCAACTTCGTAGACGTCATCTCGCTTGATAATCTTCTGCAATTCTTTATCGTAAAATGTTCCTTTCAGTTCTTCGTCGTCATAGTCTTTGGGTTTATACACAGGTGGATTGCGAGGTACTTGCTTACTTATAGTAAATAAACCTTTTTCAAATTTACGTTTGATTTTACTAATTCTTACTTGGTCACCAATCTTAAACTTATACTTTATGTTTATCACACCACTATGTTTGTCGTACAAAGTGTGCTATACTTTCTTTTCGTTTTCGACAGTAACATCTGCTGGCTTTGTTTTAATACTACGATGAACACTATGATTATAAGAGTACACTATATCAGGCAGCATGTCAAAGTATCTCATTGTTTTCTTGGCTGTGAAGTATCGCCACATCTTCGTTTTCAGCGTACGAATCAAACGTTCTACGATAGAGAAATAGCTACAGCTGTTCTAAAGCATTATCATACCTTGGTTGCCAGAGGATCTTGTGAGGAGAATGAAAGGGTTTAGGGCTAAAAGGGATGACTCAAAAAGACCTTTCTGTTTTTGTTTGGTCTTTATTTTTGGTTAGGTTAGCGTTAGCTATGGTTAGGGTTAGGTTTTTACGGATGATGCATTGGTTTACGGTATCATCTCGTGTGACGAGGACTGCGATCGACTTCAGGAAGATTTGTGTCAATTAGAAATATGGCAAAGTAAATGGCAAATGGTATTTAACCCTTCCAAATGCAAAACCATTTGTATCTCTACAAAGAAATGTCCACCCAAAAAGAAATATTTCCTTTGTGCAGGCGTCGAGTTGGAACAAGTTGAATCGCTTACATATTTAGGAGTTATCCTGAACAGTGATCTGAAATGGCCACAGCACATTACTTCCATCTCAGGGAAAGCAAGCAAAGTCCTAGGTCTTATGAAAAGGAATCTGTGAAAAGTAATCATCCATGATGCATGCTTTGCTATCGCATATAGAATGAAAGAACATGTTAAATTATGGACTCTTTTATTTTGGGATCACTTCAACATTTTGAATACTGTTTCTTTCGTCTTGAATACTAATAGTCTCGTTTGTCAATTGTGCACTTTCAATTGGCTTGTAGTTTTTGATGGTTTTACTATTGTATCCCATCTGTAAATGTCCCCCGATATTGAGATCATTGCGACCAAAACTTATACATATTCTAAACATTTTCTGTCGGTTATGGTTTTCGGTTTATCTTTAGGTTTTTACTAGCAGAGTGACCCATGTTATATGTTTACGCGATGACTTGTATTGTACTATGAAGATAGCATACGTCGTGTCGTTGGTTTTTAATAAATGTTATAGTCATCAAACAAATACTACCAATCACGTATCAAATTTGTATCGGGCATTATAAGACATCTCCAACTTACAGAAAACTGTTAAACACTCTCTGATACTCTTCAAGTAAAGACCTATTCAATTGAGCTGTTGTATTTTCCAAATGTCTTGTTCATCACAAAACAAACTTTTGGATTTGTTGGCCTTACTGGCCTGACTTTTGGCCTTTTTGGCCTTTGATATAAAGCAATAATCAGAAGAAAACAAAGCATTTGCATCTGTTCTTCGAATCGTAAATATGACTAAGCGAGTTTGATGCGACTGTCCTGTTCCCGATTGCGATGCAAAATACCTAGTAAGATTGACGAATCATCTCACAGATGTGTATTTGTTAGATATTAACCAAAGAAGAAAGTACCTACAAGAAGCCAAACTTCAGCCGAAAGTAAAATTTGTTGTATACAAAACGTGTCAAAACAATGACAATTTATCGCAGCAGCAAGACAAGTTGTATGAATTATCAGAGCCAAGATTTAAAAGAACGACCAAGATCCGTGAGAAAAAGAGCAAAATAAAACCCTATAGCCAAAAACTGTAAAAAGTAAAAACGACTACGTAACAGTATTGTATATATTTCGGTTAGTTTGATGTGGTTTTGACATCCGGCTTCATTTTAACCGTCTAAAATGCGAGAGCAAGCTCGAATTCGCCAATGAGAGGACGTACCATCGACTTCATATGATATCCTTAAATATAATTATATCACATAAAGACAGGCACAATAGCCCCGTGGCGCAATGGATCAGCGCGTTGGCCTTCTACTAGTGAGTAGCGATTCAAAGGTTATGTGTTCGAGTCCCATCGTGGGTGTTCCATTTTTCCTTTTACTTTTTAACGTTTATCAACCGCGTTTTCATCAATTTATTATTTTCTTTAACATTTACCATCACTAATATATACATTCTACATTGAAAATCGGCACAGACTATGTCTCGAAAACAACATTTTATTTTTTCGAATTTTTTGTACCGAGTGTTTCAGTTCTGCTGAGGATTGGAAAAAATGGTCATGGATGCTTTTACCAAAAGTTTAAACGATATTAAACCTAGTGTCAACGGCCTTGAACTGCTCAAGTATACATGTTATGACTGGAGATCTGTCTTTTGTACAGATCAGAGACAGATGCTAAAACAAGAAATTTGTAAGCTGCTGTAACTTATTGATAGTCCGATAGGCCTTTTTGGCCTTACTGGCCTGACTTTTGGCCTTTTTGGCCTTACTGGCCTGACTTTTGGTCTTTTTGGCCTTTGATATAAAGCAATAATCAGAAGAAAACAAAGCATTTGCATCTGTTCTTCGAATCGTAAACATGACTAAGCTAGTTTACCGCGACTGTCCTGTTCCCGATTGCGGTGCAAAATACCTAGTAAGATTGGCGAATCATCTCACAGATGTGCATTTGCTAGATATTAACCAAAGAAGAAAGTACCTACAAGAAGCCAAACTTCAGCCGAAAGTAAAATTTGTTGTATACAAAACGTGTGAAAACAATGACAATTTATCGCAGCAGCAAGACAGGTTGTATGAATTATCAGAGCCAAGATCTAAAAGAACGACCAAGATCCGTGAGAAAAAGAGCAAAATAAACCCTATAGCCAAAACTGTAAAAGGTAAAAACGACTACGGAGAAGCAAAAAGTTGGCTTTCTTATTAGAAGAAACATTTAAGTTGCTGTAACTTATTGAACGGCGACCTGATCAAACATGTTCCTGGTGTAATCCTCGTACGTATACGCTCTAAAAATACGAACCTCCTTGTTATTCTGTACGTATGTTATTGCGTATGTCCTTTGTTTTGGTATTGCGAGTAATATTGTACTGTCAACAGACACTTCACTAATTTACATATTGCGTGCAGATGCACCAACTCACGAATAACATCAAAGTTCACCTTTTGCAACGCCGTACAGTTCAGTGTGACCTCAATGTTATTTACTTTAATGACATTGATAAGGTTAGATTTCTACTGTAGTTATATTATACACAGTCCTATATGTATATTCTAAAATAGATGTCATTATAAACATGTAAACCATTATTACTTCGAAATAAATTACAATGAAACTTAATGCGTGTGTTTGTTAATATTCCACTTTGTGAAAGCTGTGAAACGAATGGTTTGTGCTATTTTACAATCTCAATTTATACTCTCACAAAACCAGCCACGATCAGACATGCCCAACCAAACACAGTATTCATGCGTAAGTACGCTCATTATTATTCTGTATACGCTAAAGTAAACATAGCGACACATGGGATCATATACTTTTAATTATAAAACGCTCATTATTATTGCAGTGCTGTCATCACTGTCTAATTAACGCCCATTGAATTTTGAGGTTGAATATATGCCTGTGGCCCTTGCGTGGCACGCAGGCTATTGCGTGAGACACTTTGAGATACATTGCATGTCAACACTGTCTAACTAACACCCTTGAATAAATATGAAATACGAACCTAATACATAATAAGAGACAACCGCGCGTAGCTAGCAGTCTTAACAGTGATGGATAAGCGAGAGCGAGAGGTCGTTAGAGCCAGAAAAAAAACAGAGAAAAGATGAAAGATGAGATGGCCAAGTACAAGGAGTTTTACTCCTTTGTACTTAGCGAAGACATCGAACTGGTTCTCAAGTTCGAAGCAAAACGTCCGCAACTGGCTCGTCCCAGATCAAAAACGTTGAAGACCATGTAGCTGACTTTGACACATCTCTTTTGGACTAGATGTATTTATAAACGGCTTTTTTAAGAGCCAACATATTTACGAAAGAGAATAAACGAAACTTGCTCTCCATATGTTTATTTTGCGATCATGCGCTGACGTCATTGTCGGCATCCCTTTGGTCTCTATAGGGGGTCTGTACGTACGGTGCTGCACGTGCGATGACGTCATTGTAGGAATACTATTTACTTCCGTGTACAGATGGGGGCGGGGGGTAATCTACTCATAAGATACGAAAGTCATGTGAAAGCTATTTTTCATTATTTTATGTGTTCTTTCAAATACAATCATAAAAAGCTGGGGTGAATTTTCATTTCATAGACATTTGCACTGATAGATTGATCAAGGACAAACATCACAATATTTGTTATAGGCTAGGATGTAATTTATGGGGGAATAAACCAGATGTTGAAATTTTCTCATGGTGGATTACTAGAAAGTTCTGTTGGTAAGCTCCCGTACAGAAAAAGTCTATAGGCAATGTTCCAATATTTGCCTATAGAAGCCTATAAGCACCTATAGGCGTCTATAGGCTAATAAGTTTCATCATAGTTCGCATATAGAAAATGTTCCAATTGCCTATAGAAGTCTATAGGTTTTCTAAAGGATATCCTATAGGATATAAGGCAAGCCTATATACTTTTTTGTTAGGGAGCTAACAGCATATTTAACTAAATCAACAGAGAATACATTTGTAAAATGCATTTTGAAGACAAACATATAGGTACCATTATTACATGTCATGGATAATTCACCGGTTAATGATTCACTATATGTTAAGGCACAGGTTTTCTCATCTAATAATACCATGTTAGGAACATCTGTCAACAACAAATAACTTTTTCACAGAAACTTTAATACAATTACTGCAAAGAGGAACTATTCTAATGCTGAAATCGTCTTAATGATGTTCGTAATCTTGGCACAAATTATTACTTTACAAATTATATAGCTTCTGACCATTGACTTTATTTTTTATTATTATCAATATTGGTCAAAGTGACTGAGAGTGAGACACCTCTTATTTCAAATGGAATACAACTTTTCGGTGGTGAAATAATTTGAAAAAATAATTTTAGATTTTGAAGGCTTTCAACATAATTCAGCAAAACACATCTGCCAGAAAAACATGCCATTCTATATGGGCTAGCAGCATCAAATGTTATGGATATAAATTCTCCAGTCAATTATAAAACCATAGGTTTTGTCATTTATTGATACAAAATTGGCAACCTCGTTTGCGACCTTTAATGCAATCAGGCAAACAATTCCCATGAAACAAAATATTGTTCAAGCCAGACAATTCCAATTATAAATATGTTTACCGATGACTATTAAGTCATTATAGCGGTCAATGACTTTGCTACACACTGTTTACCAGCATAAGCATGGTCGCCAAATTTAGACTGACTTCCTCACCTGAAACAACAGTCACAGACAATATAAACAAAGTAGCTACTCAGAGTAGCGAAGCTGTTAAGCACATCATTTTATGATCAAATAAATACCTACAGAAAATACCTAAAAACGAGAAAGATACAACTTACCGTTAATGTAAACTACACAAGCCTTGTCAAGAAAGAAAAGACTTTTGAGGATATTGTCGAAAACTTCTCCGATATTAAATAAAGCCAAAATCGCTCTTGATCGAGGGGTAAATTACTCTGAAAAAAGCGTACGAATATTTTTGGGATTAAAAAATCCCTGCAATTTTCTCGGGATTTTGCGATTTTTTTGCCAAATCTTCTGGGATTTGGGATTTTTTCAAGATTTTTTCGGAATATTTTTTCTGTTTTTTTTGTTTTCGCCAAGCTTTTTCCGAAAATTTTAGCGACATGTTAGCAATTTTTTTTCAAAACGAAGTAAATCGACGTGCTTGATAAAATCATTATTAATGAAACAATATTTTATTTGGAGGCATAACCAGGATTAGTTTCACGGAAGGGGGGCAAAGAAAAACAAGGAAGCGCTTACTTTTCTGCTAAGATTTATTTCATGATCAAGATCAGCTCGAGATCAAGGCACAATATGAATATTAAAATTTCCATAATATGCAAATGAGCAACGAAAAATACATGCTAATTGTTGTATTTAAATAGCTTTATGTAACGCTTACAGTAACGCTTTATGTAAAGCAGAACGTATAAACAATCATAAGTAAAAAATAAGCGAATAAATATGCAAAATGTACCCAAACACGTTGCGATAAAATAATCTTATATGAAGTATTGGCTTTAACACTAAGATTTCGATGTATGGAATGGATATAGGGGCATTTTAAGGGTTTAAATAGGATATTTCAAAATGTAATGGGATTTCTCGACTTTGCGATGATTTTGCGATTTTTAGTGTTTTTTTTCCGAGTATTTTAAATGTGCCGTCCAGTCCGTTCTGCGCATGTTCACGTTTCTGTTTACATCGTTTGTTTACATTGCATTATGTAAACAGTGAACATGAAGTATTGCGGATTTGTTTTCCACGCTTGAGCTTTTCCGCCTAAAAAGCGTGTTATAAGAAGCTGTTCTGTTCCTAAATGTGGATAATATATCAAACTATACCACTCGCGCCTTCGCCACCTTTGACGAATACTCGCTTTCGAACTGTCGTAAATCTATTCCGTTGAAGTTTGTTGACATATGGGGTCCCGTAGGTTTGAAATATCACACATTTTCAGAACGGACTGGACGGCACCTTTAAGAAATTTTTAGAGATTTTTTTGATTTTTATTAAAATTACTACGATTTTCGGATTTTTTTAAATTTTTGACGAAGTGTACGAAGATTTTTGGAGTAATTTACCCCTCGCTCTTGATCAGAAGACATGCCAAGAAGGAAGAGGGAATTATTAAACCAAAAACCATAACGCACTCGATCAGATAACACCACGAAGATCACGAGCATTGCCAAAACAGGACACGACCCTTGTACGTTGTACTTGTCGACAAATAATAAGGTTTTGCAAGTTTGTACACAATAAATCAAGAATGCTTCGAAGAGCCCGAGCATGCCACGACCTTTCTCGATAAAGTTCCGACTACTATCTGAGTTGCGCAGTTGTAATTTCGAGGACGAACCGCCCAAGACCACAAGATATCTAAAACTCAGTCATGGCTGACGGTCACGTTTTATCGAGCTCCGATAAATGTCTAAATAACATATTAAGAAATCAAAATATAGAATCTATTACACTCAGTAAAGATTGCTGTAGCCTAGCCTACGATGGAAAACGTATACAATGGACTAAGTGCTTTGAATCCTTGAAGAAATATATTGAAGAAACCATCGGTCTTAGTGGTAAATGGACATCACCTGGTGGCTTAACTAAGAAGTTCAAGGGTTATAACTCCGATTTGATTTTAACGTGGTACAACGGGAAACACAAAACACTTCTGTTCCAAGGAAAAGATGGAAATTATCTGAAAGAGATTCTGATAAATGCCCGTGAAAAAACGCTAACTTCATCAGCAAAAGCGAAGCCCGACAACGGTGAGACAGAGGAGAACAGTTTGTTAGACGCTCAGATACCAGATACCATCTCGAACTGATCTATCTGGTTTGTTCGTCGATCGTTCTGTCATTCCTGTTGATACAACCACGACCAACTCACAAGGACACCCGCGGAGGCCCGAACATGTGTCTGAGTCCGATCTAAACGAATCTAGTGAAATTAAAATATCAAGGAATTATAGTGATGAGTCAAACCCATTGTCATCGACTTGGTGTGATTGTCCATGTAGGCCTTACGCAACAGACTTTGAAGGGGTTAAGTTGGACATCGTTATAATGCAAAAGCAGATCGAGTCCTTGGTCAATGCCAAAGGCGTCCCGAAGCCCACGAGTATGGAAAAATCCGACAAAATAACTAATCTTGAACGTGAATTAGAGCATGAGAAAGAGAGATGTAAACAACAAGAAAATAAAATAAAATTTCCATAATGATTAAAGAAAGGAATAAATAAGTTATCGATCACAACAACCTAGTTTGTTCCCTGGAGGATAGAGTGGCCAAAGCAGAAGGCGAAAGTGATTCTCAAAGGATTGCAATGATATTGATTACGCAAAATAAGATAGCCAACTTGAATGAAATTACATCAACTATAGAAATCCGCCCCGAATCTGCATACCAGCGAGTAGAAAAGCCCAAGGGAATAAGAAATGGTACAAAGAAAATTAACACCCTTGACATTGAGCACAAAAACAGATTCGATGCCCTAAGAGACGAAAACGAAAACAACGATGGAAAGTCACAGGAAATACCACCGAAATCGTCATGCATTTCAAAGGAGAATAAAAGAATTGCAAAACCACATCGCGTTGAGAACAGTGATCTACCCCTGATCGAAATACCAATGCCTGCAGATAACAAGCAACACAAGTATTTTTTTCGGCCACGAACGAGCAGGGAAGAATGGTTGAACTATCTGGAATTTGTCAGTCGAACATTACCGTGATAGAAAATCCTGTAGTACAATTAACATACAACGCCACCCATTCCACCGTACCTAACAGAACGATTCCTGTGAGGATAAGTTCGAGAATTTCCAATAAAAATTCTAGAATAAAAGCCAATATACCACAGAACTGTCCTGCTTTTTTAACTGAAATCTGGCTGAAAGACTCGATAGAACCGCAATCAATTCCGCCGAGGCCTGCCTCCCCACGAAGAATCCCTAAAAATCGGCCAAGAAAACACAATCCTAACAACTGCATAACAATTAAAACTTGCGATATGCCTATTTCTTGCCCCCTCCCATCAATCTTCCTTACCAATATTTGTCATATCATAAATAAGATGGTTGAACTACATGGCATTGTTACCATAAACAAACCCACCTTGATTATGATTACAGAGTCCTGGCTTAATACGAACATACCAGATTCTGCTATATCGCTTGGTAATAACTTTAACTTATATCGCCGTGATCGACCCACACTCGGAGGGGGGGTTGTGGCATAATTATGTCAGCACTCAGACACCAAGTACCCGTCTAAACTATTTGGAAGAAGATGGTAAAGAAGCATTATGGCTACTACTTAAACCGTCCAGGACCCCTAGACCATTTAGTGTGATTGCGGTTGTTGGCATCTATTATCCACCAGGACAGACTGTAGAAGCTGAAGGAGAAATGACTGAATATATCACTAGAGGACTCGACTCCATACTGCATGATCATCCGTCGGCTGGTATAATAATCACTGGAGATTTCAACCAAATGAACCTTAATCAGCTGTGCAGGCGTTTCAATCTAAAGAAATCCGTGAGAGCGCCCACGAGGGGTAGTAATAACCTAGATCAAATACTTACGAACATGTCTGAGTTGTACACTGATGTCCTGCACCTACCCCCTGTTGGCAGATCTGACCATCAGTGTTTACTACTACTTCCTAAAGTGAGACAGAAAGTTAAACCATCTTCACGTAGAGTACGCCTGTTGAAGCCTGGTAATCTAATATCGCTCGGCCTAAAGTTAAACCTCGAGGCATGAATGTCTGTTTTCTATGCTCACGATGTTGACGAGAAAGTTAGTGCGTTTACCGAAATCATAGTACGCATGCTTGATGATACAATTCCCGAACGTACTATACGTGTTCATGCCTCGGACAAGCCATGGATGACATTACACATTAAACAAGAAATCAAATCCAGGCAGAGAGCTTTTACTAAAGGAGACTCAATAAAATATAACCCTGTGTAATAAAGTATCCGTACTAGTAAATAAGGCGAAACCCAATACTATCGATCGAAGGCTGAAGGTTTCCGTAAACATAATCCAGCGAAATGGTACAAGGCGATATATCAACTAACCGGAGCAGAAGACGGTAACACTACGAGCCCATCACAAGATGCAGCAGCTAACACTGCGGAGTTACTACAGGAAATCTTTACCAGGCCATGGCAGAATCTCCCCCCAACCGAAATTCCAAGTCTCTCTGAGATAGCACATCTTCTTAAGGAGGAAACTCCTCTTACACCTACAATCGGTAAAGTCAAGACTTCTCTCAGACAACTAAATCCTAGGAAAGCTACCGCGGGTGCGACAAGATCCCTGCCTGGTTATTAAAGAGATTTTGCGAAGAACTAGCACCTGTGGTCCACCATATTATATGCAGCAGTATTACGCAATTCAAATATCCAACACCATACAAACATGCATTGATTACTCAAGTACCTAAGGTCTATCCTCCTAACGATGTTGAAAACGACTTTCGTCAGATTTCCGTACTTCCTCAATTAGCTAAAGTTCTCAAAAAGTTGCAGCTAAACCTAAACAGCTCTGTTTTTGAAAAGATTGATAACAACCAACATGCCTTCACCAGTAAACGGTCAACGGTGTCTGCGCTGGCAACTATCTCCCAGAACTGGTTCAACAATACAGACAATTCGCGTGATGGCAAGAATGGCATTCATGCATTGTTTATCGACTTTCGAAAGGCTTTTGATCTTGTGGATCATGGGATCCTTTTAACTAAGCTTGCTGAACTAAATGTGACAAAAGGCTTTTGGATGTGGACGCGGAGCTTTTTGGAAGGCAGGACCCAACAGGTAAACCTGCGGGGTACTTTATCATCAGTTAAGCCATCTCCTACTGGCGTCCCCCAAGGCTCCGTTATCTCGCCCACGCTATTCAACGTACACATAAATGACCTCGAAAGTTCGGTCCCAACCATCTTCAAATCAATACATGCAAGTATGCGGACGATTGCACCCAATAATGATGGGATCACCAAGCCACATGCAAGAGGTTCTCGAAGCAATGCACAGTTGGGCTGCTAGAAACAAAATGATGTTAAACCCAAAAAAGACAAAAGACATGTGGATCTGCTTCAGAAATTCAATCCCAGAACCACCTTCCCTTTTTATTGGCGATGAAGAAATAGAAAGAGTGAGTTCGTTTAAATTGTTGGGCATATGGCACCAAAAGAATCTGAAATGGAATTGCCATATTGAAAAGATGACCAAGAAAGCCAACAAACTACTCTTCTGCTTGAGAGAATGTCGCAGAGCAAACTTACCAACAGATGTCGGCATTACGTGCTACCAAACTAAAATTAGACCTATACTAGAGTACGCAGCACCGATATGGAGTGGAATCCCGCAATACCTAGAAGATGAAGTAGAAAACATCCAAACTAGGAGCCTGAGAATTCTAGGTCTACCCCGTGACCACTTACAAAGCCTAAAGCATAGACGGGACGATCTCACTATCCGTGAACTCCAACGAATCCAAAGTGATACAAGCCATCCATGCAATAAATTATTACCTTTACCAAGAACACACTTATACGACCTAAGGACTGATAGTGGCCGGCCTCCTATCTTTTCGCGCACCAAAAGACATGAACTTTCTTTCATTCCAAGAGCAATTTCTCTGAAATATAGAAACTCTCGCTAATGCTTATCATTTTTGTAACATAATTTTAAATAGACGAGAACAAAATTGTTTTAATATTTTATATAATATTCTATATTGTAAGCTAAGTACTAGCTATTTATTTATGAGACTCTAATTATGTAAATCCATTGTATTTTTATACTAAAGATGGGTAATAAAAACTATTATTATTATTATTATTATATGGGTACCGCTGACCAGCGGTACCCACAAAAATGAGACGCTTCGATCTCTTGCCGTTTGCGGTTATCGTTACCACCTGAGATGGGAAGGATGGCACAGACTTTCATGTCTGAAACCAAATGGTTGGAGCTGTTGAAATGGCGGGCTACAGGTTTGTCAACATCATTGTTCCTCACCCAACGAAATGTTCAGCAAACCTGTCTGAAAGGCGTCCCCCAGTTTCACCGATGTAGATTTTAGGGCATTTATCGCAAGAGATGCAATAAATAATGTTGGCGGATGTGCATGAAAAGTATGACGGATTGTGTGGTCGAATTTGGGGGCAGTAACAACTGTAGTGGGATTGAGAAAAGGGCATGTGTTGCAGCGGGAACGGCCGCAAGAAAATGTTCCCGCTGGTGCTGAGGTATTTTGTTTAAGGGCACTTGTACTAAGGAGTCACGAATGTTTTTATTACGGCGAAAAGATATCAAAGGGTTATCGGTGAAAATGGTTGACGAGTCAGGATTATTTTATAAAATATGAAAATTGCGATTGATAATATTTTTAATTTTAAAATTGAAAAGATGAAATGTTAGTACTAAAGGAATTTGATTGTTTGAAACTTGTTCCAAAGGTGGTTCACGGGGGACGAGAAAAGGTTTCTGAACGGCGAAGTCGAGAAGGTTGGTAAGGTAACCACGTTGAACAAGATCTCATTTCATTGATTTGGCTTGAAAATATTTGTCGTCGCTACATAAGCGGCGAAGACGGAAGAATTGAGAGTTATGGATCGATTGCTTAGTGTGGTTGGGATAACAGGATGAAAATAGAAGATAACTATAGGAGTCACTAGGCTTGTACGAGACTGATGTTTTCAGCGAATCACCATCAATCGAAATTAAAATATCAAGGAACGACACAGAGGTCTCGCTGATTGCCCACGTGAACTTCAGAGCAGGATGAAAATCATCAACAAAGTTGATGAACTGCTCTAAAAGGACACGTGAACACGACGCTGTTCCTAAACAGTTATCGATAAATCTGCCGAAGAAATCAGGCAAGGGACCCGTGTATTGTTCAAAGATCTGTTTTTCAACATAACCAACAAAAAAGTTAGCATAGCTTGGACCATTTTGGTGCCCATCGCAACCACTTATTTGATGATGATTTTCACCATCAAACTTCTCGCGCTTTCAAGCAGTGACTGATCGATATTTTCGACCTATATTAAAACCCCTCGCCCACTTACTGTTTGAGGCTTTAATATTGCCAATCTGAACAGATTTTCAAGCTGCTTATTTTTTGGGTGCAATTTGTGGGTAGTGCACTGAACAGAACACAAGTGGGAAAGTCTTCCAACACTAAACTGTCACGCAGGAAGTGTTAGAAACCAATTGTGTAACTCTTGATTATTGAAATTAATAATTAATTTTAACAATTATTAATTTCAATAATAATTTTATTAATTATATATTACATAATTAAAGTCAATTATGTCAGTTATGGTTTTCATAATAAATTTCAACATACATGTTTACAGTAACAGTGGCATTCTCATAATTGTACTCAAAGTACAATTGTATTCACGAGACTGCATAACCTTATACATACATGTACCCTACTGTAATAATGTAATCTGCATGTTCCTTATTGTCTAATTGTTAGTATAAGCAGATACTGTACCAAAAGATTCAATACTTAAATTTATCCTAGACCAAATTCTTCAAAAACTTCACCCCTGCGATTCGTTATTTAAATTACTTATTTCACGTTTTTTTCGAGTTTCCAATGCTGTTTAAATTCACAAACAGTAATAAAATCGATTTTGGAAAATAATACAAAATTTTCCCGGGTCACGACCTAGATAAATATCCTTGTTGATGCATAACTATCCTTGTTTATTCACTTTCTGCCCCGTGACGTCTCGTCATCGTAACCAAGACAACCGATGTCCGGTTGATGGATACCTATATACGCGGCACAAACATATGCAGAATTTGCCTCCACAAACGACCGGACATTGTACACGACCGGACATTCTACCACCCCGTCAAGATTATCACCCTCGCCCCTGCGCCTTCGGCACTGGACGGCGCATCGCGCCGTCCGGGCGAGGGGATATACAGAACCAGTAAGGACATAAGGTTACTTCATTTAACCTTAGATATATTCGAGAATAATGACAAGAAATACACGAATCCGTTGGTACCGTGATTTGGCGTGTAGTGGGCAGCCCTCGCAATATTGATAAATCCTTCTAGACAAAAAATTGCCGTCGATATTTTAGAGTTTGAAGCAGTTCGACGGCAATTGTTTTAACCTGTAATGACAATTTGAAGATACATGATAAAGTAGAAGAAGATAGAAGTTCCTTTGGTGTTCTCTTGAACAGAAAAAAGTCTAGATTAGCTATGGCTTCGCGAAACAGATGGTCCATCTTTGACTCGTTCAAGTACATGAAGCTAGGATTGAGGCCGAACGTAATTATAGCGCAGAGGTCTGGGGCACAGACTAATGAGGTGTCCGACCATTAATGAGGTGTCCGACCGTCTAACGGTTTCGAAATTTGCGCCGGCGATAGCGGCCGTAACTGCAATTACTAAGTAGTCGCACAAAGCAGCTTCTTTACTTAGTAATATGCTATAAGGTGGTAATTCTCGGCAATCATGAGCAGATCAGAGTTTCTGAAGTTTACTACAATTTAAATACCCAAACAGCAGTTAAACTGTATTTAAGAGACAACTGCATGGGCCCGTTTTGCTGAACAGTTTTAACAGGAAAATTGATTACAAATTTTGGACCATGCCATGAGCCCAATAAATGTAGTAAAAAAAATAGAGTGCTGCGTATAGACAGTGTTTTGGATATATAGCAAAGTGAGAAGGCGGTAAACTGCCACGATTTTTAGTGACAAAATACTATTTTACAGTATTTTACAGTATTTAGTCATTAAAAATCTTGACAGTTTCCCATCTTAATTTTCATTTTGTTAATATAGCCCGAGTTAACGCCTAGCGCCGGGCGCCGGGCGTCTTATTAGTTAGTAATATATATTGAGCGGAGGAGAAACAACATTATTGGGATAGCCTATATCCCCTAGCGCTCCCTATTTCGTCAACGTTAATTTTTTTTAATTTACATTAGACGTTGAGACAGGATTAAGATAGTTTGGTCCATTACCCAACTCATATTTTACTCAATCATATTTTACTCAATTTTATTCAATCGAAACATACTGTACGTCAGAGTCTCATCCTCTATTTTGGCAGTTTACAGTACTTTCTTTCTTCTCAGCGCACTTGAAAATAGACCCCAGCAGAGTTTTGAGATTGTCATAGCAACGCATTCTGCCTTTTAAATATTGTATCGTGCATGCCGTTTTCACCAAGATTTTCGTCGTTTTGTGGAATTGTATGGTTTGGAAACTCGGATATACAATAGCGAGGATGGTTTATTTGTCGATGTTTTGAATTTCAATTCCGACAAGGTATGTAAACTTCAATTTTGTATAGTATCGGTCAGTCATGCGAGGACGCATGACTTCTCGGTTTATATGGATACTCAATCGCAAAGCTTTAGATGCAATTGGGTATTAAATGTTCAACTAATAGAACACGAAACATGTCTCTCATAAATTCTTAATGCTGAGTTCTATACTCTCTTGCTTTCTTTGAGCCTGTGCGTTACTGAGAGTGCGAGAGCTAGACCGAGCGACACCGTACCGTCTGATAATCAGGCTACCGTATATCACACGGAAACGTTTTTCTACGTTTTGTATTGTTTACTGTTCTCAATGGAATCGAGAACAACCAGCTCATTACTTGAAACAATACAAAAACGCATCTCTGTGTGTGCGGGGCCTAAGCTTACTGTATATTTTGTACGAAATAATGTGATAAACCTGTCTCATGTTTCTTGATTACTATATTTACTAATTTACATTCACTGTTTATGCATTTAAATAATTTTTATATTTACAGAAATGCATTTTGACTGTTAAGCCTGCATATACTTCTATTGCTAATAACCTAATTACAGTTTAAACTGTTTTAGCCTACGCATTAAAGTAAAATTCAACTAATATTTCATATAATTATAATAAAATTCAAGATAATTCATTATACTGCAAGTAATGTTTACATTTAACCTTGCCACATATTTTTTAAAATTCTATATACATGTTGTCCTAGGCTACACATGACTAATTTTAGTACAATTGTTCAGTATATTTTTGTACTAAGCCCAATGTTTATATATTATTGATGTTTATTAAGTGAATTTCAATTATGTACAGTGTCAGAAATCAATTTTCCATTCTTTCAGCAGCGCTTTACAATATTTAATCTTGCGTAGTAGAGCTGATGCAGTTTCATCAGCCTTCATCTCTTCATATGATGGAGATTTCATGTTATTCATCAAAATGTACTTTTGTTCCCATTGAATAAGACATTTTGTTGACTTTGTGTTCTCAGACGATACTTGAACCTGAAGACGAGCAAGACTGTCTTTGTAGCTCTCTTCTACTTCATGATTTCTTTTGCCATCTTTAATTTTCTTTTTTAATTCAACATGCTTGGTATCAAAGCTTTCCACCTCCTTTGTCATACCCAATGCAGTGGCCAATGCTTTTCCCAGGCGAGATTGAACTGTGTAGGCTGTGTTTGAATTACTAGCTCCCAAGTCAGCACTGGTCTTGCTCATACAAACCAAAACTCCTGTCTCCTCATCTCCAGCTGGTGATGCAAACTCATCAGACTTTGCACCACCAGCTAGTGACAAGGAAACTGGGGTGATGGTCTCTATGCCTTGATCAGATGTGGAAAGATTTAACGGCTCGTTTAAATCAACCACTTCATCTGCTGCTGGAATGATTTCTGTTACCACTTCCTCATCAGGCACTTCGTTCTCTTGATCTTCCTCTTCAGTAAGCAAGGGACCACAGTACATCCTTTCATTTTCTTCTGTGAGACTTGATTCATCATCAACTAGTGGATCACCAAGGAAGCAAGTGTGTATTTTCTTCACTTTTCCATCTGGAAGGTCAACAAGGATGATATGAGCTGGAATAACCACGTTCTGTTCAATGCATTGCATCCAGTGCTGTTTGAGATACACTTCTTCATTCTTCATATTGCTAGAACGAAAATGATGAAGCTCTGGACCACAATTCTTTGGACAGTTGGAAATGTCATGGAATTCTACAGCATCATCTTCTTTGTGCCACCATACTCCTTGCCCCTCAAAAAGAAAATCACTTATCTGCTGTAGGTGAGCTTGCCATTCCCTAGAATGCCTCTTGATTACTTCAATTGGAATTCTGGTGTTTGTGTGGACAGGAAGAGACTTTGAGAGGGTACCAATGTATCCTTGATGCTTTGTTACATCCTTTCGATTTAACATTTCTTTTTCTGCTTGAAGTCGTAGGAACAGATTGGGGATGAGTTGGCCATGGCTGTAGTTGCTTGTTTGCTTGGTTATCTTCTTGATATGATGAAATATTCTCTCCTCTTCTTCGGTATTCGATGCCAGGCCAGATACAAGACGAAGCATCATACCACCATGGGCTATCAGATCATGAAAGTAAACACGAAACATCTTTCGAATTGTAAGTTTCTTTGGATGTTTAATGCGTTCTTTTAGCAGCATAGCATGGTACCATGACTGATTGTAGTACCGTAGAACTTGGTGGACACTTCTGCTCCCTTCTGAACTGTACAAAATTCTTTGAATTTCGGTGAGGGTTTCCAGTAGTTGCAGGAGATTCTGAGATGCTAATTTATTTTGCCGTAAATATGATGTGGTTTTAATTAGAGCAGCCCTGTAATCAACTGCACGCTTGCTGTCTTTACCTCCAAGACATATGTTGATGGTGTCCTCAAGTGCATTCTTCTCATTAACTGTTACATGATGTGGAAGTTCTGTAAAGACATTTTCAATGTGGTGTCCAACATCATGCAATGGTTCTGTAGGAAGAATTTCATACTGGTGCAGGCCAACATCCTGGAGGGACATGTTGGGACTGTTCACAACTAGTGCTGGTATTCTTTGAATGCCGTGCATTTCAGACACTAAAAGTTGCTGCAGTTCCTTCATGGTATCTCCACTATATATCTGTCTTGATCCAAGTTCTCTTTCTAGATCTTGTTTGGACAGACCTACCAGGGGCTTTGCTTTGTGTTGTAGGGTGTTTGCTTTTGCCATTGTGCCCTTCATTATAGCACCAATTCTATCTTCTAAAGATACTATGGGACAGTTTAATGCATAGTCTAATTGCTCTGCCATTTTGGCATAGCAACCACAGTTAGAACAATAGTATAGCCCTCCTTTCTGTTGCCCACATTCAAATTCCCTGGCAGGGCTATCTCCATGAAAAAACCTGACAGTATCATGAATTTCATTTCCATTTGCACTTGGTAGATTGCTGGACACTAGGTCTTTTATGCATGACAGTCGAGTATCAACATAGGCAAGTTGCTCAGCCTCAGAACTCTTACATCGTGCAATAATGTGTTCATAGGGCCTAATTCTACTATTGATTGTACATCAACTGTTTTTCCAGTTTTCACCTTATATTCATCATTTGTTAGGAAGATGGCAGGATCATATAAGATAGACACCAAACACACTAGGTAGCTATTATTTGCAACTGTTGAGTTATCATGCCACATTATTATATGTCTATGTCTTTCAAGGATTTTCAGTTTCTCTTTCAGCTGGTCAGTGCTCAGGTGCTTATTCTTGCTATATTCATTCAGTTTCTGTAGTCTACAAATGACTTCTTGGGCACTAAGCTTTTCAAAATATTCATCTGAGTGGTCTCTCATATATCTTGCATGGTCTCCCAGTGATTTCTTTCTTATTTCCTCCACAGGTACTTTTCTCCCTTCAATTACAAATTCCATTTTCTTTATTTCTAAATCCTTTGTCAGTACTAACTTCTCATACTATATAATAAAAACAGAATGACATGTCTGATTAAGATGTTAGCTTATAAAGTAATGTAATTGCCATAATAATAAAACTGCTAACCATATATTATAAATTAAAGCAATTTATTTAATACAGTATACATGTACCTTTCTTGGAACAATTCTTTGACCTATTGTGTATTCCCCACATTCAATTTTCTGTATAGCCATTTGCCTTAGTTTTTCTGCATTTACTTCTGTAGGAAGAGTAATTTCACCACCAGTGCCTCGTCTTTTCCTTCTTCTTGACCGTTCGTTATTACTTTCATTGTCATCACCGTGTACCCTTTTAAATCGATTTACATCAACGCCTTCTGAAATTAGCCACTCTTTGATTATTTGACCACCGTTTGAAGCAACTTCACCATCAGCATTCAACACTTGGTAATTTCGTGCTAGTTCTGACCAATTGACTGTCTTGTCATTCTCATATGCTTCAACTTCTTCCCTCAATGCATCTGTATTCCACATCATAGACTCTAAATTTCCAACATGGCTCTTTTCCTTTTCATTAGTTAATAAAACCTCATGTCTTTCTTTTGCAGCTTGTGTCGTCTCAAAAGATAATGCAAGGCGGCCACGATCCCAAGCTCGAAGGGACATACCAGAGCCATAACACCTGAAAGACAAATAATTATGTTATAATACAATGTACCTCAGAATTCAAAGGGTTCATATGACTGACTCTGAGGTACATTGTACTATAATATAATTGTAGCTGAACATGCTCAGATATATATATATATATATATATATATATATATATATATATATATATATATATATATATATATATATATATATATATATACTGTATAATATACTGTATAATATATATATATACGCTGTCAAGGCAGTGGATATGGTGGATCACTTGTTAGGTATGTTTAGCTAGATTGCCGTCAATGGAAAACTCACAATAAATATATATCCCCGATGGGAGACATTGAGCCATAGGGGTCTGTTCCCCTTTCCCCCTATGGTGCCGGCACTGATCTACAATGGAAATCTGGCCAGCCTGAACTGTTCGTCTGTCTAGCAACTGATCTGAATTCAGACCAACGTGATCTGAACTCGAGGCAGCATCATGTAAACACCCACTGGTTCTTGTCATGTTGTATATATTATTAATCACAGAATTAGGGGTCAATTTCTACAATGTATTAATGTGTTGATTATACTGATTACTGAGCATGCGGTTCCTTATATTGTGACGTATTGTGAGGCTTACCTTAAAAAAGCAGTTTCGGTCATCTGATTTTCAATGTTTTCTTTTGATTGTCTGAAATGATTCCGCCTGTCCCTGCGCTTATCGTTCTTGGTTTCATATTGCAGATTGGTACCAGGAATCTTTGACAAAGCTTCTGCAAAACTCATATCAAATGTTTTTTCAAATTGGGGCGATCGACACCTTATCATATATAGCTTTGGCTGTATTCTTGATATTTGTTTTGGACGGCTTGACCACTCTACCATGATTACTTCTTCTTAGCTTGCTGGCTTCATTGTTGGCTATTAGCACTGGATTTTCCAATGCCTTGCTTTTCAGAACAGAAGACTTAACAGGAAAAACTGCCTGAATATCAGAATATCGTAGCGCACAGCCCTTGCAGTTTGCAAAACTGTGCTCTTTCTTTCGAGCATCTGACAATTTTCCCCAATTAATAGAGGAAAAGGTATCAAGATACCTTTTCTTCTCTTCATTCTTTCTGAAGTTCCACTTATTTATAGCATCTTTCAAAGATGGCAATTTCTTCACAAATTGTACATATTCGATGTTGAAGTTCTCTTCAACAGAACTAAATTGTTCCTGAAATTGCCTGTACTGGTCTTGTAGACAACGACTTCGGTACAACGTTTTACTTTCTCCTTGTTGTTTGGGTAAGCTTCCCGCATCTCTCGACACTTCGAGTGCTACAATTCGTCCAAATCCGCACGAATTTGGACACAAAAATGTCCCTGACATTCATAACTCCTTCCCCTTTTAGATTTCTAAGTATCGGTCGTTCTGTATAAATTTTTAGAAATATAGAGCAATCACTACTTGACAATTTCTAGCACTTGTTTAAATTTCCCGCTCAAACTACGGCATTTGCGCAAATCCCATGCAATTTTATATTAACTCTTATTTGTTAATATGTATGTATATATATAAAAGTATTGGCTTACGACAGGACAAATTGAGAGTGAAATATATCTTTATTCATTGACAACATAATCTTTCCTCCATAAAATCGTACATAACATTTGAATATATATTATATTTTCTTTACAAACGTTAACCTCGTTAGATTTGAGAAAAGCGAAGGTCTTTAGACAGTTAGACGGCAAGAAAGTAGAGATTCCTTCTGCCATTTTGACTATTTACGGCAACTGTCGCCATGGAAATGTATTATTTTTTAAGTTAGCCGCTTACCGCTTGTATCCGAGCCTGCATCCAAAATGGCGGTATCAATTATATTTATAATACAAATGTTAAACGTTCTTGAGTAACAATTCAAACAGCTAAATCGCCTACTTTTAGTACATATTTCAGTTCACCATGTCTTAGTCTTTACAAAACTAATTGGAATGGTTGTTATTAAAGTGAATTATCGCACGAAAATTCCGTGCTATTCCCCAAAGTTCGGGAATAATGAGAAATTTGAACTTTAGGACGTATTCACTTCAAATCCTTATTGTCCGTGCAACCATTCCAATTAGTTCGATAAACTATGATATCTCCTCAATACATTACGACTAAATATGATGAAATCAGTGTTGATTTTTCATTTACTCAAAGCGCTTAAAAATACGTACTATAAAATGAAAGCTCGAAAGGTCACGTGACCGTTTCCATGGAAACATCATGGATCAAGATAGAGTACTCGCCAAGTTATACCTCCATGCCAAGTTATATATATACTGCATGAAACGTATATTTTTAATAATTTTTTAATCGATTTTAATGGTTTTTCAAGATAGAGCCAGTCCTTAAGTGCACTGAGTTATTGTTACTTTGTTTATACAACGCATTGGCCGACATCTAGATTTACTTTATATTTATGGGCTATTAAAGATAGATATATAATATACTATTTAAGATCATGTTTAATTTCCGAAAATCAATATAATCTGCAGTTCGGGGCCAATTTCTCAGCGGCATTAGACGGGGTTGAATTTCAGCCGGAAGGCCTTGAATTTCTATTTTTCGCAACAAGTCCCGGTTTGGTCTTAAAATATATATGTTCCCGCACTCGTGATTTTCCTTCACCGTAGGTCCTTCTGATAAAAAGTAGGACTGGTTGTGTTTGGCCGAGGGAATATACCAAAGTGTACTCAAATTATCTTTAATTGGCGCTGAAAATGGTCAAGCTGGCTTCTCGACTAATATAAACATTAAGCAGAATATATTGCATTCGCGTCTTAGAATTTCCCTGAAACATCTTTGTTATGAACAGCGGTGACATGTTGCGAAATTTTCTGATTTAACCTAGACAACCGTATCCGTATACAAATTAATTCAAAACTTTTTCCCTCAGTGACGAAGCATATTAACTGTTTATTGCAATACCGTATAGCCTGAGCGCCTATGTCTATTCCTTAATAATACAAACAGATGTTTAACAAATTGCAAATTTAGGTTGCATTGAACCTTGGAATTACGAATATTTTTGATCACCTCAACACAGAATCTGTTGTTCAAGAGATTTTTCCAACCATGAACACGTATGTATAACTAATTCTGTAAGAAAGGTGTTTTACAAATTTTATATTGTCTGATACGTATGACACCATGACCAACAACGCATCAACATTTGTTAAAATCATAATAGTTTGGCTTACCAGATACCTTCAGTTATACAGTTCAGCTTTTACTCGGAAAGTCAATAAAGAATATATTTCTCCAGCAGAGCAAATAATACAACTTCAACTTTGAAAAGAATTAAGATCGTATTTTCCAAACACAGACCAGTGAATACACGGCGTATCAAGTGCACAATATGGCGGGCTGTAGAGTTTTTATTCAAATTTTTAAATATCAAATTATTCATAGAGGTCATGAAATGAGTTATGGATTGGCTGATGACGCAATGAATTGCCAGATCTATACAAGTTGAGATCTGCGGCCAAGGAAAAGTAATGTTTATGTTATAGTAGATTTCGCAAGATCTTCGCAGTTCGCATTATAGCCATGAAGACTTCTTGTATATTGAGTTTATATCTACAAACTACTCTGAGGCATAACTCATTTAGTTTTAGACTTGAAAAATAAGATGTGTTGAAACTGACAAGTATTAATTCCAAGTGCGATCATTCATAACTTCCGTCACGAAATTAATTTCCGAAATAAAAACGTTTCATAACAATGGACGTTGCTTATATTCGCGTTACGAAGTTTTTTTCCCGTAGCTTCCTCCGCAGGAATCTCTCACGGGCGGGTTGCGGGCGGAGGGGAAAAATGCGTGCGGGTTATGTGCGGGAGAAAAATAAAATGAGAGAGATGCCTGCGAAAACTCGAAGAAAATTGCCCGATGTAACCTTTTGGACTAGCACCTGGACTCGGAGTGGGAAAGTAGGTTTTGTCAATGAATAGATTACTTACGTTGGGTACCCAAAGCTGTGTTGTTGTGGCATCGAGCATGGAGGTAAACAACAAGATCGAAAGACCTCATATAACAAATTGTTTCTAAAATTCCGCGGTATGTGAAAACGGCCTTGCAATTTGTCAGCGATAGTTCTAAAGAAACTTTCTTAAAAGTTAAGAAAGCCGAATTATTGGTTAACGATTTTGATGAAAGAAAAGTCGGACTGTGACCCGCGAATAAAGGATGTCAATTCGTCGTGATCTACGATCTCTAATTCCTCAACGACAGCCACATTCAAATACGAGATTGTCGCGAAAAATCGGTTGTCTTAGAACTGTAATTGTTTTAAAAACATCTCTAAGTTCGGCTTCGACTGTCTTTGACGAGGTGGCACTAAATAAGAGCTTTGGGCAATTCTTTTCAACCAAATGTTCAAATACAACATTTAAATAATGGCCTAAAGGTGGGACCCCACGTTGAATTAATGTGACATTCGTCAAAAACTATCCTTTCGATGAGATGGATAAAGAGAAAGAGAAATATTTCATTTTTTCTGCTATATAAGCGCTTGTTGTGAACAAGAACTTCAGACGAGCAGCCGTTATCACTTCATAGGCTGCCTCGTATCCAGGCGTCTCAATCCGGCGGAGAATCGGGGAACGCCTGGCAGATCTTGCAAGTAATATGGCGGACAACATCATTTAATAGCGAACAGGAAAAAAATATTCCAGTTGAGACCTGCTCACTTGGGAGCAATTTTAGAATACCCATCCACTTTTGAAACCGCATTTAAAGGCTGAAATACAAAACCAGGTTGCTCTAAAATGTCTTTAAATATAATGTCGAAGGTTTCTATTGTGTGTACTTGTTGTCGTTGTTAAACAGATAGTTATCAAAATTAAACGGGGTTTTAAAATAGAACGAAGCAATTGTATATGATGAACTTTCCGTAATTTGGCTCTTTTACTAACTGTCAACAGATACAAATAGAGAAAGTGGACGGGTATTCTACAATTTAGCGGAGAGCGGAGTTGACCATCATATGCGAGTAAGGCGCAAACGATCGACGAAAGTTTATACACGCAATAAGTCTTCCAGAGCGTCGAGGACGTTTTGTTGTGTTTTTTTTAACAGAAATAAACAGAATTAACCGAGAGTATAATACATATAATGCTGATAGCTAAACAATAGCATTATTTAGATATCATGCAAACTTAGCTTTTTCAC
The DNA here is from genome assembly GCA_035772405.1 of Chrysogorgia sp. JL179-B06. Taxonomy (NCBI): domain Eukaryota; kingdom Metazoa; phylum Cnidaria; class Anthozoa; order Scleralcyonacea; family Chrysogorgiidae; genus Chrysogorgia; species Chrysogorgia sp. JL179-B06. Next base: position 163,540 of record JAYKKM010000309.1, read on the forward strand.
AGCTTTATTTACATCTTGTAGTGTAGACATCTTGAATTCATCAAGTATCAAAGGTCATCCGATCATTGTAATGACCACGAACAAAGGCTCAGACAAAGGATCAAGTGTTATTTATAATTAAACTGGGTCGAAAAAATAGCGAAATTTGAAGAAAAAAAAGCGGTCAAATAGAACGACTTGCAAGAAACCGAACTTTCTTGCAAGAAACCGAAGAAGATCTGCCAGGCGTCTCAATTTTCTCTTCCCGCCTTCCCAACAGCACCTTCGCGCCTCCGCCTTGCTTAATGGCATCATGCGCGTGTAGAAGGATTGAGACGCCTGGGTATGAGGCAGCTTCATAGGTGTCACTTCCAGGAAAAACGAACTCCTTCGCGGGTCTGTTGTGGTTGGGCGCTATTTACACGGGTTACCACATGTGGTGATAGCCGAGTCTAGGTTTCGATGGTATTCCTGTATTTTATAATTTTTATTTTCCCTGTCGACAAATTGCAATTGTTGCATCATCCCGATAGGCTTTGCGAAACCAAGCGCTGTGCGCGCCACTTGGCATCATCGTAAATTTGGTAAATATAGTAAATTTGTGACAACATTCATAAGGAATGTGGCTGGCAAGTATTTTGATAATAAACACGCTCGCACTGCCTACAATCGCACATGCCGATCGCGGTTGCATTGAGCTGTCCGCGTGGTGGATATCCCTCTATCCGACACAATGAACTCCGTGATATCACAGCTGATTTCCTGACCGAAGTATGTAGTGGAGTTGGAATTGAACCATCCTTGCAACCAATCACCAACGAACGTCTAACTCATAAGACTGCCAATCGCCAAGATGGAGCCAGATTGGATGTTGTGGCTGAAAATTGTTGGGGTCGTGATAGGCAACGTGCATTTTTTGATGTACGGGTTTTTAACCCTTTCGCACCGAGCAATCGCAATACCTCAATTAGTCAATGCCACCATCGAAATGAGCAAGAAAAGAAGAGGGTTTATGATGAGAGAATACGAGAAGTGGAACATGGAACCTTCTCCCCCTTGGTCTTTTCCACATCAGGAGGCATGGGACAAATTGCCGCCGTGGTATATCGCAGAATTGCAGCCTTAATATCGGAGAAACGTAATCAACCATATAGTCTTACTCTATTCTGGCTCAGATGCAAGATAAGTTTTTCTCTGCTTCGTTCATCTATCATGTGTCTTAGAGGTGCTCGTTCCTCACTCCGCCGACCGGATGTCTCATCATTGATAAGTGAGGCTATTGACCTGACTAGTGCGGAGAGCCGAATTCCAGCTACAGGCTAAACAGCAAAAATAAACTTATTTTTAACATTTTATCCAACATTTATTCATGAACGAACACGAGACTACATTATTAGAATATTTTAAATAATTATTTGTAGATAATTTTATAAGTTTTTTTTTTAATAAAATTACGAAGTACGGGCTGTCGGAAAAAAAAAAAAAAAAAAAAAAAAAAAAAAAAAAAAAAAAATCAAATCTATGTTTACATGTTTTATTGAATCGATCAAACTTATGTTTAACTGTGCTATTGTAACTTGAGTAGTGCTAGCTATCTTTTGCTTATTGTGAGCTAGAATAAAGAGCCTATCAAATTAAATGTTTTACCACTTTTCAAGGGCACTAAAATTAACGGAATATATATGGCCTTTATGACCAATAACTTGTATATATTATACCATTTCTAACCTATTGCGTAAAATGTAATTTTGAGTTAAGGGGGAGTTTCACCTCAGTGGTTCATGCAAATCCCAAAATTTGGACCATCACATATTTTGCAGGTTTTTAACTCTAACATACAGAACCTATATCTTTTTATCAGTTCAGAAACTGGTGAACTCCAGGTAGATGCTGAGACAAATGTTTTTTCAGTTCTACATCGAACTGTAATCTAAGGCCATATAATTAACTGATATATGCAAAACGTGATTTTACGCCACCCCCCACAAAATCTCACATGCTACGTAATATATCTTGGTGAAAATGCACGATATAATAGCTAATATGTCGAGCTATTTTTCTGTTTGCCATTGTTTTGGTTATTCGCTATGGTTGCTACGGTAACGGGAAAATCAGATTGAAAACATGATTTTTACTATAACTCCTGCTAGAAAGTAGATATAAAAAAGGGCTAACATGTCCATCATGTGCCAAAAATAGTTCATTTCCATCAAAACGGTAGAGAGAAATGTCAGGAGGCAGTTCACATTGGTCCGAAAATCAGACAAACACAGCTAAAGTTTGAGTTTCATTATATCTAGATGTTTTGGCGTTTTTTATAAATCCTGCACATATTGTCAATTAAGAGGATAGATAATGCTCATAAATGTATGTATCAACAGATTGATTGAGTGTGAGACAACTAATTTCTTTCTTAGTGATTGATGGTAGAAATAGCAGTAGACTTCCCCACTATATATTTTGTTCAGTGCAGGTACTGAACCCATAAATTAAAAAGTTTGGGCCATTTAGTTATTTAGTTTGATGTCCTATGAAACAATTAAATTCAGATAACACAAAGCTCTCAGAGATTTTGTTGTCAGTGAAAATCTATTCAGTTTGGCAAATGAATGGGGTATTACCTAATTCAACAAATATCAGAACTACTGTATAAAAGTTTCAAACAGTATGCTGGCGAGGGGTTGTTGCGTATACGTATTTATAGTATAGAAGTCTACCCATTTTCTTTTCTTTTTTCAGATTTTTCAAAATTCAGGAATTTTTTGATCACATGGGCCAATTTTGATGAAATAAACACCGACATGTATGACAAGATCTTTCATGACAAGCTCTTTCAGACTACCCTATTTACGATGGTCTGGTACAAATTCGAATTTTTTATCGCAGTAGTGGTAGAACATGTATGTCAAAATTAAAAATGTAATTTCTTTAGGAGATTTTGCTTGCAAAGTTTTGCATTTTCGAATCGCGGTAAAAAAACGGTTCTTTTCAGAATTACATGTATAGCTGGTAAAGATTTATTCGATACACTTGTAACACATAATATACACGACAGACCCGAAATACCATTGAACACATGAAATAATTCAAAAAAGAATTTTTCCCGACAGAATTTTCCCCGACAAGTTTTTCAAGTTAAAACTTAAAACTTTTATTATTCTCGCTTCGTCATCAAACAAACATCGATCGTCTGACTCGTCTCGTAATTCTTCGCAGTTTTGCCTGCGCACTTTAAAATTATATTAGAGACTATACAAGGTTGATGTAGTTTAGCCAAAGCTCTTGACAGAAAGTACAATTCCTTACATTTTAATGTGTTCTGTGTAGCAATTGTAACCTGAGCGGCTAAGCCGATCACTGTCGAGTACCAACGGCGACGCAGACATATAAAATACTCTCGTCAAATCGTCCGGTTGACGATTTAGAGAAAAGCAAAGAAAGACCATTTGTATCGCAACGCTTTTTCAAAAGCGAACAAGCTAAAATTATCGATGACAGTAACAAATGATAGGGAACTGGCAATCAGAGGACTGGGAACGAAAGACCCGATTTTGAGGACTTTTTCATCCGAGTTCCCCATAGCCTCCTTCGCAGCCGTATCCGGTGTTCAGCCCCCCTCCACCTCCTACGCCTGCTCAACCGAGCAATACATTCCATTCCGTAGTAATGACCAATCAGAGATCAAGCTTCCCAAATCTGGAAGCCCGACCTATGACCTTGACTCAATTCGCCACTTTCGCGGCAAAAGATGGCGGAGTTCGATAGTGCGTTTGAGAAAGTATGCAATATATTCTGTATAAGCGATTTAAACCCACATCAGCGAGAAGCGATAAAGAAGTTCGTTAAGGATAAGGTCGACATATTTGTAAATCTGCCAACAGGGTTCGGAAAGTCGTTGATTTACCAAGCTTTGCCCATAATATTCGATGAGATTTCCGGAGCTTCGAGTCACATTGTTGTGGTGGTTTCTCCGCTTGTAAGCTTGATGCAAGATCAAGTCACTTTTCTGCGAAGTAAGGGGATATCCTCAGTAAGTTTGAGTGACATTGAAGAAGATGAAGGAAAGGAAGTCGAGCAAGGGAAGTTCTCAATTGTATATGGAACCCCAGAAGCGTGGCTCAAGAATGAGAGGTGGCGTAAAGTGTTGTCAAACAGCACCTATTGCTCGAAGCTATGTGCCATTGCAATTGACGAAGCCCACGTGGTAAAACAATGGTAAGGAATATTTCCAGATACTTCTAAATTGCTTATTTGTAGTACTTTATAGCTACTTCTTTATTTATTTATTCTGGTTTATTTTAAACTGTTATTGAAATAACCGTGTTGTGCTGCATGCATGACATGTTGAAATACATCAAACATTAAGTTCGCCTGCCCTCCGTTCTCTTCACGTATCTTTCATGAACCAGTTTTGAGAGGTATACTTACTGGTACATGTTGGAAAGCATGTAGTATATACTGGAGCATGCTATTGTATATTTTTAGTATCCATATATTGGTATGGGTACCTTTTATAATACGATATATGCTTTACAAAAACCTATATTGTGATACACTGGGGATGCAACAATACACAAGTCATGATACAACATAATAATGTATCTCGATATTCTGGTCACAATATAAGAATAATAATAATAAAGACGTATTAGGAGCATTATACAGTAGTCTCAATGCTCTTACAACAATATATTCTCGATGTTACTTGTAGAACTAATTACATTTTAATATGATTGGTATGTCAATATGCTACAGCAACAATAGTACACAGACAATTATTAAACAGCATTTTCATGTTTAACCTGGCCTTTCATTGCTCAAGGCAACTCTGTCTAACGCCAGATTATTTTACTCGGTCTAACACCAAACAATTTTACTCATCAAGGGAAGACCTCTCTGTACCAGTAGTGTAACTGTTTCACAGTGATACATTGTCCTATACCAACTAAGAATGTTGCACTCATTTTTTTATGCATGCCCATTTACAACAACAACACACGTTTTACAGCCATTTTCCACGCTGATGCAGGGGTTGGACTCCCCACAACAGTTCAACTGTCATGGTGATTTTGTGGCAAAGATTTTACGCCCAGGATGCCCTTCCTGGTGCTAATCTTTTCTGTCACAGAAGGTCCCTTAGCCTTTGCCTAATGAGGCACAACCTACAAGGCAGCAGGTGGATGTTTGAGTCAGAGTTAACCTTCTCTTAGCCTTTGCCTAAAGATGCAATACCTACAAGGCAGTATGTGCATACAGTTTAATGTCATGACTAGGACAAAATGTATGCCCATTTAACATATAAATATTTTAAAGTTGCAATACATATTTTTTTCAGGAATGATAGGCCAGATTATAGAATACTAGTCCACTTTCACTACTTTTGCTTATTAATCTGCCTTGAACATTGACAAATTGCACAAAATTAGCCTAATAGAGTTGCGTCGTTATTTAATTCACTCGTCCAATTTGATAAAGAACAACATATTTGTGTGATTTCATCTTTACACTTTAGGTGTAAACTGTTTTGCATGTACATGAAAGTTTAAAAGTGGATGGGTATTCTATAATAGCTCCATAAGATATTACATGGATTAGTTGACATTCTGTTTTTTCTCTACAAACACTGTACATCACTACATTATGTCTTACAGACTATAATTATAAGAACTAAAGCTCTTTAAACATGTATAGTTTTACTTATTGTACCATTTTTTATTTCAGGGGTACATCCAATAGCACAAGCAAGACTGCATTCAGGGAGTGCTATTCTCAACTGCATGAACTTAGATCTCTTGCCCCATCAGTAAAGATGCTTGCTCTCACTGCCACAGCAACAGCAGATACCCAGAAATGTATCACTGAAATTCTGATGATGGTAGACCCCTATGTTATTTGTGAATGTCCTAACTGCTGAAAGATGCTCCCTTAGACAGTTATTTTCAATGGCTGATTGATGAACTTTCAGAACTAGGGTTAATCACACCTCGCACCATTATTTACTGCCAGACCATCAAGCAATCTACACTTGTCTATTCAACACTCAAAGGAATGCTTGGTCGAAAGTTGCACATAGATGAAGAGAACAATGGAAGAAATGTTATTTTGGAAATGCTACATTCATGTACACCAGTGACAAATAAAAATGCGGTTTTGAAAGCCTTCCAGGACAAGGACTCTGGAATTAGAGTACTTGTGGCAACCATTGCATTCGGTATGGGTATCGACTGTAAGGGAGTTTCTCGGACTATTCATTTTGGACCCTCGAAGAATATCGAGGCTTACATCCAGGAAAGTGGAAGAGCTGGACGGGACAATACACAAAGTGTTGCCTTTATTTTATATAATGGAATACTTTTAAACCATGTTGAGAATGATATCAAGGGGTATGTGAAGACAAAAGATTGCAGGCGCAAGAATCTCATGAACAATTTTGATATCATAGATGCAGATTCACCACAGCCCATGCATTTGTGTTGTGATAACTGTGCCTTACAGTGCACGTGTGAGGCATCTGATTGCAGAAAGATTACCAGATATCCTGGGGATAAAGACCAAGAAGGAACATCCCATTCAGTTTCCACTGTGACAAGAGAAGTTAAAGCCAAGCAGAAACAAGCCATGTCTTCCAGTTTAACAGTTTATCATAAATCTTTGGTGAATAATCTGATTCGTAAGTCACCTTATGGACAGTTAAAAACCTCAACAAATTTGCAGCTTATACTGGGGTTTTCAGAATGGCAAATTGCACAGGTTTTGGATAATTGCCACAGGATATTTACTCTTGAAGATGTTACTAATTATGTTGAAATATGGGACATGAAGCACGCACACAAAATACTTGACATTATTAGCGAAACATTTGACGATGTGGATTTTGTAGAAACTCCTGACTGCCATGGTGATGAAAGTGACGACAATGATGATACATCTGACCTTGATATTGATGAAAGTTATTGGGCAATGGTTTTGGATGATGATGAGCTCTGTGATCTGGTTGTGGATAATTTGTCACTATCCCAAATTGATATTTCAATGAATGTGACAAATGATATGTCAACAGATATTGTTGATATTCCAGAAGCTGCTGTTGGTGCTCTTGGACACATGAGTGACTTTACCTTTTGATTGTACTCGGGTAAAAAAAAACAGTGTTGGTTAAAATATTTACAAGTATTTTTGACAGCATTATGCTAATGCTAAAAATAGCACTTACCCCTAAATCCTCCTTGTATGGATTATATGCAAAATCCGGCTACTGTACAGTATATGAAAAATTTGAGTTTGCAGAATGGATATGCATATAAGGGGCAACCACGGTATCAATTGGATGCAGTGATGAATAGTGATGAGCTGATCACTAAAAATTACCAATTTGATTAATCAGTGACGGATCATGAAACATAATCGGCCGATTATTGAAAAACGGCTGATTGTTGGCCGATTAATCGCTTTTATCAATCAATCGGCTCATCCCTAGTGAAGTTACTTGTTGAATACTAAAAATAGAAAAATGAAAAGGTGGTGAACTGCCGTGATTTTGAATAACGAGACTACTGAAGTTTCGAGCGGAGCCCTTTATCAGAGTAAAGTGTGAAGGGCTCCGCTCGAAAAGTCAGTATCTCTTTATTCAAAATCAGGGCAGTTCACCACCTTTTCACTTTACTACTGCATATCTAAATTACTGCCTACTGCTAAATACTACTAATAATTACTGCCTAATAATTACTGCCTAATACTAAAACCTAACAAAATCATGTTTTTGTCTATCTTGCCCTGACACCAAGAAGAATATTTTTCTTGTGTCCATTTATCCATTTAAACATGGCAGACATGTCCAAGTTATAGAGACGGTCTCTCTCAAATTCCAGATAGTGGTTGTAGTGACGGAGATCGTGTTTGCTATATACATCATTATTCACTGCCCGATTAACCAGTTTCTCAAGATCTGTGTCAGTGGAACTGCGGATGTGCTTTCCTGATCCAATGATCCTAACTACACACTTGTCTATATTATCTGTAATCATTCTAACACCAGCCTCTGCATGGCATATACGAGCCACAGCCTTGTCAGTCACATTTGGTCCTAGATTTTTGATGGCCTGTTTTAGGAACCTATTGCTGTGTTCTACATCTAGATCAAGTGCAATATTTCTTCCCTTGCCTCCCTTGGTATTGACAGTTCTATTATGGACAAATCTATCACTGTCTCTTGGGGAAAGAAGGGCATTGATTAAGAAAGACTGATAAAGACATTCCAGGGCATACTTGCTGCTATGCTGGCCATCAGCCCTGCAGTGTAGGAGGAGGTACTTGTACTGTCTCATAGTTCTTAATCCATCTCCTTCACTGACAGCATCTAGGAAATTGAGAAAGAATAGCCCCTCTTCTAGTAAAGCACAATTATAATTGTACATATCATCTACAGAAATGTTTGTAGGGATAGTTTCTGGTCTGGATGGTGTTGGAACAGGTTCACTGGGAATTTCTGGTGGTGGATTGTGGGACAACTCATGCCTTTGTCTGATTTTCCTATCATGTTTAAATGACTTTGGACAACCATTAAACCTGCAGGGAAACCTTCCATTGGGAGTCAGCACCTGATGGTCTAATATGTCTTGTCTTTCTTGAGTGTTTATTAGATTTTATCACTCTTAGGTGAACGGAATAACCCAACAGGCTAAAAGCCCAATTATAGGGGTTCCGAGGGCCTACGATTTTAGGTCGTTATCCGAGAAGACCTGAAAGTCTTACCATTTGCTGATATTATTGCAAAGGCAGCACTTTCTCCTCAATTATTTTTAAGACCTTGAGTGGAGGTCCGACCCAGGATTTGAGTGGTAATAATCCTACCAATTGCTTTGTCAATTGAGGCACTATCAAGAACAAATTTGTCCACAATCATTGCTGATGCCTCATGCAAATATTTCAATTTACAGGGTTTAGTTTGTGTGGACATATTTGTAGGCAGGGGGCATTTAGTTGGTAGACCACACTTGCTTTCAATCCCAAGTACTGACATTGCTGCAGATATGACCCTTGATTTAATCACCAGGGCGAAAAAATCCCTGTCTGCCCGGTATGCTGCACTTGGGTCTCCCTTGACATTCCTTCGGTTAATCAGTGTTCGGTCTGAATACAAAGTGCAACAGTCTCCCTCTGATTTGGCAGAGAAGAAACGTTGGTATATTTGCTGTAAAGAATAAAAATGTGCTATAAGCGAACAAACTAGAAGTAGTGAGTAAATTTATATAATATTGCATGGAAGAATGAGTCTTTATCACATAATGTATATTTGATGATAAATTTATTTGTAATGGGGTAATTAAAAAGTAAATGTATTAATATTTATGTGACATCATCACAATGGGCATTCATATTTAACCCTAAAAGCACATTAAACTATCTGATCCAATTGTCCTCTTGGTGCATCTTACTGTATTTGCAAAAAAGTAACAATTATGGTATTTAAAAGCAAATGACACATGCATCAAGAAGATAATTCTATCAAATTGTGTGAACATGTCCACTAGCTACCTTATAACCATGCTGAGATGGCCTTTTATTATTGTATTCTGAATAATGAAAGATAACATTGCTAGTCAAAGGAGGTCATCTTGGCATGAATGTATTAATTTGTATTTGTTTGAGAAAGTACCCAATCTTCATGGTTGTGTACTGCAATAAAAATAATGCCATAATCTGATACAAAAAGGAAAAAATTCTTAACCACATACACTTAGAATCTTTACTCCAGCATGCCAGTCCCCAAGTTGCAAATGTATGCCTTCTAGTCTATCTTCAGGTGTGTAGCCATTCGAGACCGATGCAATAACATTGATGGCTCTTTCTACTGTTAGTTGATCCCCAGCAAAGAGCTGTCCATCATATGATCCAGTGGCAGTTTGAGGAAGATATCCATGGAATTGGCGGAGTATTTCTAACATGTCTTCATTGATGTTTTCATTTCTGAAGATTACACCAAGAGGGACCTTTAACATAAATGATACCGGTATTGACAAAGTTAAAATTTGACAATATATATATATATATATCAGTTAAAAAGAGATACAGGTAATACAAGAATGTGTTTTGTGCAATGAATAATTATTTGATTACACATTATTTTTGTTTCATCTTTATATCCCAATTAGGCCCATATAATAATTGGATGGCAATTGGCAACAGTATTGCAAAAACCTAGAATAACCATATGGAAATACTAGAATGCATATTATGCTGGATACTGAATTTCAAATATAAATTGTTTCTATTAATACCCTCAAAATACCCTTGGTGACTCTCCCCTCATGATCGGTTATTGCCAAATACCATAGTAGAAACAATGTAGTATTATCCACACGACTGAGTGAAATTGTCAAATGAAAGAGTGAACAGAAATATATAGCAATATAGTATATCCACATGATTGATCATGTGAAATGGTCACATTGTCAAAGAGTGAACAGAAATATATAGCAATATAGCATTATATCCACATGATTGAGTGAAATTGTCACATTGTCAAAGAGTGAACAGAAATATATAGCAATATAGTATTTAATCCACCTGATTGAGTGAAATGGTCACATTGTCAAAGAGCGAACAAAAATATATGTTGACTTCACTGATATTTTGCAATTTGTATGCTAACATAATAGACATACAAGTATTGAGCAATCAACTTTTAACATATTGAATTATCTAATATATAATATACTATTATACAAATCAGCAATATTGTTTTCTTACCTTTGTTGACTTCAGTGACATTTCTTTGCTGTGTGTGTGTGGAATGTGTTGGATGCATGTATCCTTTAGTGGAACAAAGCATTCAAAATAGTCCACTAAAATCCTTGAAACAAGTACAATGTAATTGTACTTGTAATATGTACAATGTACAATGTACAATGTAATAAATAATACCATTCACGTAGTCAAAGCTCATTTGCAAAAGTTGACTTGTGAACTGTACGCTATGTTTAAACCTCTGTTTTTGCTGGTCAATTAGGGATGGAAAGAAGTTGATGTTTGCTACTTCAGAAAGTTCTCTTTTCTTAAAATTACTGGCAAGTCCATTACAAGATACTCTATTCTCTACCATTTTATGGTTTACCCAGTGAATGTCCCTGTTCTGGTTTGACATTGTCATGTTCTTTCGTGGTATTACCATATCAATGTTATCGAATGCAATTGTGTACCCAGGATGAGAGGTTTCTTTCAGAATTGAGCTATCTGCACTGGAGCTTTCTAATTGGGCCTTGTTCTCCTTTGTTATTGTATCTCTTGCTGTCTTTAGTTTGATGTCATGATCTTTCCCAATAGCATCTAACTTTGTCAGGACACATTGGTTTGAACATGTCACCTTCATCTTGCTGAATCTTGTAAGATTAGCCTATTACGGAAGATTATATTTCAATATTTTGAATAATTGAAAAATATACATTTATTCATGTTTTTTTGGCAGATGCAATAATCGTTCAGAATCGAGAACAAAATTATTTACATTTGTCAAAAATTGAAGATAGACAAGGCATTAGATTAGTATTAACAATAGTTATTCATTGCTGCAAACAAAACCCTATATTTAAAGAAAGCCAAACATTCAAATCAGGACATCCAACTAACTTATGTTTATATTTCACGTTAAATGTAACCTCGCTCTTCACCTTGTTAATTTAATTGATCAATACAAGTAAGTTGCCATTTACCTCCATCGATCCGGTCTTTAGAAGAATGCCCATTGCGCTGGCAGTCGCATTCATGTGCGAGTTTCTCTGCTTCAACAGAATTGACCCAGCAAGTGTAACGCTAGGCAACCATTTTGCATCTTTAACGCTATGAGAAACAGCAACTGTCATTAGGAACGCAAAGAAGATTGGCGCTCTACTTTCCCATTCCTCGCAAACTGACTGCATACTGTAGTTAGTCAAGTCCTCTTTAGTGGTTTTCCTCAAGAGAGATGGGTTTTTCCTGGAACAAAGTCCGCACACTTCCGCAGAAAGGGCTCGAAGGACATTCTCAACAACTAATCCAGAGATCACATTACACTTCATTACTGCCTTAGCAATTCTCTGTGGAGGACCGTGAACCAACGCCTTTCCGAGACCTTCAAACTCTGTGGGAAGTGTCTTGTTCACTCTTTTTGACGGATAGTCAACAAACAATGTTATTTTAGTTCCTGTATTTGGAGCCAACGACGTCGAAACAGCTGGTTTCATACCACGAATAGGAGTCGATGTTAAGACTAAACGTGATTCTGGAAATTGGTTGTAGACATTAGCAGGGAATGCATCGTACACAAGTTGAAAAGGTTCTTGCAGCTGACAAGGAGGCATGGTCGATCTATTGATGAAAGAAGTACAAGTAGAACGAAAAGGAGGAAGCGGGTTGAAATTTAACAATTTCGCTGCACTGTCACAATCACTTATCTTTATACGGCTCGGGCTGCTTTCAGTGACAGTGTCCTCGTTCCGCAGTCTTTTCACCCTACTAGCTTTAGAGAAATCACTCTTGATCTCATCCCTTAAAGATTGCAGACTCTTCTCGGCTTTTTCAAACCGTTGCAAACGTTTGTAGCATGCGTTCACGCAGATAAATAAATCGTTTGACGAGTACAGATTCGCATCAATGTCAGCCGCTTTTTTTAGTAGACCCTGAATATATACTGATGTTTTACCACCAAATACTCTAACCCTCTCTTTATTTGGTGGCAAGTTGTTACAAATAAAACATCTCAGATAACCGTCAACAAGTTTTTTAGGAGCTTTTTCCATCATACGAGTGTTATACCGAATGCGTGTGAAAGATTTGGCGGGAATTCAACTTGTTTACAAAATTTGCCGTTTCGTGATTGGTTGTCTTAAAACAAACGGAATGGAATGTATTGCTCGGTTGAGCAGGCGTAGGAGGTGGAGGGGGGCTGAACACCGGATACGGCTGCGAAGGAGGCTAAGTTCCCCAGAGCCTCTGTTTCTTGGCGCAGGCCAAAAGGAACGCAGCCTCTGGGTAGGAAATTGTCGACAACAGTAAAATGAACAGGATCTCAAACAGGAAGGGAAATTTTGTTCCCGCTATGACATCACAGGGCCTGATTCGGACCCAGATCTTTTTCTCGCGACAAGTACTTAAAATACATCGTCTTTAATGCCAAATATCTCTGGAAATATTAATTTGTTGAAGATATGTCATACCAAATTTTGATCGTCTGATTATGGCGGATTTATTGCTCAAAACATTTTTTGACGTTATATGTACTTTAACTCTTTCCTGCCCGGCTGAAAAACATCCAAAATTGAACTACCTCTTTGTTCTATTGATATTTCGGGAAATATACATAACTGTTGCGAAACCTATACCTTTTCTGAAAGCCCAATAATCCGGCTGTTACCAATGCTTTTGAATTTTCCGAACAAAACACATTATGTTGATATAAATTAGCATTAATTAGCATAAATCAGGTTGAAAAACTTCCATTTTTCTAGAAAAGACCATCTTACACGCCCGCGTAGCATCATGAAAATTCAAAATGCCACCAATCGCAGAGTTGTTTATGAAATCAAATCAAAGTTGGCGTGTGAGTGGATCTCATGTCCCTGGCGCTTGTCGACTTACAATTTTTAATCTTGCGTTACCGTGTGCCATGTTTTTCGATTAACGACTTCGGGGGTCTTCTATGACCCCTTTTGACTGGGTCGGACAGGAAAGAGTTAAATTTGGGATGAGATCATGCTGCGTATTACCATCGAGCGAAGGGTTGTTGCGTACACATATTTCTAGTTTAAATATCTCGATTGGAAGACAAATCGTTAGAATTAGACGAACCGTAGAGACCGCGAAACGTCAAGAACATTGTACCAACTCCTCAACGTCATAGACAAACAAGATCATCCAACCATATCGCTACAAATATCAAATAAAGAAATGTAATACAGCAACTTACCAAAAATCATATATAATTCGGACAACAAGAACCTGGAATATACTATCTATATCTCTTACAATAAAAAAACACATAAGATTTACAATGTTTAAGAAATTAATATTTAACTATATATATATTAGCATTGCAACATTCTACGCGCTAGGAAACGTAATGTTCAACTAGTGTTTCAGGTAGATATTTTTCCAATTTATGACGACTTGCATATGAGTTTTCCATGTACAGTACACTGTACATACATAGGCTGGCTTTTAAGACTGACACTGCAGCAATTATTGAAGTTTTCCACCAGAGCCATTACAGCTAGAGCAGCTATTTTGTATTATCTTTTGGCTGGTTAAACGATTCATATCTTTTAGCTGGATTTAATTTAGCATGATCCTGATCATAATTTCTGATGCAAATTTCTGATACATCCTTTGAAGGTTTCATTAATATCTTGAATTAGAAATTGGGCCATTTCTAAAGAAAGAAAACAAAACAAATTAATAGACTGTATAATAAATAAAAAATAAAACAAAGAAAAAAATTAAATATATAGAAATATGTACAAACCTGTTATAATATCCATGGTATTTTGTATGTGGCTTGGACCACCTCAACAACTATTTGCACATACCAATGTTTCTAGTTTGATATTGAGCATGCAGAAGAATGCACATGCACATCCGTGTCCCTCATATTGAACTGCATTTTTATGCAAGAAACAAATTCTGATTAACTTTGTTTATCAACTGTTATAATGTCAACTTTTTTGTTCATATTGAACTGCATTTTTAAGCAAGAAACAAATTCTGATGAACTTAGTTTATCAACTGTTATAATATCAACTTTTTGTGTTCATATTTAACAGCATTTTTATGCAAGCCGTGTACAGAGAACTATGTTATACAAATTCAACTGTATCTTTATGCAACTGTTCAACTTACATCTGTTTTATAGTATTACACATGTTCATGAACTACTATATATACTGTCAATAGATGTTGAGAATCATGGTTACAACACAAGAAAGGTGGCAGACGTGAGATATCAGGAAATGTGCCGTGGCGGATGAAGCATGTGTGGTTCCTCTGACTGTGTAATTATTGACTTACCCCAATTAGATGTCTAACATACCACAGAGTACCTATGGTCCAGCAAGCTCATTGTGAGCTCCATATATATGTAGAACTCACTGCTCTGGTATTACCTAAGCAAACCATAACCGCATGGGTACGAGGCTGTACTACCACTTATTTTAGCAATTTTGAACAATATCACGACTGCCTTGGATTTAGAGGCAGCACTTCCCTTGCGATAGTAACTTCTAGTATTTAACTATATATTAGCATTGCAACATTCTACGCGCTGGGAAACGTACGTGTGTTAAATGTAATGAAGCACGGAACCTTATGAACTTGCTAGCATCGTGTTGCTATGTTCACTGACTATATTCACTAAAGCCCTGTTTACATGGATGTAGGGTGACCCTTCTGGAAGGGTTACCCTAGTAGAACGGTTAGCCTAGTCCATTGTCTTTCCAGGTTTCGTTTACATGTGCATGTCCTAAGGTGACCATGGAGGCAGAGTGCAAAACCCCGCCAAAATCGCCGCGGCCGACAACGAACATCTCTCCTTCGAACGTGTCTCATCCGAGCTAAAGCAGCATTGTCATAAATTGCAAATTGTTCTTGATGACATTTTTGAAACAACAAAAAGCCAAGCAATAGACTACAGCATTGAAATGCGGCGACCATGCAAAGGACCATGAGACAAAAGAATAAAACTTGCCACTGAAACTCTTCGTTTGTCCGCTATTTTCAATGTGCTTAGTGGCCACGCAAAGGGTTTGGTTACAAGGGTCACCCTACACCATATAAACAAGGGCTATATTTTGACCCTCTTGGAATCAAGCTTGGAAATAATTATTTTCACTGCACCTATCAGAATGACCAGCACAAATGAATTTGTAACGGACATACAAAAAAGTGTACCTGTCACAGTACAACTTAGTGTAACATCTCAAAACTTAGTGTAACGTCTCTAAACCTAGCGTATCGTCTCATAACGTAGCGCAATATCTCCAAACTTAGCGTTACGTCTCATAACTTAGCGCAATGTCTTAAAACTTAGCGTAACGTCTCATAACATAACATAACACAATATCTCCAAAGTTAGCGTAACGTCTCATAACATAACACAATATCTCCAAAGTTAGCGTAACCTCTCATAACATAACACAATATCTCCAAACTTAGCGTTACGTCTCATAACTTAGCGCAATATCTCCAAACTTAGCGTAACGTCTCATAACATAACACAATATCTCCAAACTTAGCGTAACGTCCCATAACTTAGCGCAATGTCTCCAAAGCTTAATGTCTCCAAACTTAGCGCAATGTCTCCAAACGTAGGCTAGCTTAATCAGGTCTCCGAACTTAATCTCTCTCGAACTTAATATCTTAGTTAAATCCGAACGCAAATGTCTCTCATTGAGATTGTACAACACAAAATCGAAAGCAGAGACCATTCAACACAAAAATGTTATACTTTCACAAAAAGTTGAGTTAATCTTCGGACAAGATGAGCATCGGACAAAATGACAAACAGAATTTTAAAATGTTGTAACTGTCAAATCTCTAGAAATGGAAAATTTGTACCAGTCAATGTCCGTGACCGGCCGCTAATATCCAGGCTTGCTTGGAATGGTCACCCTACCAGGAGGGTAAACCTACCTACATGTAAACAGGGCCTAACTATAATGCGTATCCTAACATCCATCGTGTACTCTTTACATGGTTACTAAGAATCGTCTGTATTTGTTTTGGGGCCGTAGTAACTGGCATTAGCTGTTGAAGTCACCCTGCCTATTGTTATAATGTCTGTAAATCATGTTTGTAATATTATGTACACCATGACAAAGCTAATAAATAAAATAGAATATCTATTAATTCATTTAGTCGTACAGTGGAACCACACCTTATGGCCAGCTCGTTAATACGGTCACCTCGTTATTACGGCAACTTTTTTTTGTATCGGCAAAGCGCCAATGCATTTCCTTATAAAAATGCCCCGTTAATACGGCCAACGGCCACAATGTAAAATCTCAACGTTATCAATCACCCCGTTTATACGGCTACTCCAACCAAACATGCATTCTAAAATCTAAAAGACAAGTGAGTCAAGCGACAAACGGAAATATATCTTGAGACAAAATACTTACACCTCCAGACCTAATTTTAATTGAAAGAGTCTGTGACATGTCATGTTATAAAGTTTCAGATAAGCAGCGGAGTTTTCAACATGGTTTACTTTTCTTACTATTTCCTTCTTGCTTTGTTTACTTGTTTCATCTCTTACATTATAACAGCCATATTTTTAACAGCCATGTAATTTGACCCTACACCATCAATACGGCCACCCCGTTAATACGGCCAAATTGTTATGTAAGAGTTAGATCCCGAGAACGAGGCCTTTATGTAATAGATAAGCACCGAGGACGCGTAAGGGCTGTATATCGCATAAATTCCGACGTTCGTGGTGTTTATCTGACTTATTATTACATTGAGGAGGTTTCCTACAACGTTTTGTCGATATTGTCCACCTTGCACAAAGATTTTCCTAGTTTTTTCTTCGTTTCTTATCTTATTAGTATTCATATGGATGTATGGCGCATACATCCCGCGGTACATCATAGGAAACCGACTCAATGTAATAATAAGGCGCGTTGGTGACCGTATTAACGGGGTTACACTGTAATCGTATTTGTGAACGTGCGTGTATATGTGTATAGATTTGCGTTTGACTTCTTGTTTAATTCACTTGTTCGTAATCTATCTGACAAGCTTTAGTCTCGAACTCGGTTGTGTGTTTCGTTTATCATCATTGATTATAATCAGCAAATAGTTACAGGCCTGGAAATAATTTTTCTGACATTACCGGACATTTTGACGGGTAGACTTGGCACTACTACCGGTCGTACGAATTTTTTACCGGACATTAATCAAAATATATATAGTTTTGTATTGAGAACTGTAACTTCAAGACTTACACTCAATCCAGTGCATTGCTAGTCGTGTAAAAGCATTTCCATTCAAAATTCATTGCATTTTGATTCGTTAATCCATGTACATTATTAGTGGCAAGCCTGGATATTAGCCTCCGGTCACGGACATTGTCCGGTACAAATTAGTCACAAATTTGATTGTGTTGGTCATTTTTTCCGGAAATTTTTTCGGTAAAATTTACTTCCAATTTCATGGAAGAATCAATTATTATTTGTTTTGAATCTATCACTTTTCGTTTGTATATTGAATCCCCTCGTTCAGACCTTATTTCGCGTCCACATGAACTTCATTTAGTGGAGCACACGCGAGTACCCGCGAGTGCTTCTGTAATACTGGCGCAATCATGCATGTCCCGTTTTGACGGCCATCTTGATTGTTTGCAAATCACTCGACTTGGAGTCTGATAGTGATGACCAAGAGTTCTTAGACTTGACCACTGACAATGACTTCAATGAGAAATATTTATCCAATGATTATAATTCAGATAATGACATATTAGTAATTTAGTGTAAATAGTGATAATACTGAAAGTAGTACTCAATACTCATCGTAGTTTTGCAGGTTTCTTACCTGAAGATTTATTATAAGGATTTATTTAATTTTAAACTGATCAAAGAGACTTTAGAGAATAGAGACACGTAAATACGCAATGGTTCCATAAGTTAATTGTTGTTACCAGTAACACTTGTTAAAGATCAACTATATCTTTTGAGATTATTCTATTTTTCGTTAGAATTCGAAAATTTCAATTCAAAACCGAAGAAATACTTGAAATTGGTTACTCGGTTCTGCTTTTATGATCTGTTAAAGATCGAGTTTACGGCCCTTTTGCTAAACTTAGTTGAACAACGACCGTGTCGGAAGAAAGCCTCGTACTACCGCTATGTGATGTCATAATGATGTCATACGGCGAGAAAATACTGTATATTTTGGTTTAATTTTAGTGAAGTTTGGAATACTGTTTACTCTTGGGTGAGTGATAAGTGTCAAACCAAATATCAAGCACTGGAAGTCAGGAATATTATTTGGTTCAATAAACCTATTACCAGTATGACGTCATACCGGTAATAGTCCCATTCTTCTCAAAACGCGGTCGTGCAACAAGAGATCCGAAGAAATACTCCTCAATAAATCCCGTGCTATATCATGAAATTCATTTCTTTCTTCACTTTTACAAAATTAGATGATATCTCTTTCGGTGGAAAATAGAACCTCAAAAGGTATAGTTGACCTTTAACACTTGCTAGTACATAAGAAATACATTATATTTAATTATAGTCTTGTTTATACAGTTGTTTAGTGACGGGTACGTTTTGTTTTATGACAGGCGCAATCTGATTGATGCTGGTCATTTTGACAGGCAGGGCAAAAATAATTATATCCAGGCTTGGTTATAATATATAATTCATAGACCCTCCACTCGGGGAATTCGTCGAAATATTACCCCTTGGGATGATACATCCCTCGGGGTAATATTTCATCGAATTCCCCTCGCTCCGGTCTATAAATGATAAATATTAATGAAAAAATCTGACTGCCCCAACCGGGAATCGAACCCGAGGTTTCTGAATCAACGCATCGGCGCTCTGACCACTGAGCTATTGAGGCACGGTCAGAACAGTCAGAAATTTTCATATTAAATCAGTATTCTCTACAGGAAGACATCTCATCTTCATAAAGTAGAGCGAAGCCTCTCAAACGACTTCCTCAAACTCGCAGCTCTTGTATGCAGGAGGCTTTACAAAGCCCAAGTTTGATTTTGTTAATTTTGATAATCTTGTTTTTTCTTTCTTTCAGGAAAGCCAACTGAATAAGTGCTTACAAGAACGAGTCAAAGGTAGTATTTCATGTCAATAATGTTGGTGAAATATATGTATATATGAGCTTGAAACTTTTCATCGGACGTAATTCCCCTCACGTTCAACACAAATGTTATTAGAAACGATCTGACATGGTTACCTGCTTGTAACGAAAAATGTCATCAAAGGGTTTTTTTCCAGTTTTAGCCGGCCGTCTCTTCTGAGATTTCTTCCATAGCAAGATCATTTGTCTTTACCGAAAGCATGCAGGTTAAAATAATATCAACTTTTAGTATTTCTATGCATTATTTAAAGTGCCCATAACCGCAAAATGTTTTATTGTCTTGTTTGGAAGAACTTTTAAAATGATAAAGTAACTTCTTTTGAAGATTTTCGTTTCGTTTCTTTGCTTTCTTTTTTAGATATATCAGTTTGTTTGATATGCAATGTCTGGAATTTCGTCACACATGCATAATGACTTGTTGGAGAAATGTGTATATCTCTTTTATTCTCGAAAGAAATCCTTTAAAATCAAGAAGTTTGGTGTTGTGGGAGAAACGCACACAGGTGTTATTCACACTTTAGTGTTTTTATTTCATGAACGCAAAGATATATAACATTCTCTGATAACTCATTATGCATGTGTGACGAAATTCCAGATATTTGCATATCAAACAAACTGATATATCTCAAAAAGAAAGCGAAGAAGTGAAAATCTGCAAAAGAAGTTACTTTATCATTTGACAAATAAGACAATACAAAATTTTGAGGTTAGGGGCACTTTAAGCGAGAAAATTATATCAACAACTTTTAGAAGCGGCGGCCATCTTTTTTCGAAAACACTTCCTGTCTAATAAAATTACGAATTTCACTGTTGTTTATCTGGAAATTGGCTGAATTGTAAATGCAAAAGAAGCTTTGAAGATTTTTATGTCGATCATAATAGACAATAAATATCAAAGGTACATGTAAGTTACATAAAAATTCCAAACGATCGTTTACCTTGAAAGTACATCCGGTTAATCAACACCACTTGGAAGTTGTTGCAACATCTTAGATACATTTGGTGGATTTATTGCATAAATTTACGGGAACCATTAAGTATTTTTATGAAATACACATTATAAAATAACCGGAAGTAAATGAGCAAGTACACGCTATCTGTTTGGTTACTGAGTTCAAAAACCGTGCATTATAACTCAATAAAGCATATGTTCCGAAGTTGCTCTCGAAACACAATAAATCTCCTTGGTTCAATAGTTGTTTTATTTTATATCTCTCTTTTAAATACTCCCTTCGATAATCTACCAAAAACTCGTCCTCTCTGTCACGTGACTAAAAACAGTTCTAACACGGGGGAGGGGTTGCGCATCCAAAGTACGCCTCACCCCCCTTACAAATTAAAATATTTTAATTTTATAACCGAACAAGTTCATACTTATCAGTCATTGTCTTTTAAACATAGTCTGATATTTTCTTCAGCGTCCTTCGCTGCCTCCCTTTTCTTTCTTTTCTCTGGTATGGCCTCCACTCCTACTTCTTCACTTGCGTTGTGTGGGTCCTCTTTCGTCGTACTTCTAATCTCTAAAGGGCACACCAGTTGAATCGGCCGTTCCATGTAGTTTCCTTTGTGTAACAGGATTACTCCTCTAATGACTCCATCTTTTCCTGTAACATATCTAACGACTTTGCCTTTTCATCCACCGGCCTCGGTTCTTTTCTTCTCCAATAAGTAGAACAACTTCGCCAAGTTGTGGTACTTCAGAGCGGTTTCTGTTTATCTTGTGGGATTCCATAAATCCATGTACATACTCCGATCGCCATCTGGACCAGGCATGTTGTCTCGCGATCTCGAGTCGTTTTTTGTAATTGACTTGGCTCATCTTCTGTATCACTGGGTTCTTCGAGTGCGTAAGAATTTTAGCCCCAAAGGATAATGCTCGGTGTTAGAATCTGCTCCTCCCCATGGTTGCTTTCGACATAAGTCAGTGGACGGTTATTCAGGTGTCGCTCGATGTCCATGACGACTGTTTCAAGTTGGCGAAACGTCAGATGTGTTTTTCCCAAGGTTTTGTAAAATGTTTTCTTGAACTCTTTAATTAACCGTTCATATTCCTCCCCACCAAGGGGACTTAGCCAAATTGAACTTCCAGTGAATCTCTTGAATCGCCAGGTAGTTCTGGAAACGCTTGCGTTATCGGATATTATACGTCGTGGTCTGGTCTTCCTGGTGATAAACGAGTTGAGTTTCGCTTGAAACTCGTCTGCTGTTTGTGAGTTTGTCACTTCAAGGTGGACGGCTCTGGAGGTTGCACATGTGAGAATCAATATGTAGCATTTTCCTTCTTCTTTCTTGTTTATCTTGTGCACCAGTGGGCCAGCAAAATCTACTCCAGTGATTTCAAACGGTCTTCCAGCTATGGTGCGGAATTCTGGTAATTGGGATGTCGTTGGTGGTCCATAAGGTTTTGCTGAGTAAACTTTGCAAACGTTGCATTTCCTTATGGTCTTCTTCACTTTAGATCTCAGTTTCGGTATCCATCAGTGTTCTCATATGGCTGCCATCGTGTTTGCTACGCCCAGATGCATAATCTGCTGATGTGTGTGTGATATGAGTTTGTCTACGAATGATCCTCCAGGAAGATACGTTGGTTGATATCCAGAAATTCTTCCCTTGCATCTTAGGATGTTCGTAGTTTCATCTCTCACGAGTTGCCAGCCCGGTGTCTCTAAGTTGTCTGGAGTTTTGCCTTGAACTCTTCTGACACAGTAATTGTTTGCTGTTTCGATTTCCTCGGTGTCGATTGGTCCTCTCTTCTTTTTCAGCTTCCGATTCGTTGACAGGCTGTTATTTCTGAATCTAAAAACCCAAGCTGTTACTCGAAGGGTTTTCCAGTGTGAATTTATTTGTAACAGTGAATCCCACTCGTCTGGTTCAGTCTCTTTGACATAAAGGATGGTTTCTTTCAATGGGTTGCTTTCCTGATAGGCATCTTTGGTGCACTTGACGTTTGGTTGTTCTGGCCATTTTTCTTTGTTTAATAGCCAATCAGGACCTGTGAACCATTCTCTACTTACCATTCGATCTATGCTTGCGCCTCTACTTCCCAGATCTGCTAGGTTTTCGTTTGTTGGGCAATACTTCCACTCGATGCCGACCTCGCTGGTGATGGATGCCATTTTCCGGACTCTATTCGCCACTAATACTTTCCATGATTTGCCAGGATTTGATATCCAATAGAGCGCCACCAAACTATCCATCCATGTGGTTACGAAAGCGATGGGCCATCTCGTCAATGCTGAGCATATATTTCTCGCCATATTAGCCGCCATTTGGCCGCTGACCAACTCTAATCTTGGCATTGAGGTATTCCTCTTTGAGATTCTAGCTTTTGATGCAAGCAAACCTTTCACCGTCCCAGTTGCATGTTCGATTACCGCAATTGTTACGGTAGCGCAAGCAAGGTTACTGGCATCTGCAAAAAAATGTGAAGATGAACAGCTTTGATCTTCTGTAGGTTACTCGCGACACTTCTGGGTAGTCTCACATTCCTTAATTTTCTTGTCCATCTGAGCCAATCCCTTTCCAGAGGCTTTGATACTTCGATGTTCCAACCTTTCTTCTCATCACAAGCTTCTCTAAAGATCCTCTTCCCTTGAGCCATAGTCGGTGAGGCTATTCCAAGTGGGTCGTAAATCTTTCCTAGATGACTCATGATGGATCTCTTTGTGACTGGCATTTCTTCATTAAAGGCTGGTACTTCAATCAGTAGCTCGTCTTTCCTTTTGTCCCACTTCAATCCTAGGATCTTTGATGGGTTTGGCATTCCTTCACTCTCCAAGGCTTCGACATTGGATTCCCACTTGTGTAATGGAAGTTTTGCACTCTCTAGGATTTCTGTGGCTTCGCGCTTGAACTTCTCTAAATCCAAAAGGTCACTTCCTGTCTTCATCACATTGTCAACATATGTGTTGTCTTTGAAAGCTTGGACGATGTTTTCCAATTCCACTGGTTGTAGGTCAAGGTGATGCTGTATTGTCGCTCGTAACATGAATGGACTTGCTTCTGCTCCAAATGGGACTCTAGTGAATCGTAGGTGTTCCTCTTTTCCATTAATGTTGAACAGGAATCGAAAGGCATCACGGTCTTCTTCTTTAATTCCAATTTGTAGGAACGCCTTTTGAACATCAGCTAAAAGTAGACGGGTAGACATTCTTGCTCTGACCATAATGAGTGGCTGAAGTGGTGGACCAGTATGCATGCATTCGTTGACACTGTTTGCAAGCATATGTGGCTTGGCACTGGCGTCAAAGACCATCCTTACTTTAGTGGTTGTGGCATCTTGCTTCACAACTGGTTTATGTGGCATGTAGAAAACCGTTCCTCTGTTGGTTGCTCTGGTGCTTTCTCTACGATCCCTTCTTTTAGCTGATTTTCGATTATCTCTTCATATTCCTTTTTCAAATCTTCATCTCGATTGATCCTTCGGCAGACATTGAGAAGACGTTTCCTGCTTGGTTCAAGGCTATTGTTTGCCAGTGTGCTTCCAGGGATCCATGGGACATTGACTTCATATCGTCCTTCATCAGTCTTTGTTATGTTCTCTTGAAAATCACGGTATACATCCAGCTGGTCATTCTCGCCTCTATCTTCAACTCCCAGTACATCCAAACTTTATAATCTCTCGTAGTCAGTTGGTTCCCTCGAAAACATACACTGGTCACTTGGGTAGTCGCCACCATGAATTATCCAGCCAAATGTTGTTCCCTCTACGATGGGGTCTTGTAAATCTCTTCTGTCTTTATCTTGCAGTATGTTTTATCCCCAAGGATCATATTTATTTGGTACTTGCCTTCTGGTGTCATATAGAACCTCTTGTCTTTGGTGTGTTCATACTTACATGTAAGCTTCACTTGATTCATGTCTGGTCTTCTTACCGTGGTGAAGTCTGTCAGCTTTGATCCAGCAAATTCAATCGCTTCATGGGCCTTTCCATCTAACGATTCAATGGTGACTTCGAATATTGGCATAGACTGTTTGCTTGTTCCATTGACTGTCATAACATCTCTTGATTCATGTCGGACAGGGGGTATCTTCAGTTTCTTGGCCGCTTCTCTTGAAATGAAATTCCTTCCTGATCCAGTATCCAGGTATGCCCAGAATACCTCCCCCTTTACCTTCACTGGTATTATAGCTGGTAATGACTTTTCCTCAGTTGCTGTTGTGTACCCAGTTAGAATCGTACCATCTCCACCATCTTTGTTTCCTTGGTTGCAGAGGCTTGTGTGGTGTTGGGCCCCACAATGGTAACATCCACGGCTGCGACATTGGTTACCTCTATGCCCAACAGAGGCACAGTTAAAGCACACGTTATTATCCACAAAGAATGTCTTTCGCTGGGTTATTGTGCCAAAAGACTTACATTTATCACTCCAATGGTCTTCCTTGCAGAAGATGCAATGAGGGGTCGTCTTTTCACCATTGGCTGCTCCCCTGTATCCCTTCTGTGCAAAAATGTTTCTTTCCTTCCTTCGAAGGTCGTATGGTGGTTTGTTGATTTCCTCTGCTTTGTTTCTTCTTAACCATTTCTGTAGGTTGTCGATTAAATTTTCCATATTCCATTCTTCCCATTCATCATCAGTTCTGACTAAATCAGGTTTGACTTGTGGTAACTTGTTAAGCGTGCACATCACGAACCCATCCAATTTGACCTGTTCTCCAAGGGTCTGTAAGGCGTCGTAATTTTTGCTTAAACTCTCGTAGAACGCTTGTACTCTTTCATATGCAGATCCTTTGACGAGGGCAAGATTTACGATTTCATCGACATGAGCATTTACCACCAACCGTATGTGTCCATAATCTTTCTTCAGTCGTTCCCAAGCGGTCTTATAGCCCAGAGATACAGGTCTAAGATTTGATATCTTGTCTCCCACCCTCCCAGACACCATTTCAAGTAGATAACCAAACTTTTCTTCATCTGTGATGGGCTTGCAATCCACTTGAGTTATGAACATATTCTCGAATCTGACCCAGTCTGCAGCGGTCCCTTTGAACGGCGTTATGTTTAGTTTGGGGAGTTTCGCTTGGGTGTCTTTCGCTGCTTTTTCCATCGCTAGTTTCCTTTCGGTCATCTCGAGTTCTGCTTGGAATTTCTCTTGCCATAGTTGTCTTTCTTGGTGTCGAATTTCTTCTCGGTGTTGTTCTTCTACCTCGCGCTTTGCTTCTCGTATCTTGTTTTCTTCTTCGCTGTCGATTTCGTTCTTTTCGTTGGCCAAAACGTCTTCCAATTTGTTCATCTCCGCTATACATGGTAAGTACTTGTCTTTTGCCTTTTTCTTCCATTGTCATATTGCTCTCGCTGTGTAAATGCCAAGCTCAACTTTCACTTCCTGCATACGCGACACCAGGTTGTATATTTTATCAAGAATGGATGTCGTTCGATTTCTTACCGTCTCCATCTCTTTGTGGTATTTTTCGTTGATTAGTTCATCGGTCGTTTCGAGATAGTATTTTAGTTTGTCAATTTCTTTGTTGATTTTGACTTCCAATTGTAATTCTTTTTCGTTTGGTTCGGGGTCATCCATATTGATGAGCTTGTTGTTAATACGTTTTATCGACGACACAGCGCGTTCACGCGTTGTTTATAATATAATCCGAATGTTTCTTGTGTAAGATCCTGGTCACGGCACCACTATGTTCCGAAGTTGCTCTCGAAACACAATAAATCTCTTTGGTTCAATAGTTGTTTTATTTTATATCTCTCTTTTAAATACTCCCTTCGATAATCTACCAAAAACTCGTCCTCTCTGTCACGTGACTAAAAACAGTTCTAACACGGGGGAGGGGTTGCGCATCCAAAGTACGCCTCACCCTCCCCTTACAAATTAAAATATTTTAATTTTATAACCGAACAAGTTCATACTTATCAGTCATTGTCTTTTAAACATAGTCTGATATTTTCTTCAGCGTCCTTCGCTGCCTCCCTTTTCTTTCTTTTCTCTGGTATGGCCTCCACTCCTACTTCTTCACTTGCGTTGTGTGGGTCCTCTTTCGTCGTACTTCTAATCTCTAAAGGGCACACCAGTTGAATCGGCCGTTCCATGTAGTTTCCTTTGTGTAACAGGATTACTCCTCTAATGACTCCATCTTTTCCTGTAACATATCTAACGACTTTGCCTTTTCATCCACCGGCCTCGGTTCTTTTCTTCTCCAATAAGTAGAACAACTTCGCCAAGTTGTGGTACTTCAGAGCGGTTTCTGTTTATCTTGTGGGATTCCATAAATCCATGTACATACTCCGATCGCCATCTGGACCAGGCATGTTGTCTCGCGATCTCGAGTCGTTTTTGTAATTGACTTGGCTCATCTTCTGTATCACTGGGTTCTTCGAGTGCGTAAGAATTTTAGCCCCAAAGGATAATGCTCGGTGTTAGAATCTGCTCCTCCCCATGGTTGCTTTCGACATAAGTCAGTGGACGGTTATTCAGGTGTCGCTCGATGTCCATGACGACTGTTTCAAGTTGGCGAAACGTCAGATGTGTTTTTCCCAAGGTTTTGTAAAATGTTTTCTTGAACTCTTTAATTAACCGTTCATATTCCTCCCCACCAAGGGGACTTAGCCAAATTGAACTTCCAGTGAATCTCTTGAATCGCCAGGTAGTTCTGGAAACGCTTGCGTTATCGGATATTATACGTCGTGGTCTGGTCTTCCTGGTGATAAACGAGTTGAGTTTCGCTTGAAACTCGTCTGCTGTTTGTGAGTTTGTCACTTCAAGGTGGACGGCTCTGGAGGTTGCACATGTGAGAATCAATATGTAGCATTTTCCTTCTTCTTTCTTGTTTATCTTGTGCACCAGTGGGCCAGCAAAATCTACTCCAGTGATTTCAAACGGTCTTCCAGCTATGGTGCGGAATTCTGGTAATTGGGATGTCGTTGGTGGTCCATAAGGTTTTGCTGAGTAAACTTTGCAAACGTTGCATTTCCTTATGGTCTTCTTCACTTTAGATCTCAGTTTCGGTATCCATCAGTGTTCTCATATGGCTGCCATCGTGTTTGCTACGCCCAGATGCATAATCTGCTGATGTGTGTGTGATATGAGTTTGTCTACGAATGATCCTCCAGGAAGATACGTTGGTTGATATCCAGAAATTCTTCCCTTGCATCTTAGGATGTTCGTAGTTTCATCTCTCACGAGTTGCCAGCCCGGTGTCTCTAAGTTGTCTGGAGTTTTGCCTTGAACTCTTCTGACACAGTAATTGTTTGCTGTTTCGATTTCCTCGGTGTCGATTGGTCCTCTCTTCTTTTTCAGCTTCCGATTCGTTGACAGGCTGTTATTTCTGAATCTAAAAACCCAAGCTGTTACTCGAAGGGTTTTCCAGTGTGAATTTATTTGTAACAGTGAATCCCACTCGTCTGGTTCAGTCTCTTTGACATAAAGGATGGTTTCTTTCAATGGGTTGCTTTCCTGATAGGCATCTTTGGTGCACTTGACGTTTGGTTGTTCTGGCCATTTTTCTTTGTTTAATAGCCAATCAGGACCTGTGAACCATTCTCTACTTACCATTCGATCTATGCTTGCGCCTCTACTTCCCAGATCTGCTAGGTTTTCGTTTGTTGGGCAATACTTCCACTCGATGCCGACCTCGCTGGTGATGGATGCCATTTTCCGGACTCTATTCGCCACTAATACTTTCCATGATTTGCCAGGATTTGATATCCAATAGAGCGCCACCAAACTATCCATCCATGTGGTTACGAAAGCGATGGGCCATCTCGTCAATGCTGAGCATATATTTCTCGCCATATTAGCCGCCATTTGGCCGCTGACCAACTCTAATCTTGGCATTGAGGTATTCCTCTTTGAGATTCTAGCTTTTGATGCAAGCAAACCTTTCACCGTCCCAGTTGCATGTTCGATTACCGCAATTGTTACGGTAGCGCAAGCAAGGTTACTGGCATCTGCAAAAAAATGTGAAGATGAACAGCTTTGATCTTCTGTAGGTTACTCGCGACACTTCTGGGTAGTCTCACATTCCTTAATTTTCTTGTCCATCTGAGCCAATCCCTTTCCAGAGGCTTTGATACTTCGATGTTCCAACCTTTCTTCTCATCACAAGCTTCTCTAAAGATCCTCTTCCCTTGAGCCATAGTCGGTGAGGCTATTCCAAGTGGGTCGTAAATCTTTCCTAGATGACTCATGATGGATCTCTTTGTGACTGGCATTTCTTCATTAAAGGCTGGTACTTCAATCAGTAGCTCGTCTTTCCTTTTGTCCCACTTCAATCCTAGGATCTTTGATGGGTTTGGCATTCCTTCACTCTCCAAGGCTTCGACATTGGATTCCCACTTGTGTAATGGAAGTTTTGCACTCTCTAGGATTTCTGTGGCTTCGCGCTTGAACTTCTCTAAATCCAAAAGGTCACTTCCTGTCTTCATCACATTGTCAACATATGTGTTGTCTTTGAAAGCTTGGACGATGTTTTCCAATTCCACTGGTTGTAGGTCAAGGTGATGCTGTATTGTCGCTCGTAACATGAATGGACTTGCTTCTGCTCCAAATGGGACTCTAGTGAATCGTAGGTGTTCCTCTTTTCCATTAATGTTGAACAGGAATCGAAAGGCATCACGGTCTTCTTCTTTAATTCCAATTTGTAGGAACGCCTTTTGAACATCAGCTAAAAGTAGACGGGTAGACATTCTTGCTCTGACCATAATGAGTGGCTGAAGTGGTGGACCAGTATGCATGCATTCGTTGACACTGTTTGCAAGCATATGTGGCTTGGCACTGGCGTCAAAGACCATCCTTACTTTAGTGGTTGTGGCATCTTGCTTCACAACTGGTTTATGTGGCATGTAGAAAACCGTTCCTCTGTTGGTTGCTCTGGTGCTTTCTCTACGATCCCTTCTTTTAGCTGATTTTCGATTATCTCTTCATATTCCTTTTTCAAATCTTCATCTCGATTGATCCTTCGGCAGACATTGAGAAGACGTTTCCTGCTTGGTTCAAGGCTATTGTTTGCCAGTGTGCTTCCAGGGATCCATGGGACATTGACTTCATATCGTCCTTCATCAGTCTTTGTTATGTTCTCTTGAAAATCACGGTATACATCCAGCTGGTCATTCTCGCCTCTATCTTCAACTCCCAGTACATCCAAACTTTATAATCTCTCGTAGTCAGTTGGTTCCCTCGAAAACATACACTGGTCACTTGGGTAGTCGCCACCATGAATTATCCAGCCAAATGTTGTTCCCTCTACGATGGGGTCTTGTAAATCTCTTCTGTCTTTATCTTGCAGTATGTTTTATCCCCAAGGATCATATTTATTTGGTACTTGCCTTCTGGTGTCATATAGAACCTCTTGTCTTTGGTGTGTTCATACTTACATGTAAGCTTCACTTGATTCATGTCTGGTCTTCTTACCGTGGTGAAGTCTGTCAGCTTTGATCCAGCAAATTCAATCGCTTCATGGGCCTTTCCATCTAACGATTCAATGGTGACTTCGAATATTGGCATAGACTGTTTGCTTGTTCCATTGACTGTCATAACATCTCTTGATTCATGTCGGACAGGGGGTATCTTCAGTTTCTTGGCCGCTTCTCTTGAAATGAAATTCCTTCCTGATCCAGTATCCAGGTATGCCAAGAATACCTCCCCCTTTACCTTCACTGGTATTATAGCTGGTAATGACTTTTCCTCAGTTGCTGTTGTGTACCCAGTTAGAATCGTACCATCTCCACCATCTTTGTTTCCTTGGTTGCAGAGGCTTGTGTGGTGTTGGGCCCCACAATGGTAACATCCACGGCTGCGACATTGGTTACCTCTATGCCCAACAGAGGCACAGTTAAAGCACACGTTATTATCCACAAAGAATGTCTTTCGCTGGGTTATTGTGCCAAAAGACTTACATTTATCACTCCAATGGTCTTCCTTGCAGAAGATGCAATGAGGGGTCTTCTTTTCACCATTGGCTGCTCCCCTGTATCCCTTCTGTGCAAAAATGTTTCTTTCCTTCCTTCGAAGGTCGTATGGTGGTTTGTTGATTTCCTCTGCTTTGTTTCTTCTTAACCATTTCTGTAGGTTGTCGATTAAATTTTCCATATTCCATTCTTCCCATTCATCATCAGTTCTGACTAAATCAGGTTTGACTTGTGGTAACTTGTTAAGCGTGCACATCACGAACCCATCCAATTTGACCTGTTCTCCAAGGGTCTGTAAGGCGTCGTAATTTTTGCTTAAACTCTCGTAGAACGCTTGTACTCTTTCATATGCAGATCCTTTGACGAGGGCAAGATTTACGATTTCATCGACATGAGCATTTACCACCAACCGTATGTGTCCATAATCTTTCTTCAGTCGTTCCCAAGCGGTCTTATAGCCCAGAGATACAGGTCTAAGATTTGATATCTTGTCTCCCACCCTCCCAGACACCATTTCAAGTAGATAACCAAACTTTTCTTCATCTGTGATGGGCTTGCAATCCACTTGAGTTATGAACATATTCTCGAATCTGACCCAGTCTGCAGCGGTCCCTTTGAACGGCGTTATGTTTAGTTTGGGGAGTTTCGCTTGGGTGTCTTTCGCTGCTTTTTCCATCGCTAGTTTCCTTTCGGTCATCTCGAGTTCTGCTTGGAATTTCTCTTGCCATAGTTGTCTTTCTTGGTGTCGAATTTCTTCTCGGTGTTGTTCTTCTACCTCGCGCTTTGCTTCTCGTATCTTGTTTTCTTCTTCGCTGTCGATTTCGTTCTTTTCGTTGGCCAAAACGTCTTCCAATTTGTTCATCTCCGCTATACATGGTAAGTACTTGTCTTTTGCCTTTTTCTTCCATTGTCATATTGCTCTCGCTGTGTAAATGCCAAGCTCAACTTTCACTTCCTGCATACGCGACACCAGGTTGTATATTTTATCAAGAATGGATGTCGTTCGATTTCTTACCGTCTCCATCTCTTTGTGGTATTTTTCGTTGATTAGTTCATCGGTCGTTTCGAGATAGTATTTTAGTTTGTCAATTTCTTTGTTGATTTTGACTTCCAATTGTAATTCTTTTTCGTTTGGTTCGGGGTCATCCATATTGATGAGCTTGTTGTTAATACGTTTTATCGACGACACAGCGCGTTCACGCGTTGTTTATAATATAATCCGAATGTTTCTTGTGTAAGATCCTGGTCACGGCACCACTATGTTCCGAAGTTGCTCTCGAAACACAATAAATCTCTTTGGTTCAATAGTTGTTTTATTTTATATCTCTCTTTTAAATACTCCCTTCGATAATCTACCAAAAACTCGTCCTCTCTGTCACGTGACTAAAAACAGTTCTAACACGGGGGAGGGGTTGCGCATCCAAAGTACGCCTCACCCTCCCCTTACAAATTAAAATATTTTAATTTTATAACCGAACAAGTTCATACTTATCAGTCATTGTCTTTTAAACATAGTCTGATATTTTCTTCAGCGTCCTTCGCTGCCTCCCTTTTCTTTCTTTTCTCTGGTATGGCCTCCACTCCTACTTCTTCACTTGCGTTGTGTGGGTCCTCTTTCGTCGTACTTCTAATCTCTAAAGGGCACACCAGTTGAATCGGCCGTTCCATGTAGTTTCCTTTGTGTAACAGGATTACTCCTCTAATGACTCCATCTTTTCCTGTAACATATCTAACGACTTTGCCTTTTCATCCACCGGCCTCGGTTCTTTTCTTCTCCAATAAGTAGAACAACTTCGCCAAGTTGTGGTACTTCAGAGCGGTTTCTGTTTATCTTGTGGGATTCCATAAATCCATGTACATACTCCGATCGCCATCTGGACCAGGCATGTTGTCTCGCGATCTCGAGTCGTTTTTGTAATTGACTTGGCTCATCTTCTGTATCACTGGGTTCTTCGAGTGCGTAAGAATTTTAGCCCCAAAGGATAATGCTCGGTGTTAGAATCTGCTCCTCCCCATGGTTGCTTTCGACATAAGTCAGTGGACGGTTATTCAGGTGTCGCTCGATGTCCATGACGACTGTTTCAAGTTGGCGAAACGTCAGATGTGTTTTTCCCAAGGTTTTGTAAAATGTTTTCTTGAACTCTTTAATTAACCGTTCATATTCCTCCCCACCAAGGGGACTTAGCCAAATTGAACTTCCAGTGAATCTCTTGAATCGCCAGGTAGTTCTGGAAACGCTTGCGTTATCGGATATTATACGTCGTGGTCTGGTCTTCCTGGTGATAAACGAGTTGAGTTTCGCTTGAAACTCGTCTGCTGTTTGTGAGTTTGTCACTTCAAGGTGGACGGCTCTGGAGGTTGCACATGTGAGAATCAATATGTAGCATTTTCCTTCTTCTTTCTTGTTTATCTTGTGCACCAGTGGGCCAGCAAAATCTACTCCAGTGATTTCAAACGGTCTTCCAGCTATGGTGCGGAATTCTGGTAATTGGGATGTCGTTGGTGGTCCATAAGGTTTTGCTGAGTAAACTTTGCAAACGTTGCATTTCCTTATGGTCTTCTTCACTTTAGATCTCAGTTTCGGTATCCATCAGTGTTCTCATATGGCTGCCATCGTGTTTGCTACGCCCAGATGCATAATCTGCTGATGTGTGTGTGATATGAGTTTGTCTACGAATGATCCTCCAGGAAGATACGTTGGTTGATATCCAGAAATTCTTCCCTTGCATCTTAGGATGTTCGTAGTTTCATCTCTCACGAGTTGCCAGCCCGGTGTCTCTAAGTTGTCTGGAGTTTTGCCTTGAACTCTTCTGACACAGTAATTGTTTGCTGTTTCGATTTCCTCGGTGTCGATTGGTCCTCTCTTCTTTTTCAGCTTCCGATTCGTTGACAGGCTGTTATTTCTGAATCTAAAAACCCAAGCTGTTACTCGAAGGGTTTTCCAGTGTGAATTTATTTGTAACAGTGAATCCCACTCGTCTGGTTCAGTCTCTTTGACATAAAGGATGGTTTCTTTCAATGGGTTGCTTTCCTGATAGGCATCTTTGGTGCACTTGACGTTTGGTTGTTCTGGCCATTTTTCTTTGTTTAATAGCCAATCAGGACCTGTGAACCATTCTCTACTTACCATTCGATCTATGCTTGCGCCTCTACTTCCCAGATCTGCTAGGTTTTCGTTTGTTGGGCAATACTTCCACTCGATGCCGACCTCGCTGGTGATGGATGCCATTTTCCGGACTCTATTCGCCACTAATACTTTCCATGATTTGCCAGGATTTGATATCCAATAGAGCGCCACCAAACTATCCATCCATGTGGTTACGAAAGCGATGGGCCATCTCGTCAATGCTGAGCATATATTTCTCGCCATATTAGCCGCCATTTGGCCGCTGACCAACTCTAATCTTGGCATTGAGGTATTCCTCTTTGAGATTCTAGCTTTTGATGCAAGCAAACCTTTCACCGTCCCAGTTGCATGTTCGATTACCGCAATTGTTACGGTAGCGCAAGCAAGGTTACTGGCATCTGCAAAAAAATGTGAAGATGAACAGCTTTGATCTTCTGTAGGTTACTCGCGACACTTCTGGGTAGTCTCACATTCCTTAATTTTCTTGTCCATCTGAGCCAATCCCTTTCCAGAGGCTTTGATACTTCGATGTTCCAACCTTTCTTCTCATCACAAGCTTCTCTAAAGATCCTCTTCCCTTGAGCCATAGTCGGTGAGGCTATTCCAAGTGGGTCGTAAATCTTTCCTAGATGACTCATGATGGATCTCTTTGTGACTGGCATTTCTTCATTAAAGGCTGGTACTTCAATCAGTAGCTCGTCTTTCCTTTTGTCCCACTTCAATCCTAGGATCTTTGATGGGTTTGGCATTCCTTCACTCTCCAAGGCTTCGACATTGGATTCCCACTTGTGTAATGGAAGTTTTGCACTCTCTAGGATTTCTGTGGCTTCGCGCTTGAACTTCTCTAAATCCAAAAGGTCACTTCCTGTCTTCATCACATTGTCAACATATGTGTTGTCTTTGAAAGCTTGGACGATGTTTTCCAATTCCACTGGTTGTAGGTCAAGGTGATGCTGTATTGTCGCTCGTAACATGAATGGACTTGCTTCTGCTCCAAATGGGACTCTAGTGAATCGTAGGTGTTCCTCTTTTCCATTAATGTTGAACAGGAATCGAAAGGCATCACGGTCTTCTTCTTTAATTCCAATTTGTAGGAACGCCTTTTGAACATCAGCTAAAAGTAGACGGGTAGACATTCTTGCTCTGACCATAATGAGTGGCTGAAGTGGTGGACCAGTATGCATGCATTCGTTGACACTGTTTGCAAGCATATGTGGCTTGGCACTGGCGTCAAAGACCATCCTTACTTTAGTGGTTGTGGCATCTTGCTTCACAACTGGTTTATGTGGCATGTAGAAAACCGTTCCTCTGTTGGTTGCTCTGGTGCTTTCTCTACGATCCCTTCTTTTAGCTGATTTTCGATTATCTCTTCATATTCCTTTTTCAAATCTTCATCTCGATTGATCCTTCGGCAGACATTGAGAAGACGTTTCCTGCTTGGTTCAAGGCTATTGTTTGCCAGTGTGCTTCCAGGGATCCATGGGACATTGACTTCATATCGTCCTTCATCAGTCTTTGTTATGTTCTCTTGAAAATCACGGTATACATCCAGCTGGTCATTCTCGCCTCTATCTTCAACTCCCAGTACATCCAAACTTTATAATCTCTCGTAGTCAGTTGGTTCCCTCGAAAACATACACTGGTCACTTGGGTAGTCGCCACCATGAATTATCCAGCCAAATGTTGTTCCCTCTACGATGGGGTCTTGTAAATCTCTTCTGTCTTTATCTTGCAGTATGTTTTATCCCCAAGGATCATATTTATTTGGTACTTGCCTTCTGGTGTCATATAGAACCTCTTGTCTTTGGTGTGTTCATACTTACATGTAAGCTTCACTTGATTCATGTCTGGTCTTCT
Source organism: Chrysogorgia sp. JL179-B06 (assembly GCA_035772405.1). Lineage (NCBI taxonomy): Eukaryota > Metazoa > Cnidaria > Anthozoa > Scleralcyonacea > Chrysogorgiidae > Chrysogorgia > Chrysogorgia sp. JL179-B06. The sequence goes on from JAYKKM010000309.1 coordinate 199,209, forward strand.
TACCGTGGTGAAGTCTGTCAGCTTTGATCCAGCAAATTCAATCGCTTCATGGGCCTTTCCATCTAACGATTCAATGGTGACTTCGAATATTGGCATAGACTGTTTGCTTGTTCCATTGACTGTCATAACATCTCTTGATTCATGTCGGACAGGGGGTATCTTCAGTTTCTTGGCCGCTTCTCTTGAAATGAAATTCCTTCCTGATCCAGTATCCAGGTATGCCCAGAATACCTCCCCCTTTACCTTCACTGGTATTATAGCTGGTAATGACTTTTCCTCAGTTGCTGTTGTGTACCCAGTTAGAATCGTACCATCTCCACCATCTTTGTTTCCTTGGTTGCAGAGGCTTGTGTGGTGTTGGGCCCCACAATGGTAACATCCACGGCTGCGACATTGGTTACCTCTATGCCCAACAGAGGCACAGTTAAAGCACACGTTATTATCCACAAAGAATGTCTTTCGCTGGGTTATTGTGCCAAAAGACTTACATTTATCACTCCAATGGTCTTCCTTGCAGAAGATGCAATGAGGGGTCTTCTTTTCACCATTGGCTGCTCCCCTGTATCCCTTCTGTGCAAAAATGTTTCTTTCCTTCCTTCGAAGGTCGTATGGTGGTTTGTTGATTTCCTCTGCTTTGTTTCTTCTTAACCATTTCTGTAGGTTGTCGATTAAATTTTCCATATTCCATTCTTCCCATTCATCATCAGTTCTGACTAAATCAGGTTTGACTTGTGGTAACTTGTTAAGCGTGCACATCACGAACCCATCCAATTTGACCTGTTCTCCAAGGGTCTGTAAGGCGTCGTAATTTTTGCTTAAACTCTCGTAGAACGCTTGTACTCTTTCATATGCAGATCCTTTGACGAGGGCAAGATTTACGATTTCATCGACATGAGCATTTACCACCAACCGTATGTGTCCATAATCTTTCTTCAGTCGTTCCCAAGCGGTCTTATAGCCCAGAGATACAGGTCTAAGATTTGATATCTTGTCTCCCACCCTCCCAGACACCATTTCAAGTAGATAACCAAACTTTTCTTCATCTGTGATGGGCTTGCAATCCACTTGAGTTATGAACATATTCTCGAATCTGACCCAGTCTGCAGCGGTCCCTTTGAACGGCGTTATGTTTAGTTTGGGGAGTTTCGCTTGGGTGTCTTTCGCTGCTTTTTCCATCGCTAGTTTCCTTTCGGTCATCTCGAGTTCTGCTTGGAATTTCTCTTGCCATAGTTGTCTTTCTTGGTGTCGAATTTCTTCTCGGTGTTGTTCTTCTACCTCGCGCTTTGCTTCTCGTATCTTGTTTTCTTCTTCGCTGTCGATTTCGTTCTTTTCGTTGGCCAAAACGTCTTCCAATTTGTTCATCTCCGCTATACATGGTAAGTACTTGTCTTTTGCCTTTTTCTTCCATTGTCATATTGCTCTCGCTGTGTAAATGCCAAGCTCAACTTTCACTTCCTGCATACGCGACACCAGGTTGTATATTTTATCAAGAATGGATGTCGTTCGATTTCTTACCGTCTCCATCTCTTTGTGGTATTTTTCGTTGATTAGTTCATCGGTCGTTTCGAGATAGTATTTTAGTTTGTCAATTTCTTTGTTGATTTTGACTTCCAATTGTAATTCTTTTTCGTTTGGTTCGGGGTCATCCATATTGATGAGCTTGTTGTTAATACGTTTTATCGACGACACAGCGCGTTCACGCGTTGTTTATAATATAATCCGAATGTTTCTTGTGTAAGATCCTGGTCACGGCACCACTATGTTCCGAAGTTGCTCTCGAAACACAATAAATCTCTTTGGTTCAATAGTTGTTTTATTTTATATCTCTCTTTTAAATACTCCCTTCGATAATCTACCAAAAACTCGTCCTCTCTGTCACGTGACTAAAAACAGTTCTAACACGGGGGAGGGGTGGGACATCCAAAGTACGCCTCACATGAGCTGACGTGATTCCTCACGTAGATTTTGTCATTTTATGCGGATTTTAAGCAGTTTAAACCACAAAAATAGTCCATGAATACCTGGATACAAAGCTAATCAAGGTACTAACACAACATAATGTTTAACTGCAACGTTGAGTGCATTTTCATCTTAAAATCGCCAACGCGTTTTCATCAAAGGCTTCCCAGCAAAAACGTGCGTTTCTATGTGCTAGCAACGTCTCTTATAACAGGTAAATCTACATTTTTCATGGCTTTATTGTTAATTTAATGGTGTTCTTTTATAAAAGAAATAAAAAACTTTGTCTTGTGTGATTATCGAGTTATAATGGCACTCGAGAAGCTAGTAAAATACTCGGCTATTGCCTCGTGTTTCACACGCATCTCTCGTGCCATTATAACTCGATAATCACACGCGACACGTTTTAATTTCTTAAATAACGGTAACTCGCAATAACGTAAACATATTTATTGAGAATTCAACGTTTCGACTAATTTGAAGACATCATCAGGGATGCTAACGAATTGACGATTACAGCAATGACCGTGTATATAAGCATAAAACCGAGAGCTTGACATCCACCTCTGGATATCTTCACTAACACTTGTGTCATTGTCAACCTACTCGTGCTTTGAGATCATCTGACCGAAATCTGCTACTTGAGCCAAAATCCAAAACGGTGGTTGCGGCACCAAAACTCTGGAATTCATTACCACAAGAAGTTAGAAGCTTTGTGCCTTTGATATGTTAAAGGACATTGGCAACACAAATTAAGTTTGTTTTATTTGAAAGAACTCTTAAAATAATGAAGAATATTAATTTATAGTTCTTTCATATTTTACTTAGTTCTTGATATATTTAGACTTATGCGATATTCAAATGAGATGATCTATGACGTCATAACCTGGGAAATAATTTTAACATATTGAAAATCGTGAATATCTTTATGATTATTAAATGAAATTACTTGAAACTTTGCATGTAGATACATACCACTAAACTGAAGATCATCGTTCAAAACTTATGTTTGGCATGGTAACAGATTGTTTTACAGACCTCTTGATTTCGAAAACAAAATTATTTGTTTTCTCTTCAGTGCCGATCCTTATTGGGTTGGTACCTGTTCAGCAAATGTTCACTGTCATAGCCAATTCGAAACTGAGATTTGAAGTTGGTACAAAGTCTACTATGTCAGAAAACAAATAGTTTTGTTTTCGAAATCAAGAGGTCTGTAAACTAATCCGTTACCATGGCAACCATAAGACTTCAACGATGATCTTCAGTTTAGTGGTATGTATCTACATGCAAAGTTTCAAGTAATTTCATTTAATAATCATAAAGATATTCACGATTTTCCAATATGTTAAAAGTATTTCCCAGGTTATGACGTCATAGATCATCTCATGTGAATATCGCATAAGTCTAAATATATCAAGAACTAAGTAAAATATGAAAGAACTATAAATTAATATTCTTCATTATTTTAAGAGTTTTTTCATTATTTTAAGAGGGGCCTGGGATTCAGGAACGATTAGATTTCACACAACAAGGAATACATAAGCTTTTTGACCACACAGTTACCAAAAACTATGTCCGGTATTACTATCAAAAACACACAAGCTTGAACTCATAGGACGTAGTTTTTGGTAATCACAGATCAGTGAGCGAGCGGCGTCGGTTCCTGGTTCCAAGGCCTTAAAGCATTGAAAACATTCTAGCCAATTTCTGGCGTGGAGTCCAAAATTGGGCTTTTTGGAAGCAAATATCTGGGAAACTAACAGACTCAATAAAAAAAACTGTAAAGTAACTTACCTGCTCTTTTCGCATCCTCTATACAAACACAGTTAATAGAGGGGAATGGTTAGGAAAGCCGGCGAATTTCAAAGCGTCTATAATTAGCTGTGATTTTAGGTTGAAATGGTCCTGACTGTGCACAAACCTTTTGTTTTTTTGCTTATTAATATTTAAATAACATGGTTGAGCGATTCAACCCAAATCCTGCTATTGGATGATTGCTTCATTATACAGAAAATACAATGTGTTCAGCAAGTGTGAAAGTGCACACATTTTCATAAACGTGAACAATAACCTAGAACAAAGACTTTGACCGAGTTTCCAAACCATCTCTTCTATATTAACTATGATACAAATAACTAAAAACTGTGGAGGGTCTATATGTACTTTAACAAAAGAGGCGTGTTTTAGACATTGCTTCGAAATGTGATCCTGAGGAACGCGATCTCACCCACATTATACAGGCGTTGGCCCATGAAACATTTGAAGGACTTCCGCCTGGGGGAGGACTGTCTTCAAGTAAGTTGCGGAGATTAAAATATATCTTCTTCAAACTATGGTTCCATCGTAAAGCGCGTCGTTGTTGGGCGGATGTTGTGATCTGTTTCAACCAAATAATAATTGGTAGTTATGACCATTTACTGTTTTGGTTCGTATAACCATTTTAACCAATATCTAGTGGTGGTTTCAATCAAGAATGTTGGCTAAGCAGATGCAACTGAGACAACCGATAGACATTGGTTGCTTGTTGCATGGTAACCAATTTGAAATAGGTTAAAATTAAAATGATAGATTTATGCATAACGAGCGTGAATATCGAGCAAAAATACGATAAATAACCCAAACATTTACTTACATAAAAATATAATTACCATACAAAGATTCATTAAATTTCCTATGCATACAATTACACATGTAAATGCTGCAAAATCTGTACAATTTGGCGCATAATTAGCATATTACATTGATCATGGTAAACAACAAGCGTTCTATCATCAGTAAATTTAAGCTCTAAAGTTGTTTATAAATAAGTTTAAGCTCAAAAGTTGTACAATGTGTTAAAGGTGCGACATTTTGTCGGATTTTTTCGACAACCAGCCCAATATTCGACATAATTTGAATATTTATTCAGCTTTTCTCATAATAATAACCACGCTATGAATTTACAGTTGTGACTTCTCTGCGGAATGATCTTTGCGAATTAAAAAAGCATATCAAGATTTTTGAACTGGAAATTCTCAGGGAAAAAGTTCCCTAAAGTCCTTTTCATTCAGAATATATATCTTGGTGTTATTTAAGTTCTGTAGCGAATCGAGTTCAGGTACTAGCGAAATGACTTTTAGTGAATCGACCGATAATGTCTGAAATTACAGCAAACGTGCCGCTATTGCATCTTAGCATACATTATCATACTGGCATGCGTTATGTCAATGTCGGACCTGTAGGCGTTAAACCAAAAGGTCCGGTGTTGGACTTATAACCACAGCGTTAAAGGGATATGGCAATATAAATAAACTTTATCTCATTTGAAAGAACTCGTAAAATGGTATAAGAAGACCTTTTACAATTTTTCTGTATCTTTCTTGGTTTTTGAAATATATCAGATAATTATGACAAAAGACAGTCTACAATCCGCCATCTTGTTGTAATATTTTACCTGATTAACTAGGAAATTGGTGACGTCACAAGCAAGGTAAACCTGATGAAACTACTCCATAGGTGACCGAATTTCCGTGGAAGGCTTTTTAAAATGTTGTGGGCCAATTGGAAATGGAAATAGTGCAACATAATAGAGTTTCTGGCTCATAATGTCGTAAGGTTGGCAAGATAAAAATTTCACTTTACCCTACTTATGACGTCACATGCATATCGAAATTAATTCCAAGATGGCGGACAGCACGCTGTCTTTCGTCAACTTATTTCGAAAACCAAACAAGATAAGGGAAAATTGTAAAAGATCTTTCCATACCATTTCACGAGTTCTTTCAAATGAGACAAAGTTAATTTATATTGCCATATCCCTTTAAGTTTGTTCGATAATGACTCAGGACTTTATCTGAGAAAAAAGAACACTCGTGCTAGAATGAAGTACTGCGTCAGTGGTACGTGTTGTAAACAGAGCTCGTTTGACGTAGATAGTTGTTATTGTTTTCCAGATTCGATTTTATCGAAGGTTTTCTATGCTTGTTTGCTATGAAGTTCGCAATATGGAATTTTCCTAACTTACGAGACCATTCCAAGAAGAAAACAATTGTTCTTTTGAAGTGTCTGCTGATTCTTTTCATCATAATTTTTTCCGTAATGGTTTGCTCCCAAATATTAAAGTGCCTATCCGGGGTTTCGGTATTTTCCATATTCGTAATCCTAGGGTTCTACTAAAAAGAAATGTAATATAACTTGTTGTTCGAAAATTGCATCTTCACGCCTTTTCTCCCTGCTAAAGTTCACAAGAAGTGACGTCAACCCAGGGACACGCGATATTTTGCGGCGTTATTCAACAGTGAATGTTTAGGAATTGATTGAATGTTGTCTAAACAGGTTGTTTAAAGTTCAAAGCCAAATTTTCGCTGTATTTCATTGCTGAATCACTCCGTAAAATATCGCGTGTCCCTTTTTTTTTTTTTGCGTCTTGACGGTTGACGTCACTTCCTGTGAGCTTTAGCAGGGGGGAAAGGCATGACAACAAGATATATTACATTTCTTTTTGGTAGAACCCAAAGATTACGAATATGTAAAATCCCCAAACCTCGGATAGGTACTTTAAGCAGAATTCAGTTAATCTTACTAAAATAACTAACCCTAAATTTTCTCGTGCAAGCCATACTTCTTCTACTGGTCCATACAAGTCTGCTGTGTATGAAAGATTGCAATATGTTTTCATATCTTGGTAGATCTTAATAGTCCCCGATTAGTAGACTACTTGTAGTTGGCTAGAAGATTGACACATTAATAAAGTTTATAATAATAATAATAATTATCAGCCATATGAGACGTTATTAAGGACTGGGGGCTAGCCAGGTTTACTGCTTAATTCTCACTTTTCCCCGGTGAAGCGGGATCCTGGTTGCGACTGCATGCCGGGATCCAGGCCGGGCGGGATGTTTTATCTTCATATGAACACATTTTTTTACTTCATATAAATACAACAAAAAAGATCCCGGTTTGCCCGGATGAAATCGATATTGCTAATTGGTTCTTTTGTCGCATTTTAAATGGCCCTAACCCTAACATTTAACACGGTATCTATTTCTGAGAACTGCTGCTCTACTTACTTATAAACGTTAAAGGGCATATAACGTCAAAATGTTTTCTTTGATCAAAGACGATCAAAACAAGGTATAATGAAGATCATGACCAAGGCGACATCTACCACATCAACATTTTCAGAATCACGGAAATAACTCAGCAACCACTACTCAAGGGAAGAATGAAGACACGAGACTTCAAGGCCCAAATCGTTATCAACAACAGCCTCGCGACGGTTTTGGCTGATACAGGTGCAAGTATTAGTGTCTGTGGAAGAGAGCAAACACAAAGGATGATCAACACGAAAACCAAGATCAAGCCATATAACAGCCCCACGATAGCAGTGGATGGAATTGCCAAATGCGCGGTCACATTCGGAGCTACATCCATCTCAGTCGACTGGCACAGTATCGACAGCCCATGTGATTGCAGGCAAAGTGCAGAGCAGCTTGGGATAATCAAGTTCGACGCTCAACCCGACGTCTTCCAACCAGTATACGGATGATCCAATCCGGCAACAAGGAATCTCTTCAAGATATCCTGAAGAACTTCCCACAAAATTTCGAAGGCCACGGATAGATAAGATAAGATAAAAAACCACCAAGATAAGCTGCATGTCAGTGTTAAACCCGTCGGTACACCAGCACCACCAGTATCACTTGGAGCGTGCTGCCAAAGAAATTGAAAAGATGATAGAGCAATACGTAATTGGAGAACATCCGCCTACAGAACCAGCACCTTGGGTCTCCAATGCGGTCATTGCACCCAAAGCTGACGGCGCCATTCGTATGACCCTCGACGCGCGCAACCTTACCATACCTTACCTCATTCATACATAACGGAATGTCTTGATATGTTTGGGATAGCGAAAAATGTTAAAGAATTCCTGAAAGCAAGTTGGAGAACTGGAAAACAGATTTAAGATCATGTGGTGAATAACTGGGGAATGCAAACATAAGGCATTTTTCAAGGTGACAGCCTATCCCCGTCATTGCTGTTCGTCTTGTCATTTTGTGTATGATACCCTGTCAAGCATACTCCGAAAAGCAAATGCAGGATATGAGTTCAAGCAAATGAAATATAAAATAAATCATTTAGTTTTCAAGGAGCAGAGGAGGTCGGGGATTTATCAGCGTTGAAAGCTGCATCCGGAGAGTAGAAAATAGCATGGGTTGGTATTTCAAACATAGCGTTGATCCACTATTGGAGTATGTGAGCGCTGGCAATATAATCGAAACTACAGATTGCATTGAGCCAAAAGAATATAAAAGAATAGAAGAAGAGGAACACGAGAGAACATGGAGAGAGAAAAAGGTGTATGGACAGTTGAACGTAATGGAGAACAGGTTGAGAAACAATTGTCCTGGACATGGATGTCCAAATCCGATCTAAAAGCTACCACTGAAGATTTGATCTTTGCGGCACAGGAACAAGCGTTAAGAACAAACTATGTCAAATTTCATATTCAAAAAGCAACTGAATCACCGTTGTGTAGAATGTGTGGCCAGAAAGGTGAAACTATTTGACACTCGATTAGTACCTGTAAGTGTAGTAAGCTGGCGCAAAGACAATACAAAGGTAGACTTGACAATGTAGCCCGTAAAGTCCACTGGGAATTGTGGAGAAAATATTATCTGGAACATGTTGATAAATGGTATGAGCACGAACCACTAAGTGTAATGGAAAGTGGTATATAAAAGTTATTGTGGAGCTTCGATATTCAATGCGATCATGAAATTGAGCACAGAAGACCAGATCTGATTATAGTGGATAAAGAAAAGAAGGAAGCTTGTATTATTGACATTGCAGTACCTGGAGACAATAGGGTAGGAGTGAAGGAAATGGGAAAAATCATGAAGTACCAGGATTTAAAAAGGGAAATAGCAAGAATATGGAAGTTAAAACGTGTGGTTGTCCCAGTAGTTGTTGGTGCCCTGGGACAATATCAACATTTTTTTGAAAAGATTGGGGCAGCAATACCAGTGGAAATACTACAAAAGACAGTATTACTTGGAACAGCGAGAATTATTCCACAGGGAGCCGTAACGTCTATTAGTGAAGCGAGTTTAACAGTAAATCGGGTTTATTTGGTATTTTGTACACAATAATTGCATTAAATCGCTATTAAAATGTTCTTACTTGTTAATTTTGTCGACAATCAGGACAAATTACAGGCAACCAGACCAGAAAGGCAACGAGTCAGTGTTTACATCGATTCGGACGGCCGTTGACTGTGGTTGTCCCGCCCCCTTCGTTAGTGTCTCGCGCGCTTGTCACATTTAAATTCAGAAGGCCGTTAGATAGCCCCTTCGTGGGCGTCTCGCGATTTTCGGTAGTAATATAAAGAAAAGTGAGAAAGGATGAAACTCCAATAAGCTTTTCGTAGCATGAATGCCCCAACTTGACTCGACCACTTACTTATGCAATGTGTGACGTAGAAATAATAAATGAACGCCGTCAACCTGTGGGAGTAGACCAAATACTTTTGAAATAAAAATAACGGACATTTCGACCTCACTGGCATTCATTCTCATAGTGAACTGATCTTTTTTACCCAGTGCATTGGCTTATTTTGTGGGATTATCAACTGAAAATATTTTTTGTCCAGGGCGCTAACGACTAACGAGGGCGCTAAATTGTAGAATAGTAAGAACACCCGCCACCTTTGCTTCGTTTTATTTAAAAAACCCATTTAATTTGATAACTATCAACAACTACACACAATATAAAATCCTGGTTTGTATTTCTGCCTTTAAATACGGTTTCAAAAGTGGACGGGTCTCAGGCTACGACAAGGTTCTGTCGGAAAGCGGAGAAGATCATATGTCAACATCGCGCAGTGTCCAGGATAGTCATCTGCAAAATTCTCTCTCGTTCGAATATTTGAAGTAATTTTACCAGCCAGGTCACGGTTTTAATCGCTGTGCACAAAACCATGACACATTTGTATATTTTGTTCATGTCAGTGTGTAAAGTATCTTCCGAAAGAGTTGGCCGAAATATCTGGAATATTCGAGCGCTGGTAGTCAACCGTGGGAGAAAATTATGTTGACAAAATATTATTTATTTTGTGTAAAAGATTGACAGATGGGAGCGTGTTTGACTAATTGACTTCCGGTGGTCGACTCAAGTTGGGGCACAGATGATACGAAAGGTCTCCACTAAAAATGTTACCAATATATAAGTTACTACAGCTTTCAATAACAAAATTTTCAAAACGACTGTCAACATTAACCTTTAATCTATCATGTAGCCGATTTTCAAGCTAAAATTTTACCTAACAACTACATTAAACGTCAAAACAAATCGCTACCGAAATAAAGTTGCTTCCCTTCTCTCTTTCTTATATATATACGCGCGCGGCGCTCGAGACGCTAACGAAGGGGGCGGGGCAACCACAGTCAACGGCCTTCCGAATTGATTTAAACACGGACTCGTTGCCTTTCTGGTATGGTTGCCTGTAATTTGTCCTGATTGTCGACAAAATTAACAAGTAAGAACATTTTAATAGCGATTTAATACAATTAACTTAGGATATATCTGTTTCCCTGCCCTGTGTTGCGATCTCTCAAGAGCAGCAATATTAAGTTATCCACATCCCTACCACCTCCACATCGCAGTAGTCCAATGTGGGTAGAATTGTCAACTTACTGTATATAATCTATCCACACAAACAATCGGCGTGGAATCCCTAATGATACGTAATAATAGACTAATACGTCTTAGTAAACCCAATTGGAAAGGACCCCTATATATTTATACTATATACACCCCCTAGTCCTAGACATTTGAACGAAGTTGATTTTTTAAAGGGAACCCATTGTATGATAAAGATGCATTTTATTCCTTCAACAGCCTTTGGTTTCTGTTTATACTACTGATTTGATTATTTCATGAATCATCAGCAGTGTGAGACAAGTAATTTCTTTCTTAGTGATTGATGGTAGAAATAGCAGTAGACTTCCCCACTATATATTTTGTTCAGTGCAGGTACTCAACCCAAAAATTAAAAAGTTTGGGCTATTTAGTTATTTAGATATGAAACAATTAAATTCAGATAACACAAAGCTCTCAGAGATTTTGTCACTGAAAATCTATTCAGTTTGGAAAATGAATGGGCTATTACCTAATTCAAGTAAAATAGCTACTGTATAAAAGTTGCAAACCGTATGCTGGCGAGGGGTTGTTGCGTACACGTATTTGTAGTGTAGAAGACTAACCCTTTTCTGTTCTTAAAAAGTGGCCAAAATCCAGGAATTTGAACTTTCATAACGTTTGATCACATGGGCCAATTTTGATGAAATAAACACCAACATGTTTTAAACAACCAGCTCTTTCAGACTAGTCTGTTTATGATGGTTTGGTACAAATTCGAATTTTCGATCGCATCAGTGGTAGAACAAGCATGTCAAAATGAAAATCTTTTGAATATTCCATAGTAACGGAGGGACTGGACAAGTTCTATATAACAACATTACAATAATTTTTATATATATAATATTTTGGTTTTATTACTGATGTTTGTTGTGAAGAAGAGTGCTTTTGATAGCTTGAACAAAAAAGGAAATAAAGGCTATGCTTGCAGGGTAGTTGAAATCAATCATCTTCCTCGAATCCGGTCATGTGATCTCCTTCAACAGTAAATTTCATTCGAGTGGGGTGATAGGCACATGATGGCAAAGGTATTGTTGACTTTACTCACGAATCTTAAAAATATGAAATTATCAAAAAAATATTTAAAATATGGATATTTGCGTATTTAAGATATGGATATTTATTAAAATATGTTTGACACTGACTAAAATGAGTGTTGTATCGTATTACGTTATCAGGTTGTGCCGTTTGTGCCTCGAAATAAATGCTTTAAAATTGTTTTTGTCCTAATGCTTTTGATAATCCTTTGTGCGTGTTCGTGTTTCTAAATATACCGTGATTGTCTTTGTGTACTTTTTCGTGGTACCATTCTCCTCCCGGTGGTTTAATCTGGGGTTTATTTTGGCCGCATATGGTCTGGTTCGCCTTCATTTAAATTCAGTTTCAAGATTACAGTTTTCTTTGGGTATACTGCTCCAGATTCGATAAGAAACTTGGATTTTATTGTCTTAAGTCTGCTGCCAAGATTTACTGACGATCCTTCAAAAAATTATTCATCGTTTTATATTGTAACCGTTGGTTTGTACAAGTTGTGTTATTCGTTGCCTAGTGACAGTGTTTTCAATTTTCCGCGCTGATCAAGTACCTTTAATATATTTCTGGCATCTAACTGTCCGTAGTACATTTTCCAAGCTATTGGGATTTGACAGTCCTCTTCAAATTTCATTGCAAATGAAATGAAATGGATTTCATTGCAAACAGTTTACTATCGATTTTGGTGTTTTAAATTCATTCTCAAAATCATTTGTAACCTGAGTCCTCACCTTCAACTTGCTGTTTCGTTTCGTTTCATGTTCGTTTTGGTGGCCTCTGTAATTGTTCTTCGTTCGTTTGCACCAAAGTTTCTTGGTTTATTTGAATATGTTCCGTCTATAACCGTTGCCGAAGTTTTGTCTCCTTGGTTCCTGTGAACTTTGAATTATTTATCTTCCTAGACATTTGACCGTTGGTCTGACCTCGTTATTTGTAACTTGAGCTCAGAACGTTTTTGCTGCGTGACATATCTGTTCGTTAGTCGTCTTTCGTAAATTTCGTACATATTTCGTACATATTTCGTACATATTTCGTACAATTATTTCTGATTGCACCTTCATGATGAGTGGTCGGAAAATCTTCTGTTCACGAAAACTTTGGCTCTTTCTTTACATTTATATCACGTTTCGCGGATTTTTTCTTTTGAAGAACTGCAAATCAACAAATACAATTATACCAAGACGTACACTTCTCTACGTGATTTAAAGATGTTGTCGCAAATAAGATTCCGTTTAACAACAAACATTTTCGTAGATCAACAATCAAGCAACAACCGTTGGCGAATTCGCTAAAGTTTGTACTAGGATGCCGTTTTTCCTCTACGCCTCATTCGCGGCTTTGTTAATCAGTTTATCCGGTGATATAGAAATAAACCCTGGTCCTTGAACTACTAACAGCAGGTCATCAAGTAGTTTTCTTGGCTCTCGCGGGTTAAAAGTCGCTCATCTCAACATCAGAAGTATCAACGGCAAAACGGACTCCTTAAACCTTTTCCTCAAAGAAAAACCTTTCGACATTCTTACTGTCTCAGAAACCTGGTTGAACCAAAACATTAGTGACCATGAAATATCTATCTCTGGCTACACATTTTCTAGGAATGACAGATCTGAAAAATCTGGTGGTGGAACACTCGCATTATTTCGAGATGGTATTACCAGAACTGACTTACAATGTAATACACTAGAATCAAGTGTCATTGAAATTACTCGACCCAAATGCAAAACACTTCTTATTTTCACAATTTATAGAGCTCTAGATAAATCGCTAGACAGTTTTATTAATGATCTCAACACCTGCACTCTTTCATTGATTCCCTCTGAAAACGAGATTCTACTACTTGGTGACTTCAATGTTAACTTTTTGGCTTCTAAAACTGATTCAACTTAACTTATGAAACGGAAATTTACTGCATTTGCTAATTTAAATAATCCCTGGTAGGATCATTGAATATCGATCTTACAAGAACTATTCAAAAGAGTCCTTCCTTCGTGATCTAAAAGAGGCACATTGGGATGTGATTGATGAAGAACCAGATATCAATGCCGCTGTGAAAATTTGGAACGACATATTTACAGACATAGCTGACCGACATGCTCCAACAAAAAAGTTTCGAGTTAAAGGAATCCAGACACCATGGATTACTTCTGAACTTAACAGCGCAATGCAGGATCGCGATTACCACCACCGTAAGGCAGTCAAGTCTAGTTCTAGTTTTCACTGGGAAATGTACAAAAAGATAAAGACTTACGTTAACAAAACTATTCTTGAATGCAAAGCTAATTATTACTTAAATCTAGTCTGGTGAACTATGGAAAACCCTAAACAAGATATGCTCAAGAAAATCTATCTCTCGATACTGCATCGAAGCACATGGTGTATCATATACAGAACCTACCATTTTGTCAGCGGTAACTGAGGCGTAAAGACGCTATTTTAAGTGCTCTGCATTTCTTTGAGAATTTTATACACTTTTGGTCAGTGACGGGATTTTTCACTATTCAATATCCTGGCTAAGGATCTCGTGGTAATAACCTGGTAAATATTACTATCAATTTTGGATTTTTTTATGAAAGAATCTACACTTTTCTACAACTTTGGTCGTTGATTGATACAGACTTCGCACGCTAATCCGTTGGGAGCGTGCAACGTGATTTGGCGTACATTGGTTGATCGCGTGATCAGCGTGCGCTAATTACGAACGATGACGCAAGAAAACCGGGACGGAGAACGTAGATTCCCGTGTCCTATGTGCCCAAAACATTTCAGCACAGAACGAGGACGATCAATACACCTAAATGCATGCAAGAGAAAACACGATAGCAACCAATCTCAGCCGGTAAGTGGAGAACCATCAACTGTCACTGCTGCGGCTGCCGTGAGTGTGGCGAGTGCGAGTGGCCTGCTGCAGAGCAGTTCACCATGTGTCTGGGGCAGCCATACCAAGGATGACCTAAAACAAGTGGTTGATGCTGCGTACGAGGAAATAGTCTTCTGGCGGAAGAACTTATTTCTGTTACCAAGTGGAGCTGCTGGGAAGTCGTTCGTCAGAGAAACTGAGAAATTAATAGGTGCATGGAACTCTGATTCTCAAATCCTGCGTGATATTTTGTTGAAATTTGTGATGATCATGCCGGCTCTTCTTCTACAAAAACCATGTTTCAAGTCAAAGTCGAAAGAGCATACCTTATGTTTGGCACGACGTCTGCAGTTATGGCAACAGGGGGAATTTGATGGGCTACTTCGGGAATGTAGAACAATCCAGTCGACGCTAACCGCTGCCAGGAAGGTCACTAATGAACAACTTTCCAAGACCTTCGCCAGTCTCATCTTCCGTGGCAAAGTCAACGGAGCTCTTCGCTTGCTAGACGAGCAATCATCCGGTGGTGTACTTCCTCTTAGTGATGAGGTATATCAAGATCTGCGAAAGAAACACCCAGCCGCGAAACTGGAGGACGGTTCCGTCATGTTGCAAGGTGAAGTACCATTCGTTGACCCAGTACTGTTTGCCAACATCGACGAGGAAACCATTTCGAAAACTGCGATGAAGACCAAAGGTGCTGCTGGTCCTTCAGGCCTTGATGCTCTTGGCTGGCGACATATCCTGGTTTCTCGGAATTATGGAGACGCCGGAAGAGATCTGCGTTCTTCCATTGCGCTAATGGCGAGAAAGCTGGCTACGCAAATGGTAGAGGTCGAACCCGACCAGTCCACTAGTTTAGAGGCGTATCTATATTGCCGTTTGATACCACTGGACAAGAACCCGGATGTGCGGCCTATTGGGATTGGTGAAGTGCTCCGGCGGATCATAGGCAAGGCGATCATCTTTACCATCAAGCCCCACATCATTGATAGTGCGGGAGATCTTCAACTTTGTGCCGGACAACCTGCAGGCTCTGAGGCCGCAGTTCACGCCATGTCTGAGATTTTTGCGGAAGAAGAGACAGATGCTGTCTTGCTGGTGGATGCTGCTAATGCCTTCAATTCCATCAACCGGAAGGTCATGCTGCATAACATCAAGTACATTTGTCCTGCAATGGCTGTGTACACATACAACTGCTACTCCACAGCATCACGATTGTTTGTGCAAGGGGGTAAAGAAATTTCATCTGCAGAGGGCACTACGCAAGGTGACCCGATAGCCATGCCGTTGTATGCCGTCGCCATTACTCCCTTGTTGCAAATGATCAAGTGGAATGAAGCCCAGGATGTACGACACGTTGCCTTCGCTGACGACCTGAGTGGTGCTGGTAAGCTGGTGTTACTACCCACGAGCCGATAAGACCTGGTTGATTGTGAAGCCACATCTGGAAGAGACAGCCAAAGAAATCTTCGCTGGAACTGATGTTTGCATTTCAACCAGTGGACACAAATACCTTGGATGATACATCGGCTCGGAGGAGGGGAAAGCTGAGTACGTCCGAACTTTGGTTGGGAAGTGGTGCAACCAGCTCCATGTGTTAAGTGAGATTGCGAAATTCCAGCCTCAAGCAGCGTATGCCGCTTTTGTGTCTGGGTTTACTTACCACATACGCACAATCTCAGGTATCGAGACGGATATGCAGCAGATCGACAACGTCATCGACACGAAGTTCCTGCCTGCACTCCTCGACCACCGCAGTTTGTCCAGACATGAACGTGGACTGCTTTCGCTGCCTGCTGGACTGGGAGGTCTTGGTATACCCATCTTCTCGGACATTTGCGCAGAAGAAAACGCGAACTCGAAGACCATCTGCCAAGATCTCTGTTCACAACGTCACTGTTACACAACTTGAGATCTAGCATGAACGATGAGCAACTCCGGGCAAACGACATCGTCCAACAGAAAGGATCCTCTAGCTGGTTGACAGCGCTGCCGCTCGCCGATGAAGGGTACGTCCTCGCCAAGCGTGAGTTCTACGACGCGATCTATACCTGCGCTACCGGTGGCAGTTGAAGCGCCTTCCATCCTATTGCGCTTGTGGTAAATCTTTCACTGTAGACCACGCCTTGTCGTGTCTGAAAGGAGGTTTTATCCACCGTAGACATGATGAGATCCGTGATCTACTTGCAGCTGCCATAAACGATGTTGCATACGACGTGTCAATTGAGCCCGTCCTTGCTCCACTTACTGGTGAAGTACTTCCACCCAGTGCGAACTCGGCTGATGACCCAGAGTAGACATAGCTGCGAGGGGCTTCTGGCAGAGATGTGAAAAGGCATTTTTTGATGTCCGGGTTTTTAACCCTTACGCCTCGACACATCGACGTCAGACCCTGAGCAGCTCGTTCAACGCCAACGAACGGGAGAAGAAGCGACTGTACAACCAACGAATTGTTGAAGTTGAGCATGGCTCCTTCACACCGGTCGTTTTCAGCGCTTTTGGTGGATGTGGAAGGGAGACCCATCACTTCCTCTCGTTCCTTGCTGAGAAGCTCGCCACCAAGAAGAAGTTTGCGCCTTCCATTGTCCTGAGCTGGCTAAGGAGGAAGATTGCCTTCGCTTTGCTTCGAAGTCAAGTTGTGTGCGTCCGTGGCAGCCGCACCTGGAGAAACATTTCCATTCCGTCGACCAGTGACATTCCATTATCTGAATGGAATTATAATATAAATTAATTATTGTAACTGTTCATTGACTGAGAGAGTGTAAATTATTCGTAATTGTTCGTATTTATATATTCATTTTATGTAAAATGATTATCTTTGTTGATCCAATGATTAAAAATTTTATGTTATTAAATCATATACAGAACCTACCTCTATTGCTGAAATTCTAAACAATCATTCAACTATTGGAACCAAACTAGCAACTAGAATAAAAGAAAAACTTGGCCTTTTTACTCGAAATCTCTCGACCATTCCCGCAACTTCTACCACTCCCGCAATTTCTACCTCATCCTGCAAAAACAAATTTACTTTCCATGAAGTAGATGAAAGTTTCATATCTAACCAAATTCAACAGCTAAAAACTAACAAAGCAATCGGACTAGATCGTATTAGTGCCAGATTATTAAAAGATTCTTCTGGTGTCATCTCTCCTGTTCTAACAAAGATATTCAACCGCTCACTTGACTCTTCAACATTCCCATCGTACTGGAAATTAGGAAAAGTAACTGCTATTTTCAAAACGGGTGATCGATGTAATGCCAATAACTGCGGACCAATCACTATTCTTCCAACTGTTAGTAAAATCCTTGAAAAAACGGCACATATACAAGTTTACAACTATCTTACCAGTAGTAACTTTCTATCTCCGCAGCAGTTTGGATTTCGACCTAAGCTTTCAACCGAAATAGCGTTAGCCCGTTTTACAGACATCATATTGTGTAATCTAAACAAAGGTTTAGCAACTGGAGCCGTTTTCCTTGACTTACAGTACTGCTAAGAAATAACCTATCAAAAATCGCGTCTGTTTTGCGTTCGTCTTGCGTTCGTCTAGCGTCCGTCTAGCGTCCGTCTAGCGTCCGTCTAGCGTCCGTCTTGCGTCCGTCTAGCGTCCGTCTTGCGTTCGTCTTGCGTCTCGCTGAAAGCTGTACTCGCTGGACGCAGAGCTCGCATCACGTTCGGTGATACGATTTCATTGCGAAGGTTATCCGAGTCGTTCTGTTCTGAATCTGATTGTTGATTGTTCTCTCAATCTCTCCTGCTCTATCACTCGAATCTTGTGTTCACACAGATAAGAATGGGAAAGCTTTCTCAATTCGCCAGAAATCGAATTGTATCGTTAAAATCTTCTGGCGTTTCCATTACGAAAATCACAGAAATTTTGGAGAAAGAAGAAGGAATCAAGACATCGCGGTTTGCTGTAGGAAAGTTCATCGCTCGATACAATCGAACTGGTAGTACAGCCGATGCCCAACGCAGCGGAAGGAATCCCATTTTAAGTGTCAATGACCAAAACTTCATCGACGAGCAAATGAGCAACAACGACGAGTTAACATCGAGCGAGTTACAGAACCGTCTGCTTGACGAACGAGATGTAAGTGTTTCCAGCGCAACTGTTCGAAGTGTCCGACGAAAAATTGGATGGAAACACGAAAGGGCACGATATTGTCAACTGATTCGGGAACCCAACAAAATAAAGCGGATGTGCTTTTGCTTAAAGGCATTTAGAGAGAAGGACGCGTTTGAAGATGCCATCTTCACCGACGAGACGAGTGTCGAAATACAGCAGTACACGAGATACTGTTTTCGAAAGGGTGGTAGTTTACCGAAACGCAAAGGTCGTCCAAAACATCCGCTGAAAGTAAGTTAAATGTTTATTATTTTATGTAATAATTTAAACGAAGTGGCTATATTTACGGCAGGATTAACAACGATATATAGGCGGTTCGTTCCCAAACCCGCGATTTCCGGCGAGTTTGATAAAAATTAGTTTGCCTTTTCTGCATAGTTTTGTTTGGTTAGTGTTAGTATTTTGATAAAGGTTAGTCTTTTGGTTATGATTAGGGTTAGGGTTAGGATTTTGGTGATGTTGGGGTTAGCATTTCGTTGAATTCTAAAATACTGCCGTAAATATAGCCTGGCGAAGTCCGTTTACGGGCTCGTAAATATAGCCACAGCCTAGTATCATATGCTTGATTGTTTCTGGTTTGAACCGAGGGCTGCATCCCAAATATTCCAAAGACAATTAGTTTAATGGCTGCTCATGTATTAATATTTCTCAGGGGCAGAAACATTTATTGTATAAAGTAATCTCACTCTTGGTTTTTACTAGCCTCCTTCGCAGGCATCACCACGCGAAAAAAACAACATTCAACTTTTATCAGCATTGTTACTAGCTGCAAATGCCATGTCAATCCAATGTCAAGATATGTTTGCATTGATAACTGGATGTTCTCATAATGCTTTCTCAGTTGCTGACACTATAAACAGCCAAACAGGCCTGTGTCTGAGACAGCAAAACAACTTTAGATAAAAATGTGGAACCCTCGGCTATAATAATAGTCTGCGAAAGCAGACTCTGTATAATAAAGGAAAGGTTTTATATTGTAGAGTGAATGCAAATGTGGGTCCAACAATGTTTCGATTTATTGTATTCTTTCTTATAGGTCCATGTATGGGCAGGTATATCCCATCGTGGTGCCACGCAGGTTTGTGTGTTCACTGGATACATGGAGAGCCTTGGTTACCAAAAATTTTTGGAAAGAAACTTGCTGCCCTTCATTGCCAGTACATATGCAGATGGTCATCGGTTATGGCAAGATAATGACCCCAAGCACACCAGTAACTCCACCAAAAAGTGGATGAAGGATAATGGTGTTAATCATTGGGCAACACCTCCAGAATCACCGGTTTGTAATCATTATTCATAGTATACAGTAAAAACCTACATAAATGAACCACATTTTTCCAAGTCAGGCTAAAATGCTTCTTATATATTGGGTGTCTAGTGAGAAATCAAGCTGACTGGTATCTTAACAGGTTCTAATACAGTACGCGTATCATTATCAATGTTAGGGAGGGGGTGGGGTCGTGCAAGGGGTGAGGATTTGACTATGTAACAATAAAAATTATCAAATACATAACCATTGGGACAAAATCATTGTCAAATTCCTTATTACCCAGGACAGATCCAGATTGTGTTCATACTTTTTAACATACTAAATCACCTGCTTGTTTCACTATTTTAAAATGGCTTTACTTTCTGACAGTGGTTGTATACACAGTTCAATATTATTAAACTCAATTGATGATTTTAATTACCGTAAACAATTTTTGACGGTACTATTTTCATGAAGAAAAATTGCAAGTTTAAAAAATACCCCAGTTTACAAAATTGACTGCAAACAATGAAAATAAGTAGTAAGACATGTGACGAAGGGTATGTGTTGCTCAAACATACAGTGTAATGTCAATACGGGCAATATTAAATCTGAAAAGGTGAATGAGTTTTTACTATTTTTAACAAAATGAACCAAGAGATATTAAGAACAAATATTAAGGGTGACCACTTAATACAGGTATTTGCCAAATCGTGTTGTTTATACAGTAGGTAATTTGGTGACCGTTCAATACAGTTTCAAGATAATGAAATATGTTTGACTGTATTCACACTAAACATTAACCCAACTGTAGAAACTTATAAACTACAATGCTTTTTACTTATGTGTTCTTACCTTTAGTTATAAACTGCTTCATGCTGAACTAGTTCTTATATATAATTGGCTAAATTTCAGCCTGTAAGTTTCTTATTACATGTTGGTTTTGGTGAATAATCAACAGGTGAATAATCAATAATGGTGAATAATCAATAATCAATAATTTTTGGTGAATAATCAATAATCAACAGTATAATTATGAGGTTTGATAATCCCCCGGCCCATGACCTCCTGCTACGGACCAGTGTCTTAGCCAGGATCTGAAACTTGGGTGTCCAAATTGGCCATCGCGGGCCAGAATACCCCTGAACGGGGGGAGTTGCATATTTGCCGGGAATCCCCCTGTCAATGTGTATTCTAAAGGCTCAAATTGTAACTTTTCATTCTCTTTAAATTCTTACGATTCATTCTCATGCATTATTCATGACAAGAATCACGACTTACGAGGCTTAGTCGACAAAAATGTGCAACAATCGACGAATAGTACGAATAGTCGACAAATAGTATGAATATTTGACGAATCGTCGCTACTCGTCAATAGCGCGGTTGTGAATTCAAAATAAATGTCTTGTGCACGATAAATGTTTCGCTGATGGCCGATTTGACTTAATAAAGCTACCAAAATACTAGAGTAGCGAAAGGTGTCCTTTAGATTTCTTACTGGCCGTCCAAAAGGTGTCAAAATAGTAAATAGCCGTCCAAAAGCCGTCATCAACTGGCCGTCTTAAATCGAAACTGGCCGTCCAAAAGACGGCTGGCTAAGACCCTGCTACGGACATGTATTGGCTAAAATTCATCATTGGATTTTGCCATTCTCTGTAGTACAGGCGTACAGCTGTTTAATCTTTGACATTTCATTATGCCCGAGAGCCACATTGGCTATAGCTATTGTTCATGATTTTCTGTGTATAATTTATTATGTACATCCAACTTTTTTCATTTACCAATTGATAGGATTTAAACCCAATTGAAAATCTGTGGGAAAACCTAAAACACCATCTTAGGAAGTACACAAAACCAAGAAACAAAGAAGAACTGGTTCAAGGAATTTGGGATCATTGGAAAACTGTGACACCAGATATGTGTAAACGTTATATTGAGCATGTACATAAAGTTGTGCCAGCAGTTATTGCCTGTGATTGTGGTCCATCTGGATATTAGACTGCAGTATATTAATTATTGTACTGTAGGTGCAATAATCATTGTGTATTCAAGTGAACAACAATATGATTGCTGGTGATGTCCTGCATTGTTTTTCTATAAGTATCCCTCTGTAATAGCTATTTAAAAACAATTTACAGTACCATTTACACTATTATAATATTATCATCAACTGAACTATCAACACTGCAGTTTTTTTTTTAAGTAAAAGGATAGGGGAACTAAGTTACTAAGGTGTACATGTAAGTTGTATGTACAATCTGCATTCAATTTAACGTATTAACAAGACGCCCGCTAGGCGTTAACTTGGGCTACTGTAGCCTGTGCATGGAGCTACCGTATGATGCTACAAGATACTTCCCAGTGCACATAACTGACTTCAAACACTTGCAAGCAAGTAGCTGGCTGGCAAAAACAATTCAGTTCAAACCACTTGATCAAAAAAGGATTTTATGTTGATGTTATTAACAAAAAAAGTTTGTGAGAACTTTAGAATATCAAATGCAAATTTATACTTTAACAAGACGCCCGCTAGGCGTTAACTCGGGCTACTTGAGCTAGTGGCTTGTTTAAAGACACTGTAGGCAAATTCAATATATCCAAATATATATATACTTCCCAGCCACATAAAACGCATGATCGCAGGTTATTCGAACACTTGAAAGCAATCCTTTATATATCCTTGGCAAAAACTCTTCTCTTCGAAAGTCGAAACACGAAAAGAAAGACGCGCTCGCAAAGCCTGTTGGAGGCCTGGGCCCAAGTCTCGACCCCAAAAATAGTTACGACTAACAAAAAAACAGGGAACCTAAACACTTGCTAACAGCTCGCAAAGCCTGTTGGAGGCCTGGGCCCAAGTCTCGACCCCAAAAATAGTGACGACCAACAAAAAACCAGGAAACCTAAACTCGGCTATCGCCCGAGTAAATAGTTGAAAAGAAATGAAACAGTTGTTTTGGTGAATTTCTCAGTGTAAAATCCTCTTAATTTCTTAAATTTGACCAAAAAATCTGAGGTCCAGTTGTTTATTAAAGGCTGGAAAGTTGCCTTGTTGGCAAATATATAACAAATATATGTAAATACATAGTTAAAGTAATCAGATACAGTGCTGTCAGTGCAGGGGTGGTTAAATTTTCCAAACTTTCAACATTGGCAAACTGCATGCCAGTAACAAACCACCTTAATTACATGGAGGCAAGTTGGCTCACAAAGCTAGTCAGCATGCAGATGATTCCTGTTTATGCTGACACCATCAACATATTTCTAAGTTTAGTTCATTTATAATTCGAGTATGTTGGCCAGATTTAGTATTGGACAATTGACAAATAACTGTCATGGTTAGTGAGCAAACTCAGATACTGTGCCAGCTCAGCTGTATTAAATCATTTGCAAACTCAACATTATGCTCAATCAAATCGAAAAGCTATATCTACAAAATTTGTGAATAGACGGATAATAAAATGTATGTACATTCGGACATTCATAATATATGTATCTGCGACAAGCAGGTATTAAAAATAATGAATAAACTGGTTGAAATTAGTACACGAAACATGACAATACCGTCTATACTACCAAAAAAATGGCCAATATTTTAGTGTTTTAGTGAAGTGGTAAATGAAGATATGCATTGCCCTTCAATAGGGGGTGTATGGATATTAAATGGCCCAATAAATAAGGTCAGATAAACTACCAAATAAATGGGAAATAATTTTGTTTATCCAAAACCCCCATTTCTCTTTATTTTTGAAAAAGCCCACAGAAAACCTACTTGTACACTGAACTGTGATTGGCCCAATTTGGCAATTAATGAATAATCACACTCTTGTGAACCAATAAGATTGTGGCATTTGTGAGTTATCACATAAAATGACCTGTTTTCTTGCATCTTTTTAGTTTTGAGCACTCTTCTTGAAATACATGTATATGTGACATAGAAAAAATCTCATCAAATGCTTTTGTGGGTTTATATCATGCTTTTGCTGTCACCACCAAGCTTCAAGAACATGTAGCAAAGCAAGGCTTGGTGGTGATAACAAAAGCATGAGGTAAACTTGCCTAAGTCCCAATTTGTGCAATTGTATCATTAACACTAGTTAAACATGTTAAAGATGTTTAGATGGAACCCTCAATTGCTAGTATATATAAGGTGACACTGGTAAAATTCTTGATTAGGTCTATGCCTGGGATTTATGAATTATATACAGTACTGTACATACAAACTGGGTAAATAGATGTAGCTGAAAAAATTTAATTACAAAGTAATATAAATTATAAATTACCGATAGTTAAATACAGACTTGTACTCTAGGCTGATAAAATTAGAATTGCTGTGCGGCACAAGGTTCATTATCTCGGTTTTAATGAATAACATACCGTACTACGGTAATTTGGCAAATATAAAAATAATGTGCATATTTAAAAAAGCTTAGAAAAAAGTGTTTAATAAAGTTTTCGTAATTAAGCAGAGTCAATGGCTTTGCTGTGCGGCACAAGGTTCATTATCTCTCGGTTTATGAATAATATACATACCACGGTAATTTGGAAAATATAAAAATAATGTACATATTTGAAAAAGCTTAGAAAAAAGTGTTTAATAAAGTTTTCGTAAAGCAGAGTCAATGGCTTTGCGGCACAATTTCCATGCCTCACGTTTGTCCACCACACTGTATTTTTTAAAAATGCACTCTTTGATTTTAGTTAATCTGGGATCAATTTCAAGTCCCCGCTTTCCCTTAACACCTGCACAATTTGCACCTAGCAGTTCATCTCTGCGGAACATGTCAAACACAAGGTTTTTGGCATAGTTTGTCATGGAAGAACTTCTTCGGAATATTTCCTCATATATTTGTGGGCTATCTGGCAAAGTGTTTTTCTCCAGCTGTACTGCCACACGAGTTTCCACATTAGAAAATTGTTCATTTCTTTCTAATGTCTGACTTTCTTCCACTGGCTCACTTTGTTGAACTGGACTTACCAGCAGTGTACATATATCTGAGTCAATGAAATTGGTCAAGACTTGTTGTTGTTGGCTATCGGAAGGTTCTTCCAACTTACTTATAGCAGTCATAAGTAAAGTTTTTATTTCTTCCTGGTTTGCTAAAACTCGATCTTGACAACAGCACGTTGTTGGCATGGTTTGCACTGCAATTGGCATACATTCTTTACGCGGGTGATGTACAACTGGTGCATGTACAACACCTACCACTTCTTCTGTTTGAGTCGAAGCATCATTCCCCTCCTCTTTCTCACAAAGCTCCAGCATTCTCTGCACCCTTAGTTGTTCCTCTGGACAGAGAAAGTCAAGTGATCCTGGCTTTTTTGCTGGTTTGGGCTTGACACCACTTATTGATTGCTCGATACAATCATCGCCTGGTGAACCCTCCGCTTCAATTGTAATAATCTATGAAATATATGTGACAAAACATTAAATTTTTCGACCAGAAATATGACAATACTTTACACGCATATATAATTATTATTGTGATTTTGCAAATTGATTTATGATCAGAGGATTGAAATATTCACGTTCGAAAATGACTATTGAATTTTTAGCTTGCATTTAATAAAATACTTATTTTGAAGATAACCAGAGCAAGCACATGCAGAGCCAGATTCACCCTGACTAGCATGAGTGTCAACCGTGGTGCATTGCGCGTTTGTGTTTATATTTCCGTACGATAACAAAGTGTTTTGAAGTGCTTTGTTGCCTACTTGATGTGGTATAAATACTTCAGAAATTCGCCTTGTCTTCTCAGAAAACCCTACAGAGGCTTTCTTATTCATCCACAATCCAAATACATCGACTTGGAACCTGATTTTTTTGTTTGAACCTCGTCACTTGGTCTTCTACGCTTCGCCTCAGTCAAGGCTGACAATTCGAAACGAAAGTCAAGAAAATGTTGAGTTTTGTGAAAAATGCAGAAATAATTACTTTCTAAGGTATATCTTCTTTCAATTAAAAGACAAAATGAATAATTTATATCAAGGATTGACAAGATATTTATGGATGCAGTTCACCAAGGGAATTTCGTGCTTCAAAAAATGGCCGACCGAGCGTGCAATGCGTCACGGTTGACACTCACTCTTTAAGAATCCATAATTTTTACGTGTATGGTGATCTCATCCAAGGTGAGATTAAAATAAGACTCTGTGAACAGACTTAAATTTTTTACAAATTGAAACAGAAGTCAAATACAGTACAATGATCCCCTGTATAATATAATCATAAAATATTAATAAATGTAAAATCTTATATTGTTAGATGATGAAATGCGTCATGGTTTGTGTTCAAATAGCATTATAATGTTTATATTTACCATTTTTGGTTATCCTAATAGAGGGGCCCAAGGCACGGTTTTGAGACCGGGCAAATATTGCAGTGCTTTAGCAACGCTTTATATATCCCATGTGCGAGTTCGTTCGTTCAGAATCAACAACAAGCATCTACTTCATGTATGCAGATTTTTTAACGAACGCCACAGGGCACCGCACTTTAGTACTGTGTACATGTAGGTTAATTCTCTATCCAGACCGACCAAAAATGGTAAATAAGTAAATAACATATTATTTGTTTATTATACAAGGTAAAAGAGTTACTTTAGTTTGGTAAAACTGCATTATTTGGATAAGGAAAGAAAAACAAACCAAAATACTTTAGTTTTTGTATAATATAATATAGCTATTTCCAGCTTAGTTGAATCAAATTCTGTATTAATTTTCCAGTTAATAATAAAGCAAAAATCACGATAACATTTTTTTAGCATTTTGGATTCTGTGAACATGGTCAAAATATCGTAAAATTCTGCCTGCTGCTGCAGCCAATCAGGTTACAGGAAATGCTGGGATTCTGCCCGCTCACGATACAAAAAAATAAAACATTTTATTTTTAACAATTCATCGCTCAGAATTATGAAAGTGCAACCGAACCACAGCATTAGCATGCTTCTAGTGTGGCAGAGGAAGCTACGACCATTATAAAATTAAATGTAAAATGTTATGCTGTTATAATGATGAAACGCATCATGATTTGTGTTCAAACAGCATATTTTATTTTTAATAATTCAGCACTTAGAATTACGAAAGTGCAACAAAACACAGTATTAGCATGCTTCTGAGCAACAACGAAAAATCAACACCTTTAGGCACTATAGATACCAAAAAATTTCAGACCTTTCAGACCAAAAAATTTCAGACCATGATACGTGTCACGCTCTAAAAATAGTTATATAATATCATTTGGCTACAAACTCGCTCAATGCAAAAATAATGTGACAAGATGACAGATCTATCATCTATTCTGATCTATTGTGCTTTTCACTGCTCGAGATTAATTTCATACGCAAAGTACTGCCAGAAGCTACACTATAATTTCGAGAAGAACGGCACAGATTATTAAAAGAACGGCATCGAGACGACGATAAAATAACTAATTACATGAGCTATCTGAGTTCACTTAATGCATGCAAAATAATGTGACAAGATGACAGATCTACTGTAATGATCTATTCTGATCTATTATTGTCTTTTCGTGGCTCGAGATCAACTTCATAGTTCATACGCAGAGGCTACAGTATTATCTCGAGGAGAACGGCAGAGATTATTGAAAGAACGCCATTCAATATACGTAATACGGCGTCTACGAGACGACGATAACATTAATTATGCCGAATTACATATTGAGCTATCTGCGTACTAGCGCTGTCCATGCAAACAAATGTGACAAGATGACACATCTATTCCGATCTATTGTGCTCCTCACAAACATGTTTTTACGGCTCGAGATTAACTTCATATAAAGTACTGCCAGAAGCTACAGTAATCTCAAGGAGAACGGCAGAGATTATTAAAAGAACGCCGTTGACGAGACGACGATAAATTAATTATGTCGAATTACATCCTTAACGCTATACCACCTAAACATGCGATACAGCAACAGAATTGCAAAATATTAACGAGATTTTTTTGCGACATGAGAATATTGCGTGGCAAGTTGAAATCTTTCAACTTTGAAATCTTGAAATCTTTCGCCAAAATAAGTCCATTATAGGCTGGATTTTCACTTGGCGATAGATGTCGCGCGAGCGACTTTTTTTCTAGTCTGTCTTATATTAGCTATCAACTGGGACTAATTAGTATCTAGGAATCTATTGAATTGTGCATATTTTTGTCGCATCGTGTAAACGCGTCTTCACTCACGTTGATTAATATGTGTAACGTGCCGCCAAGGCATTGTATAAGTTTTTGATACGGGATCAAAAACTTGCCACTCTTTATCAATACAATTATTATATCGTGAATACAGAGAAGACGTTGGGTTATCACGAGTCCCGGCCTCCCTACATCCAAAATTCAGGACGATAGTGAAAAATATCCGATAACTCAATATATTACATAGGCGGATGGCCCGATTTATCTTGCAACACTATTTAGTATTGCCACATAAATCGGCGTGTGTAAACCTTGGGTTATTACAAAGATAGATCTACGGTCATCCAGTACTAAATCTACTGCTAGTTTAGAATTAGTTTTTGTTTCTTTAACGTTGTTTTGTTAGTTTTCATGTTCATAACTATCTATTTCCACACCGTTTTTATTAAATAAAACTTCTGCCGAAGGAAGCGTCACTATAAAGTTCCGTTTCGCTTGACTTCCTGGCGTCCTGCCACATTTAAATTTGGCGTTTCTTCGCAATCAACATTTTAACGGAATTCCTCGCACAATTTGCTGTATGTATTGAAAAGGTCTGTAGACATGTGTTCGCATTTCAGTCACTCATCCACTGATACAATTATTGCTGTCTGCTTTTACGCAATATAAAACACTCCGACACTCAAATTTACTATACTCTATAGCTTCCTTTAGCTTTCGTCTAAAGAAAAACACATACGCTTTCAAACTGTAGAGGAATTATCTAAACAACGTTCCAGTGACTTTTTAAAATGTTTTTATTCTTGCAAATAAGCTCCGCAGAAATTATGGATGTGAACGTGCGACGTTTATTTGAGAGCGCTGAGAGCGCGGCGATTATTTGACATTAGCGCTAAATCGAGTACTATTCAATAATTAAACGTGTACCGACGTTTCACGACAAGGAACTTCGGTTCTGCGTCTGTTACCCTCCCGGACGCAAGACGGACGCAAGACGGACGCTAGACGAACGCAAGACGGACGCTAGACGAACGCAAGACGGACGCTAGACGAACGCAAGACGGACGCTAGACGAACGCAAGACGGACGCTAGACGAACGCAAGACGGACGCTAGACGGACGCTAGACGAACGCAAGACGGACGCAGACGCAGTGAGAGGTTATTTCTTAGCAGTACTGTATCTAAAGCATTCGATACGGCGGTTGGTTTTTGTTTCAAAAACTTACCTTAGCTGGTTTCTCTGATGAATCTACTAGTTGGTTCAAATCTTACCTATCAAACAGAAGCCAAGTGACCACTTTGTCAAATGCCTTCTCTCTCAAACCTATTTCTGTTGGCGTTCCCCAAGTAAGCATTTTAGGACCGTTGCTTTTTCTCATTTATATCAATGGTTTATCAACCTGTATTAATTACTGCAATATTTCTCTATACGCTGATGATACAGTTGTTTACTATTCCTCTAACAATGCCCACGATATTGAAGAAAAGCTTAATTCTGACCTTGAACGATTATGTGGTTGGTTTAACGCCAACCTTCTTACACTAAATGTTTCTAAATGTAAATTAGTAATATACGGCAGCACTCGCAAACTTTCGAATTTTAGTCATGTTTCAGTAAAAGCGTATGACCAACCATTTGAGAGAACCGATTCATTTAAACGCTTAGGAGTAACAATAAATCAAAACATGTGCTGGTCAGACCATATTGATTCCATTTGCAAGAAAGTAAATCAACGCCTTGGCATCATCCGTCGTGTGAAACACTTACTACCTCTCCATGCTGGACTCACCCTTTACAACAGCCTTGTACTTCCTTTATTTGATTACTTAACAATTAGTCACTGAAGTCGAGGTGACTATCGTTGAATATTTACCGAACCGCGAAGCGGCGAGGTAAATATAACGATAATCACCGAGACTGAGGTGACTAATTGTTTTAGTATAATTTCAGGCTTGAACTGAATATTCAATTGAGAAGTTTTAAATAGACAGTTTGAACTGTGTTATGCTCGATGTTTTCTTACGCTTGACAGCTTTCAAAAACACACTACGATCAAAACGGACGCACAAATACAAATAATTATACGATAAACAACTTCCTTACCCTTAGACAGTTCTATCTTGAGAGAAACCTGATATATACAATGTCTTTATGCTACGTTTTTGAGCCTTTTCGACGATTTTTTAGTTATAATAATATAGTCGCCATTTTGAAAAAAAATTCGTCGTGTTTTAGAAACCATACATCAAAATGATGATTCCGAGAGGGGACTGGAACGAATAAATATAGTCTGGTTACAAAAAACACTTTTTCAAGTATGATTTCTAGTAAAGTGATAGTCACCGCGCTACGCGGTGACTATCGTCTCAGATTTACTGGCCAGTCAGCCAATCAGAGCTCGTTTAAGCTCAGAAATTATACTAAAGTGACATAGTGTGGGGAGACAAAAATAATTCCACACTCATGGAACGCCTACAAGTTCAACAGAACAATGCCGCCAGACTTATCCTCGATCTTCCTAACTACGCCTCTGCTACTATGTCATTAAAATCTCTTAACTGTAAACCATTATCTCTTCGTCGTCGTTACCGTCGTTGTCTCTCAATTTTTAAGCATGTCAACCATATCGCAGACTTTGATTTTGAACTTCTGAAGACTTCCAACATTCACCACTGCAACACACGTCGGCGAGACAATTTTCATCTACCGCGACCACGTACCAACTGGGGTAAACAGCAAATGAAGTATCATTCTGTGTGCGATTGGAATTTATTGTCAACCGACCTAAGGGAATCCTCAAGTTTAGAATATTTTAAAACAAACTTAAAGAAACTATTCTAACCACATCAATTTCAAATTACTTTATTTGTTTGAGCGTAACGTTTCTCTTCTTATAGTTTTATAATCTATCATGTATTTACATTACTTATATATTTACGACAGGACCTACCTGAAAACCACCATTGGTGAGCGGAGCATCCTGTATAAATATTAAATTAAATAAAAGTAAAAATTAAAAAATGTTGGTAAAAAGACTTGACTAGAAAAATCTAGTCTTCCTATACATTTTTAAATTATTTTTTTTAAAAATTAAAATTAAAATCTTTTTCTGTCAAGGTAAAAAACTATATATTAGCACAATGTCATAATTAAGGAATATGGTCATCAGGGATTTATACATACAATCCTGGCCAAAATTCATTCGAACATCTCCGTACAAACGATGGTAATCAGAAAAACGCCATCCCCCTCTGCCCCCGGACTAATGTTGGTTTAAGAATCTCTCCAAACCTTCATAATATATTGTTGTAAACTAGACTATTGTAGTTTGTAGACTATTGTATAATGCTCCTAATACGTCTTTTATTATTATTATTATTAAAAAGTGAAATGGGGATGTCCGGATTAACTGTAAGCCAGTTGTCCCAGTGATTTTGGCCAGGATTGTAGATGGAATTTGTATATGTTCGTTTCCTACTTTTGTGTCAGCGATTGATTGTCACGCTTCAAGAAAGGTTCCCTTTTGCCAATTATTCTCATTGTCTAAAAAATTCAAATCGGCTACCAAAAATACCTTCCTTCATGTCTTCCTTCGACAACACAACCTCATACCCAGAGCCTGCATTCCTTTTGGCCTGCGTGAAACTCGTCATTTGATTGGTCGATGCTGAGATCTCGCACCAGTTTCTTTAGGTGCTATTGATAGCGAAGTTTGCATTATCGAATCGCGGTAAATAAACAGTTCTTTCAGAACTATGGCTGCTAAAGATTTATTCGAACCTGTAACACATAATTATACACGACAGACCCAAAATACAAATGAACACGTGAAATAATTCAAAACAGCAAAAATCCCGACAAGTTAAAACTTAAAACTATTATTATTCTCTTTTCGTCGAAACAAACATCCATCGTCTGACTTGTCTCGTAATTATTCGCAGTTTCGCCTCAGAACTTTAAAATTATATTAGAGACGCGATCGTCAAGCTCGTATCCTCAGAAAAATTATTCTGATTCCCCGACAGGAATCGAACCTTAAACCTTCTGATTGCCGGTGAGACGCTCTAACCATTGAGCCACCGAGACAGGTTCGATTCCTGTCCGTGACTCAGAATCATTTTTCTGAGGATATGAGCTTGACGATCGTCCATGTATCGTCTGTCTACTCCAAGCTCTCCCACATTTACTACAGCAGTGTGTATATTAACAGTAAGAAATTATAGGGAACTTGGAACCGGAGGACTGGGAACGAAAGACCCAATTTTGAGGACTTTTTCATTGGAGTTCCCCAGAGCCTCTGTTTCTTGTCGCAGGCCAAAAGGAACGCAGGCTCTGGGTACGATATTGTCGACAATGTGGGCACAAGAATGGAACCACTGAGACCAATTAACCGTGAGGGAACTGGTACTAGAAAATAAATATGCTCACTCAGTCACTAACCCTAACATAACCCTAATCCTAACATAACCCTAATCCTAACACTACATGACATGCGTATCCTAACATCCATCGTGTACTCTTTACATGGTTACTAATGGGAGAATCGTCTGTATTTGTTTGGGGGCCGTAGTAACTGGCATTAGCTGTTGAAGTCACCCTGCCTATTATTATAATGTTTGTAAATCATGTTTGTAATATGTACATCATGGCAAAGCTAATAAATAAAATAGAATATCTGTTAATTCATTTGGTCGTACAGTGGAACCCCGCCTTACGGCCACCTCGTTAATACGCCTCGTTAATACGGTCACCTCGTTATTACGGCCACTTGTTTTGTCCAGGCAAAACGGCAGTGCATTTCCTTATAAAAATACCCCGTTAATACGGCCAACGGCCACATTGTAAAATCCCAACGTTAACAATCACCACGTTTATATTATACGGCCACTCCAACGAAACATGCATTCTAAAATCTAAAAGACAAGTGAGTAAGTGACAAACGGAAATATATCTTGAGACAAAAGACTTAAGCCGGTTTTCCACTTCACCATTTCGCTCGCTGCTAGAGAAATATTTCGCCGATGACATCATTTTTTCCCGTTTTCATTGATCGACAACTGAAAAAAATGATGTCATTGTGGAAATATTTCGCTAGCGGCGAGGCAAATGTCGAAACCGTAGACGGTCGGACACCTCATTGATGGAACACACCTCAGGTGGAGGCTATTTCAGAGTACGGTAGACCACCAAACCCAACCCCAACACAACAAAGATCCTAACCAGGGTTGTCAGCAGATCTGAGCCCGAAGTAGCCAAATTCAAGATCAAAAGAAGCCAAAAAAAGCCAAACTGAAACCCAATCTCCTACCTAGAGGATCGCGCCTAAGGTAGCTGAATTACGTAATTCTTAAGCGTAATGGCATGATAGAAGAACTCAGAAATCTGTTTATTACATCTTTAAATAAGAAGAAATTTTGATGAAATCTATATAAAAGGAAAATAACTTTATTATTTGACAACATTTCGATATTTTACACTCTTAATGAGGTGTCCGACCGTCTACGGTTTCGAAATTGGCAGCGGCGAGCGAAATGGTGAAGTGGAAAACCGGCTTTACACCTCCAGACTTAATTTTAATTGAAAGAGTCTGTAACATGTCATGTAATAAAGTTTCAGATAAGCAGCAGAGTTCTCAATATGGTTTACTTTTCTTACTATTTCCTTCTTGCTTTGTGTGTCTTTTTCTTATTTCATTTCTTACCTTATAACAGCCATATTTTTAACAGCCATCAAATTTGACCCTTCCCCGTTAATACGGCCAAATTGTTATGGCGCGTTGGTTACCGTATTAACGGGGTTCCACTGTAATCGTATTTGTGAACGTTCGTGTATATGTGTATAGATTTGCGTTTGACTCAGTGTCTCGCGTCCAAATTTGACGAATGTTAACCGTGTAACGGTTACATGTTAACCGTGTAACGGTTACGGAAACGAGAAGTTAGAATTCTCGTCATTCTAACTGCTGTAGACACACATGCACCTATTGGATGCCTATTTTTTATCCTGTATGTCGCACTTGTCATTAAGATATTTAAGTTGCCACCGAAATTGGGCAAACCGCGCATGTCCGGTTTATCCATGAATTTTACTCCTTAAATATTTCATAATCTCATTCGTTTATTCTTCATTAATGTTTGCAATTTTGTTAATATTTCTGATACGTTTAGGCGAAATTTAATAGAAGACTATTTAAAACAAGAAAAAATAGAAAGGGGTTTGAAAATCGAAACCTGAAGATTTCATCATCAGTCGCTTCTTTGGTGAGCATCTTGGTTGGTTGGTTGGAAAATGGTGATGATCATCGTTGATAATTAATTAGATTCGTAATTAATGCACGCAACAGCGAGTTTGCCTAAATTTTTTTTGGGAGCGCCAACATGGCTGCCAGACCTGTTATCTGGTTCTTTATATTTTATTTACTATTGCCTCTAACTTGCACTAATAATGTATTACGGAAACACAAAATGTACGTTCCTAACGACCTGAATTATCTTCAGGCTGGTGAGTCATCCACTGGTATGTTTATGGTTTCGATTAATCTGCAATTTATTAATCTTCATGTACGTGTGAGACGAAGAGAACTTGCATCTCATTATTATTCTCGGCTTCCATCATCCAAATCCCGGTTTGCTTGGCATTGTTTGCTTGGCCTTTGTAAAAGATCTCACTGTTCATGTCGATGTATCTAGAAATCCTGGTCCAGTTAAGTCCGCTTCGAACTGTCTTGAACCTGAGAATTCAAGCGGTAGTTCGTCATGGATTACCGCTCACAAGCTAAGTTATTCAAGAACAAAGTTGTTTTCTCTTAAACGACATCCAACTCAATTATCCCTGAGACTGCCGCTCAGCTGAAGTTCCTTGACCTGTTTAAATTTCGTGGTACTCGTGCTGGTCGCCAATCTGCACAATACAGGAACATCGATGCGCTGAAGCCTTCGCACTCTCGCTACTTGCCAGTTCGACCCTTTTCGCGCAGAACTGCTAATTTTACAAATTTAATTCACGTGGTACTGTAACATGGTATCATATACCATGTAATATATTATATAATTATAAGACCTTAGTTAACCTTCCTCGTATGAATAAGCAAATACTTATTTTCCCACAAACGTGTAAACAGACATGAATCAGCATAGAGATTAAACAACCACAGGAAAACGCCTAGTTCCACAAACGCGTAAACGGACATGAATCGGCACAGCGTTGGTGGTTTTGTGGTTGCTAGAACTTGTTTTCACATACTGTATTGCGTAGAGGAAATTCATCATAGTTTAGGAATTCTTCCTCTACCATGTATTATAAAAGCTGAGCACAATAGAGTATAGGAGGAGAAGATTCAGAGGTATCACGAAAGCCAGTTAGGCTGAAGTGAATCACGAAAGCCAGTTAGGCTGGAGTATTGCAGAGATTGAAGAAACTGAACATCTATTAATCAAAGAATCACAAAGTTAAAGAACGAAGAAGATACCAAGACCAAAGTTGTGCTCAGTCAGAAATAAAGAGATAAGTTGAACAAAATAGGAAAGTTGTTATTAACATTATAGAAATACATATATTTGAAGTATTAATAAATATTGTAAAAGGTAATTGGTTTCACGCTATATAGTGTTACGAGGAGAATATTATTGAACCCAAAACTAGAGTCTACAAATAATTATAAACAAACAGTCGACGCATATCTCCTCCCCGTAACAATTGGGGGCTCAGACGGGAACCTTCGTTGTAACAATTTGATCCGAAAGTAAGAAACAAAAAAAAAAGGCGGCGAGAAGAAACTAAATCGAAAAGTCATTTCATTCATAAGATATTAATCGGAATTTGAAAAATACTGTCGGCGTAAGTGTTAGTACACAGTGTGAAACCAGATACCTTAATTAAACATGTCAACATTAAATCCAGAGCAATTTATGTTGGAACCAAATCTCGAAATACTTAATAACCTCAGAAAAGATGACCTTATTACTACACTAGGCAAACATTTCAAATTAGAAGTAAAAAGCTTACAAAGAAAGTGCCAAAATTTCAATATAATTAAGAACCACCTTGTAAAATCAAAAACATTCGAACAGTCCGATTTTAATACAGATCAAGATAGTGAATCTGATACTATAACTGTAGAAGATATTGATGTTAATAACGATGAGAAAAGCGAGATAGATAGACAGTGGCAAAGAGAACAAGAACAAATCTTGTGGGAGAGAGAAAGAGAGAAGCGCGAATGGGAAAAAGAAAGAGAAAGAGAAGAGAGAGAGTTTATGTTAAGGGAGCATGAAATCGAATTAAGAAAGCTAGAATTACAAGCGAAAACGCAAGGTCATCTTGAAAAGAGTTCAGGTCAAAAATTTGATCTAACAAAACATATTCGAATGGTTCCACCTTTCCAGGAACGGGAATCTGACCAATATTTTTTACATTTTGAAAAGATTGCACTAAATTGCGATTGGCCAAAAGAAAGCTGGACAATGTTGCTGCAAAGTGTCATGGTCGGAAAAGCTCGCGAAATTTATTCTCAACTTTCCATCGAGATATCGGCAAATTATGATATGGTAAAAGAACTTACCTCAAAGGTTATAAGTTGGTCCCTGAGGCGTATCGTCAAAAAATTCGAAATTTAGAAAAAACCGGCAATAGGAATCATGTCCAATTTGCACAAGAAAAAGAACAATTATTCGATCGGTGGTGTTCATCTGAAAAAGTTAATAAAGAATACAAAAAATTGCGAGAACTAATTTTAATAGAAGAATTTAAACGTTGCATAAATCCCGAGGTCCGCACATTTATAAATGAACAAAAGCCAACAAGTTCCACTGCTGCTGCACGTTTAGCAGACGATTTCGCCTTAACCCACAAGAATTCGTTCGGAAGTAAGTCACAATCACCTTCCTTTGAACCACAAAATAATGGTGACAACAGACAAACACCCAGAAATTTCCCGCGCGATAACCGAGAAAGTAAAGCAGGTTATAATGACACACGAACATCGCGTGACTCAAACAATTGGAGACGGTCCACGAACAATTTTAAGCCGAACATACAAAATAGAACACAATAATTTCAGAATAAAAACAATAAAAAAACCTTTTAATTCGATCACTTGTGGTTATTGCAGACGTAAAGGACACATGATATCGGATTGTTATTCCATGAGACGAAACCAACAAAATCAGAAAATCAGACAAAAAAACAGGCTTTATTTCACGATCAAAACCGAACTTTCAAAATTATACTAAACAACAATCAACATCTGTTTCTGATAATAGCAGTGTTATTCATTTCGACAAGGGTTTAGCTATCAACGGTAATACTGACCCTATTATGAAGATATTTGAACGATTTGTTAATAAGGCTAAGGTTTCACTTTTGAGCGAACCAACAAAATTTATTCCGATTCAAATATTACGAGATACCGGTGCATCCCAATCTTTAATACTGACAAACACATTACCATTTTCTGACGAGTCATATTCGGGTACGAATGCTTTAATTAAAGGAGTTCACTCAAGCGATTATAGTCCAGTTCCTTTACACAATATTAAATTGCAGTCCGATTTAGTCTCAGGAGATGTTTCTATAGGTATCATTGATTCTTTACCTTTTGATGGTATACAGTTGTTATTAGGAAACGATCTGGCTGGTGAAAAGGTAACCATAAATCCCATACTGACAAATAAACCATGTATGACACAGAATCCCGACGTCATTGAACAGGAAATTCCAAATTTATATCCTTCATGTGCGGTAACCAGAGCAATAGCCAAACAACATAAATTAGTGGACATTAACGAAGACGAACTTGATTTATCCGATACCTTTTTTGCGGATATATTTGAGAATCCTACAAAACACATACTACGAAAAACAATGCGGCTGATACACCAAACATGTCACAATCTAATCTCATTAATGAGCAAAAGAATGATCCTGAGATATCTTCATTAATTCAACAAGCTTTCGATGATAGAGAAATAGCAGAACACGCAGTGGGTTATTTCACTAAAAATGGAATATTAATGCGGAAATGGCGACCCCCTGAGGTTAGCGCGAATGACACATGGTCTATTCGATACCAAATTATAATCCCAAAACCATATCGAGACGAAATCTTAAGCTTAGCACACGAAACACCCCCTTCAGGTCATTTGGGAATAAACAAAACACATGAAAAGATTTTGCGACATTTTTATTGGCCTCGAATTCGGAAAGACGTAGCCGAATTCTGTAAGACATGCCATACTTGCCAAGTAGTAGGAAAACCAAATCAGGTTATTCCGAAAGCACCGTTACAACCAATTCCAGCTTTTGAAGAACCGTTCAGTAGAATTATGATTGATTGCGTCGGACCATCGCCTAAAACTAAAAGAGGTAACCAATATCTGTTGACAATTATGTGCGTTCGACGCGTTTTCCTGAAGCCATTCCACTTCGAAATATTAAAGCTAAAACTATTGTTCAAGCCCTGACAAAGTTTTTTACTTTGGTTGGTCTTCCAAAATCTATCCAATCTGACCAAGGATCAAATTTCATGCCAGGATTATTTCAACAAGTCATGCATGAACTAGGTATCACGCAATATAAATCTACGGCTTATCACCCAGAAAGCCAAGGTGCAATCACCAAACCTTAAAACAAATGATTAAGACGTATTGTTTCGAAACTGAGAAAGATTGCGACGACGGAGTCCATTTACTTTTATTTGCAGCTCGTGAGTCGGTTCAAGAATCATTAGGGTTTAGTCCTTTTGAGTTATTTTTCGGCCACACCGTAAGGGGACCACTTAAGCTTTTAAAGGAAATTTGCTTTCCGAAGACGGCGTTTCGTTTAACCTTTTGCAGTACGTGTCCGACTTTCGCAACAAATTAACGAAGGCCTCTGATTTAGCACGAAAAAATCTTCAGTCGGCTCAAAATCGCATGAAGCGTCATTACGACAAGAACTCGATTACTCGTAGTTTTCAGCACGGTGATAGAGTTCTTGCGTTTCTTCCGGTTCCTGGAAAGTCCCTACAAGCTAGATACTTTGGCCCTTATGTTGTGGAAAAGAAAGAGAATGATTTAAATTATGTAATAGTAACCCCAAATAGGCGTAGAAATAAACAACTTTGTCATATAAATATGCTTAAGCCATATCATGAAAGAAAGAATGCAGTAGAGGCTGTAAATGTAGTCAGTTAAGATATAGATAGTCATAACAACAATGAAGACAAATCTGAACTCTTTAATCTGTCTGAGACAACGAAACTAAGGAACTCCGATGTTTTACGAGATTTGGATTCGAAGTTATCTCATCTTCAACCATCTCAACGCCAAGATGTTCTACACCTTGTTCAAGAGTATTCCAAATTATTTCCTGACGTTCCTTCCCAGACCGAAATGATTGCCCACGACGTGGATATTGGCGACGCCGTTCCTATAAAACAACACCCTTACCGGTTAAACCCAACCAAGCAAAAATACCTTCAACAAGAGATCCAATACCTCCTCGAGAGCGATTTCATTGAACCTAGCCAGAGTAGTTGGAGTTCACCTTGTATTTTAGTTCCAAAACCAGATGGAAGTTATCGCATGTGTACGTACTACTGTAAAGTGAACAATTTAACGAAATCGGATACTTTTCCTATTCCTAGTATGGATGATTGTGTTGATAAAATTGGAAATGCGAAATTTGTTTCGAAATTTGATTTACTGAAAGGATTCTGGCAAATTCCACTGAGCGAACGTGCCAAAGAAGTTTGTATAAACATATTTTATTAATAAATTAATTAATTAGTGTTTACCCAAGAGCGTAAACGCTCATCGAGGGGCTCACACTACATTTAACAATATAAATAATTAAATAACGTACACTACAAGAGAAAACAAACACTAAGTATATGAACAATAAGTAAATAAATTTAGATCAACAGCAAAAATTGGTCAAAGCTGGTTCCATTGAAAGTTCAAAGATAGAATAGGTTAATCTTTAGAAAAATGATTAGTTTGCTTGATGTATTTTTGAACATGCATAAATATACATCTATTACTATCTATACTCAAAACGATTGAACCAAATAAGAAAATTTTCAATTTTTGAAAATCCGACAAAAGATACCAGCCTTCACCATAAACTTGAGCAGCAGCCGAGAGTAAGGATAATCTAAGAACAGCATATCGGGAACAATATAAAAAGTAATGAATTACTGTTTCACAACAAGCTCCGCATAAACATGCTGGAGATAAACTACAATTAATTTTAAACAGATAATAATTCAAAGCATTACAATTTAGGCGAAGACGAGTATGTAAAATAGAAGAGTATCTATCAATAGAAAAATCATAATAACTAGTATAAGTTTGAATGTCGAAGAAAAATAATGATTTCTTAAATAAACCAATCGACATTGAATTGCGATCAATAAGATCAATACTGCCCACGACGTGGATATTGGCGACGCCGTTCCTATAAAACAACACCCTTACCGGTTAAACCCAACCAAGCAAAAATACCTTCAACAAGAGATCCAATACCTCCTCGAGAACGATTTCATTGAACCTAGCCAGAGTAGTTGGAGTTCACCTTGTATTTTAGTTCCAAAACCAGATGGAAGTTATCGCATGTGTACGGACTACTGTAAAGTGAACAATTTAACGAAGTCGGATACTTTTCCTATTCCTCGTATGGATGATTGTGTTGATAAAATTGGAAATGCGAAATTTGTTTCGAAATTTGATTTACTGAAAGGATTCTGGCAAGAAGTTTCAGCGTTTGTTACATCACACGGATTATATCAGTACAAAGTCATGCCTTTTGGAATGAGGAATACACCTGCCACCTTCCAACGCCTCATCAACCAGATAATTTCTGATATAGATGGTTGCGAAGGTTACATTGACGACGTGATCATCTATAGCGACACCTGGGAAAACATCTTCAGATCTTACGAACGTTTTTCGAACGGCTCCGCGAAGCCAAACTAACCATCAATTTAATAAAGAGTGAATTTGGATGTGGTCATGTAACATACTTAGGCCATATCGTTGGTCAGGGCCAAGTTAAACCAGTCAACGCCAAAGTCGACGCGATTGCAGATTTTCCACCACCCACAACTAAAAAGCATGTAATGCGATTGCTCGGCATGGCTGGTTATTACCGAAAGTTTTGCCCAAACTTCTCATCAATTACGGAACCCTTGACGCAGTTGCTACGAAAGGATGTTAAATTTGTTTCGACAGAACATTATCAGTTGGCTTTTGAGAAAGTCAAAGCTATGCTACAAAATTCTCCAGTTTTATCTGCACCAGATTTCAGCCGTCCATTCAAGCTAGCGGTAGACGCGAGCGATGTTGCTGCCGGTGCAGTTCTGTTACAAGAAGATCAAGATGGAGTCGATCATCCAGTATGTTATTTTTCTAGAAAGTTCAACAAACATCAGCGTAATTACTCCACGATCGAAAAAGAATGTCTTGCCCTTGTTCTCGCGCTTCAACACTTCGAAGTTTATGTTTCTTCACCGAATGTACCACTCGAGGTGTTCAGTGACCACAACCCTCTAGTTTTTCTCCATAAGCTGAAGAACAAGAATCAACGTTTGCTGCGGTGGAGTCTAATATTGTCCGAATACAATATGAAGATACAGTACATCAAAGGACGGGACAATCTACTTGCTGATTGTCTTTCGAGACCATAAACTTTTCCAAACCAACACGATATATTGTACTTTAACGAAACTTTCTTTCTTTCAAGGGGGAGGGTGTAACATGGTAGCATATACCATGTAATATATTATATAATTATAAGACCTTAGTTAACCTTCCTCGCATGAATAAGCAAATACTTATTTTCCCACAAACGTGTAAACGGACATGAATCAGCATAGAGATTAAACAACCACAGGAAAACGCCTAGTCCCACAAACGCGTAAACGGACATGAATCGGCACAGCGTTGGTGGTTTTGTGGTTGCTAGGACTTGTTTTCACATACTGTATTGCGTAAAGGAAATTCATCATAGTTTAGGAATTCCTCCTCTACCATGTATTATAAAAGCTGAGCACAACAGAGTATAGGAGGAGAAGATTCAGAGGTATCACGAAAGCCAGTTAGGCTGGAGTGAATCACGAAAGCCAGTTAGGCTGGAGTATCGCAGAGATTGAAGAAACTGAACATCTATTAATCAAAGAACCACAAGTCAAAGAACGAAGAAGATACCAAGACCAAAGTTGTGCTCAGTCAGAAATAAAGAGATAAGTTGAACAAAATAGGAAAGTTGTTATTAACATTATAGAAATACATATATTTGAAGTATTAATAAATATTGTAAAAGGTAATTGGTTTCACGCTTTTTAGTGTTACGAGGAGAATATTATTGAACCCAAAACTAGAGTCTAAAAATAATTATAAACAAACAGCCGACGCATATCTCCTCCCCGTAACAGTACCTTCCGCTAACAACTTCTTGGAACAAACCTATGGCATTCCTGTGTTGGTTACCGCAAGATCAGAAATTAATGACGAGCGATGGACTTGTTATACACGATCAACGGAAAATTCAACACGAGTCTTCGAGTCTCCTGCGCCTTTTATTTCCCGTGAAGATAATGGGATTTGTTATTCTGATGTGCATTATTCTTGTGACCCTCATCCAACTAAGGCCAACAAAAATAACTTGATTACAGTTCTGCGTTCACCATTAGCACCCTCTACCGACTTCTCTAGAACAGTCGACCTGTGCCTCTTAAATGCTAGATCGGTGAATAACAAGTCCCATATTATTAAGGACTATATCGTCGACAACAACATCGATATTATGGCACTAACAGAGACATGGCTACAAGGGAGCATTGCTGACCAACGGATTATTAATGATCTTTGTCCTACTGGCTATTCTCTTTATCATTTACCTCGTACGGGATCTAGAGGGGGCGGTGTAGCAATGCTCTACAGAAAATGTTTCAAATTGAAAAAAATGTCAACTAATGCCTCTTATAAATCATTTGAATTCATTGATTGCATGATGAACTATTCATCTACTGTATAGGCCGCCGCCATCACAGAAAAACAGGCTGAATGTTAACTTATTCTTGGATGAATTTGGTTCACTCCTTGAACGGCTCATAACTACTACTGGACCACTGATCATACTTGGTGACTTTTATTTCCATCTGGATATACATAATGATTTTGCTGCAGCTCGCTTTCTGGGTTTACTCGAAACCTTCAACTTGATGCAACACGTTAATGTCCCCACTCATAAAAATAGACACACCTTAGATCAAGTGATCACTAGAGCTGGTGATGAACTCGTAAAGAACATCAAAGTATTTGATCCCATCATATCTGACCATTCTGCAGTGCACTGTAGGCTCTCGTTGAGGAAACCAAATTTTGAACGCAAAGTAATTACTTATTGAAAGCTGCGATCAGTGGACAGAGATCTTCTAATCCAAGATATTGAGAATTCGGTACTGGTCAATTATAAGGAATTCAATAATGTTTCAGATCTTGCTGAATGTTACGATACCACATTATCATCATTACTTGAACATCATGCACCTTTAAAAAAACGTAACTATAAGACCTGCAGCACCCTGGTATTCTGATCAGATTAAGCAGAAAAAGTGAAAAGAAGGAAACTGGAACGTCTATGGCGTAGAAATAAACTTACAATTAACCGAGAGATCTATGTTGATCAATGCAACCGCGTTAATAAACTAATCCTTGATTCCAAGATGAAGTTTTATGCTGATGTCATAGAAGAAAATAGCAACAACCAACGTGTATTGTTTTTATCAATTGCGAAGTTGTTAAACCTTAAGACCATCAAGAAATTACCATCTCATGACAACGCTCGTGTACTATCAAATGGATTTGCTTATAAGGTACAGATTATAAGGGACAGCTTTCCATCTGAGATAGATCCTATTCAAAATACATGCTGTTGTGACCTGAACTTAAATGAGTTTTCTCCAACGACCACAGATGAATTGTCTTCCCTTTTAAGAAATATGGCTGGCAAATCATGTATTCTGGATCCGTTACCTGGTATTCTGTTAAAAGATTGCTATAATGTCCTATTACCTGTTATGACAACAATTGTAAATCTTGTGAACGCTACCGTACCTAAGAAATTTAAAGAAGCAGCTTTGACTCGGACGATCAAAAAAGATTCATTTGACCATGAACTGTTTCCCAGCTTCATACCCATTTCAAACTTAAGGTTTTTATCTAAAGTGACAGAAAAGGTGGTGGCCAAACGCCTGAACTGTCATCTGGATGACGGTGATCTAAAGGAATTGTCGCAGTCGGCGTACAAGGCGGGCCACAGTACTGAAACAGCTCTTATTCGTGTTCACAATGACATCCTTGGTGCCATTGATAACCATGGATGTGTTATACTCGTATTATTAAATCTCTCGGCAGCTTTTGATACCGTAGACCATGAAATACTACTTGCTAGACTTAAAAGCCACTTCGGCATCAATTACACTCATATTTGTCTAATCGAAGCCAGTTTGTGTATGTGGAAAATGAAAGATCATCAAGTAGGGAACTTAGCTGTGGGATCCCACAAGGTTCCGTACTGGGACCCATTTTATATTCAATGTATACTGCACCACAGGGAGAAATAATCAAGAGCATAACATGGCTTACCACTTCTATGCCGATGATACGCAAATATATTTGTCAACTGCACCACTGGGAGAAATATTCAAGCAGCATAACATGGCTTACCACTTCTATGCCGATGATACGCAAATATATTTGTCATTCCATCCAT
The DNA here is from genome assembly GCA_035772405.1 of Chrysogorgia sp. JL179-B06. Lineage (NCBI taxonomy): Eukaryota > Metazoa > Cnidaria > Anthozoa > Scleralcyonacea > Chrysogorgiidae > Chrysogorgia > Chrysogorgia sp. JL179-B06. The sequence goes on from JAYKKM010000309.1 coordinate 244,017, forward strand.
CAGCCCATGGGGAGCCGGAATACTCGAAGACTCGTGTTGAACAATGCATTCGTGATGTGAACCAATGGATGACTACAAATAAACTGATACTCAACAATGATAAAACGGAACTTCTTATCCTTAATGCTCGTCACCGGACTCCACCCATACTGGACTCCATGCAATGCGGAATCTGATCTTATATCTGCATCGAAATCAGCTAAGAATATTGGTGTTTGGTTCGACACTGCACTCTCCATGGATAAACAAATCACTTCGATATGTAAATCTGCATTTTACCACTTACGAAATATCGCTAAGATTAGGAAATTTATTTCATTCCGCCTTTGTGAGATTCTGATACACGCATTCATAACATCAAAGCTAGATTATTGCAATTCGCTTTAGTCAGGCCTTGCACAGAACCAAATTCAAAAATTACAACATGTTCAAAACTCGGCTGCGCGCCTTTCGACAGGCACACGTAAACACGATCACATTACACCTATATTGAAAGAACTATATTGGTTGCCAATAGCTGAGAGAATTGATTTTAAGATTTTACTTCTTACTTTTAAATCACTTAATGATATGGCACCTTACTACCTATGCGAACTTTTAACTCCTTATATTCCTATGAGGACATTGCGCTCTTCCAATAAATCATTACTGGCAATACCAAAATGTAACCTTAAAACGTATGGACAAAGAGCATTTTCTTTTACTGCGCCCATATTATGGAACACTTTGCCAGATGATATAAGAAGCTGCAAGTCTCTTAACATTTTTAAATCTGAGATAAAAACTTTTCTTTTTAGACGGATTTTTACTAACTGAAATATAGGACTGAATTAGACATTTCTAACTTGGTATAGATTATTAGATTTCAGTATAGATTATTAGCCTGATTTTAACCTTCTTTAATATTATTGTAATTACTGTTGATATTGTAAAGCGATGTTGGATATTCATAGAAATTGCGCTATATAAATAAAGTTATTATTATTATTATTAAAATTAAGAGTGCAGGTGTACCCAATATAATGTACTTTATGTATGTCATTTCTTTTAGATTTTCAGTAATAAAAGGCAGAAAAATTGGTCTGGGTTAAAAAAGATTGGAGCTATCTAAAGCCGAACTAATATTAGTCGATTTCTGTTACATGTTGGTGACAGTTTACTGTTTGTACTGTAATGCTAAAAGCGAGCAACCATTCTCTGTAATTTTGCAGCGATGTGAAGTACAATTATCCAATAGCTAATTGACTCATCGTGGGTTTACCAAAACCTCATAATGCCGTGTTCCCAAAGAGCTTTTTATTCCCGGCTAATTGCTAATATAACACCTATATGTTAACTGTTAAGCGACAGTAAATTTATTGCCTAATTGCCGTCCTTTGTTTTAATTGTCGTAAAAAAAATTATTTAACATACTAGCAAGAGTGTGTATTCATGTTGATGGTTTACAACTAGCAATCGGCTGGTCTAGGAAGGTCCTTTTGGGTCATCACTTTTAGCTAACCCCGTTGCTTCGACAAACGCGATGAAAATTTTCCCTAAAGCCTTGGCTAAACGATGCAGCTTTGCTGTATTTGACACCCAATGTTGGTCCAACATTTATGTTGGAAAAAATGTTGGATAATGTTTGATCTCGATCAAACATTTCCTGCAACATTTTAACTATCCAGCAAATGTTGGATCGTTTGGTCGGTCGCAAACATTGTTGTGGCGAACACGGGCGTGGGAAAAAGACTGGGACAAGTATTGGACCAATCAAAATGCACACAGCATTCACTAGTCACCAAATCCTTTCTCAGTCTTGACATTTTAAAATGGCGGATGCAAATGCAGATAATGCTGATGTGGTTGAGATTTCGCCTGAAACTTGTTAAAATACCACTGCTAAAACCAGAAAACAGTGGCGATATATGATATAGCAGGCAAACCTTTCAGCTGCACAAATTGGTTCACCACCCATCGTGGTATGCTGTTTGGATATGTTTCTTTCGTTCAAGCTCACGATTTCTTTGAATTGATCGAGTATCTTCGAGTGCTAATTCCCTAATTGTAACATATAAACCTTGTTTTCGTTTCGCTAGCCAATTGCGCGTTTTCGTTTTCTTTCGTGGTATTTTATCGTCTTCGAGAAGCTCAAGTATAGCATATATAGCAACCAACAAAGTTCGATAATGTTGTACAGCAAAGTTGTATCGTTTAGCCAAAGCTTAAGGTTGAAATCGATAACGCTAATTGATTGGCTATAGATTTTCAGGGCGAAAAGCGTAATCGATGTATAAAGATAAGGCTCAATATACGTAAATGTATTGCCATAATATCTTCCGCAAGCCCAAAAATTCCACATGAACGTGTTTCAAAATCACATGTGATCACGTGTGATCACATGTGATCACATGTGATTTTGGAACAGTCCATGTGGAATTTTAAAATAGCTACGCCGATGACACCCAATTATATTTCTCCTTCAAACCCAATTCTGAGACCTCCCAAGAAGATTCAGTCAAGATCATTGAAAAGTGTATATCTGATGTTCGTTCCTGGATGGTATCTCATCGTTTAACGATAAATGATACAAAAACGGAATTCCTTATTATTCGCTCTCACCAACAACTGTCGAAGATCAATGTTGGTGAGATTAATGTTGGTAAGTCCACCATTACACCAGTGAAGTCTCTACGAAATCTTGGTGCGTGGTTTGATTGCCATCTATCTATGAATACACACGTCGGAAAAGTCTGCAGCAAGGCTTTCCACAGCCTTTAAAATATCAGACACATTAGGAAGTTCCTTTCAGATGACTCGACAAAGATATTAATATATGCATTGGTGACTTCCCATCTCGACTTTTGTAACTCTCTTATGTATGGTTTACCAAAGTATTAATATGATCGTTTGCAAAGAGTTCTTAACACAGCTGCTAGAGTGGTCTGTCAAGTACCGAAATATAGTCACATTTTTCCGCTGGCTTCCGGTAAAATATCGAGTCATTTTCAAGATCCTGATACTAGTTTATAAGGGACTACACGGCAAAGCTCCAAGCTATCTTTCCGACTTTCTCAAGACCAAACATAATGGTCGATACCATCTTAGATCTGACAACCAAAATATGCTGGTTATACCAAAGACTTCCTGCAAAACGTTTGGTGATCGATCTTTTGCCAAAGCTGACCCCATTTTTATGGAACGAATTACCATTAAATATTAGACAATCGTCAAGTTTAGAAGTGTACAAGAACCATCTTAAAACCTTTTTATTTACGAAAGCTTTTGGAACGTAATATTTTAAACATTTTCTTACTGCTGTATTTATTTTATATTTAAGTTTTCTTCTTATCTTTCAGTTTTTAGGTACTAGTTAGTATATAACTATTTACTTGTTCAAGCGCTTTAGAATATTTTATAGTTTTAGCGCTATATAAATGTACTATTATTATTAAAAAATTATTATAAATATTATTATTAAATTATTATTATAAAAAATATATATAAAATATATATAAATAAATAAAAAAATATTATTATTGTTATTATTATTATTATTATTATGTTTTGTGTTTCACGTTTCACGGTAAAGGTATACCGGTATTTAATCCTCACTAACAGGTTTCTTCAACTTAAGCCAGTGATTCTTCTGTCGTTCTTCACTCCATCGCTAGTAGCACTGAGTGTTGTAAATCATATGGGATATCTAGTTTTTTAAGGTAGGACTGTAGATCCTTTGGTACAGTAAAAACCCGCGTATAAGAACCTAGATTTTTCCAAGTTAGCCTAAAAAGGTTCTTATATAAATGGTGTTTACTGCAAAATTAGGCTATTTAGGTTCTTGAACAGGTTCTTATTTTCTTAAGAAAAAAGCGACTTGGTTTTGGTAAGTGTGGTCTATTATTTATATAAATTATGCATAAATGTCCTCCAAATGACGGCAGTCTAAGCAAATACAAACCCTGAAGCTACATTGTGTACAAACCCTAAAGTTACAGCTTACTGTGTGTAAAATAACGTATACAACTGTAGACATATATACACTATTTGTCTGGTTCTGGCTCATTTTCATTACTTTATTTTCTTTGATTTATAAATTTTTAGTTTTGATGCTATTTGATAAAATAAAAACCTGCTTTCACATTTTAGCCTAAAACAGGTTCTTATGTAAAGGGCGTCTAAATGGAAAATCTTAGCCTAACAGGTTCTTAAAATCTAGGTTCTTATATGCGGTTTTTACTGTACTGCCCTTCGTCCCCTCTTCAATGTCACTACTGCAGACTTGGATATCCCAAACTCCATACCAATATCAGTACTACATTGTCGGATGGTTTGCACCAGTGAATCAACTTCATTGTCATTTTTGGCGAAGACTTTAAGGTCATCCATAAATAACATGTGATTGATCATTGGGCCATTTTTCTCCAGTTTATATCCCATTCCTGTCTCTCGTAGCACATGTGCCACTGGTATTAGCGCGATCACGAACAACAAGGGTGAGAAAGAGTCTCCTTGGAAGATGCCCCTGTTAATGTTCACTGGGCCCTAGACACTCCCCATTAGAGTACAGATTGGTTCTCCATTTGGTCATACTTCTGGACATCCGGTCAATCACATTGTCTGCTATGCCAAACATTTGCAATGTTTTTATTATCCAAGAATGTGGTACCATGTCATATGCCTTTTTATAATCTCGTTTGCAATTTTTCAGTACACATTTATCAATGGAGAGATGTTCCTTGACATCCTTTCTGCAGCCTTTCTGTTCATCAGGGAGAATGTTGTTTTGTTCCAAGTGGGAGTAAGTTTTTTCACTAATCATAGCTGTCAACAGTTTCTATAAAAGGTTCAGGCATGCAATTGGTCTGTAATTGATCCTTTCGTAGGGTCTTTCTAACAATATAGTTAGTCCTTCTACCATCCAATCAGGTACATTTCCCGTTGTTATACATTCATCCAGAACTTTTGCCAAGCACTTATGGAGACATGTAAAGTTTTTTAACCAATAGCCTTTGTATACCATCATGACCTGGTCCCTTCCAGTTGGGCATGTTTCTTACTTGTTGTGCAACATTCTCATGTGTAATGTTAATATCCTTCTGCCTATCTACTTCTAATTTTTCCTCAATCCTACGGATCCATTCTGCTCGATCATTATGGTAAACATTAGTTCCCCAAATATTCGACCAAAACTTTGTTGCCTCTTCAGGGTTTGGTGATGCTGTTCTCATTTTTTCACCTTGAAGCGAATTAAAGAACATACCTTGGTTTGATGAAAACAGACGATTATCCTGGAACTGCTTGACTCTTTTTACATATCTTTTAACCTTGGAAGCCTTTTATATTACCCTTTGCTTGATCTCTTCCATTACAATGTGAAAACCCTTCGCCTTCAACCTGTATTTTCTATCAAGTTTTTCCTTTTCACTCTTCCTTCCGTTCTTTCTTTCCTTTGAACCAAGCTTCAATCTTACCCAAATCTCTTCTCAATCGTTTAATATCACCCTCAATGCGTCTCTTCCAATATGGCTCCTTCTCTTCTCTCTTCTTCCTTTCTTTCACCCCAAGCAGTTCGCGTATGAAAACCGATGCTGCTTGCACGACATTGCGTATTTCAGTTATATTTTCAACGGTATATACTTCAAAATTTCATTCACTTTTGCAGTCTCCTTTCTTAATCTAACTCGATCAACATTTCTTAGGTTTTGTGCCTCCTTCTTTTCTTTACTTCCCAGTATCACTTTCAGTCTCTGTAATAGTATTTGGCTTTCTTTGTCCAACTCAGTTCCATCCAATCGATCTCCTTGCCTGGCTCCTTCTCGTTCCTCGACACCCTCTTGTATATCATCCGATGTGACATCCTTCACACCAACTTCCTCCACCATTGCTTCTGCCTCTACAGCAACCTGCTCCACATCATCCTCTTCAACGTCTACCCCATCATCTGTTTCTCCTTCATCTTGTTCTTCCTTTTCCATATTCCTCCTTACCGATTCTATCTCTACTTCCGTCAGCCAACCTTTCTTCATAATTGCCCTAATTTGATTCATTAGGTTCGTCTCAGTAATTTCAAACATGTTCTTTTCCATCCAGTACATATGTACTTTCTTACCTAATCCTCCTTTAACACCATCATTCTCCGCCCTAATCCTGCACTCTATTGCCATCTCATAATCCAACTTTTCCAACTTCCTCCTACCTTTCTCATTCCTTGATACTTTTCCCTTCTTATTTGAGTAAAGTCGACGCCTATGGCACCTAGCAAGAACCTCATTGCACACGAGGTCCCCGGTTTGTGCAGAGCTTGAAGCTCCCTTTGCACGTATATCTGAAAATTCAGAATTATTATTCACTTTGTTATTAAGGTCATTCATAATTGGCAGCCAGGGCCCTTGTAATAATGGTCGGGATTAAAACGTCCACCCAAAGTTCCCCGCCACATTGGGTAAGGTTAAAAATACTCCACAGGTTTACTAGCTCTGCGAGTTGTCGTGCACGACCACATTACGCTGTGACATCCACCCTTCAGCACGACTAACACTTATCTTGGGTTTATTATTATTATTATTATTATTATATGTTAACAAGTCGAGATTTAGAACATATTTACTAACGTTTCCTTGCGAACTTACAACGAACTTACGAACTTACTTATGTCCTCATTGAGAGACGGTTTGATTTTAGAAATCAGTAAACTTTCTCGAATTAGGAGTTCAAAGTTGGAAGAAGAAAGAGAAGAAGAAATAATAGAGAAGTAATCATGTGGAATAATAGTGTGATGGGTAGAATGAGTATGAGACTGGGTAGCAGAAATGGAAGTGGTTGCTCGTTTCTTTCCGGTCAAAGGCGATACCCCATGTGTTTTGAGATTCGCGTATGTAAATGCACCGTGTTTTGGTCCAGGTACAATGCACCAGAGCATCGACAAGTGTATTTATAGACAACACACGATCTCATCAACATAGGGATCCGACTTTGAAGGGAAAGAAAATAGACAACATTCGTCCTGATTGAAAAATAAAACGCCAAGAGGTTTGTGGGACGACTTGCGAACACAATTTAGAAATATGTGTCCGATAAGCATGAGATCCGGTGAAAGGCAGAGAAAAATAGACAACATTTTTCTGAGGAGAATTAAGGTATTTAGTAGCGCGGCAAAACACGAGTAAGACAATCAATGAAGTCTTCAGGATAACCATTGCTTAATAAGTAATTTGTGAGTTTGATTACGTCGGCGTGAAAAAGATGATACAGAGCAGATTTTAAAATATCGATCAAGAAGAGTATAGACGAGAAAAGCATCTCCGTAATTTCCGCCTGTCTCTTAAGAAGGACAATGCTATCTCTGAAGAACTGTATGAACGATTAGCTCCTTCAGGCTCTAGACTAGGTATATTATACGGCTTACCTAAGGTGCACAAGACTAGTCTACCGTTCAGACATCCTTTCTGCTATCTCCACTCATTCTTATAACCTTTACAAATTCCTTGTCTCTATTCTAACGTCTTTAATTTTTCATTCCTTGAAGATTTACGATCTTTTAACTTCGGTACCGACATCGTGTTTATGGCTAGTTTTGACGTGAAATCGCTTTTTACCAATGTTTCGCTTGACGAAACTATTGATATCATTGTTTGTAAGGATTTCCAAAGTGCAAATCTATCACGGTCTTTCTGTTACCCAGTTTCGCAAACTTTTATGTTTTGTAGTAAATAATTGTCATTTTTAGTGCAAAGTTTTTTAAACTTTGCAGTATTGTGATGAGTGGCTTTGCAGTAGTGTTAGCATCCAGGGGTGGCGACATTATTTCGAAGTGTTTTGGTACTTCAATGTACTTTTGTGAGTGGAAAAGTGAATGTGAAGTTCCTGGATAATGAGTGTAGACCGCTAAGTGAGTTATCAATGGGTTTTTTACGCGTCAAATTGTAATGCAGTTTGATTTCGATATCTTGAATATTTCATGTCTCGAATATAAGCTGCATCCTCCGGGTTTTTATTTTAACATGCTACTGCGTACGCGCGAGCGGAAATTTTGATAACATCGATATAATCATGGCCGAGTCGAAGGAGCGAGCGATAATAATATCTTCTATAGAAACTGGGATTTTGTGGTCTTAAATATGGAATAGGAGAAATTATCCATAGTCTGTTAGGGGAAGGCAGCCTGGATATAAAATAAAGGTCTGACATTCAGGATATTTCTGCCACGTTTTGTCATGAGTCAACCTATCAGGCAAGCGCAGCCGCAGGTTTAATTGTGGTTATACACCATGTTTATTTAACGATATAATTCACTGAGCTTTCGTCCCGTAAACATGCGTAAACTCGGGACTTCGCCAGAGTGTGACTAAACGTGAACTGATTAAAAACAACAATTTCAAAGTTTAATATTTGTACTGTATGCCGTGATATGCCGTATAACTGCAAACGTTTGATTTTATTGTGACTACCGCTATAAGCGGGAGCCACTAAGCCAGCGAGTTATTGCTTGAGTGAGGGAAGGTTTGAGTGGTTGTCTTGGACCTCAATACGTCATACTCGCCCAGCTATCGTGAGATGTCGACAAGATCGCCAGGTATTCGAGAAGTGATCGCGTTAGATCGTGCGTTATCTGATTTATAAAGTAACAATAAAGGCTTCACAAAGCGCCATGTTCACGTTCGACATTGTTGCTGCCTCCCCTCAGGGAGGCTGCTTTAAATTATGCCAAGACCTCCGCGACAGCTATGTATAGTCTACATGAATCTCGATTTATGAAAAATTCGGATTTCTGTTCGCAAATCCGGGGCAACAATGGGGGGCACTGACGAAGCGGGCGCGAAACAGCGCAATTGCGCATGTTGCACTAACCGGTCCTGACGAATGGGCTTTGTTTTGAGCGTACTCTGAAGATTAATACGGTAAGAACAATTGGTTTGTTTGTTTACGTTGTCTCTACTTGCTTGTGGCAAGGAGTATCCATCAAGGTCATGACTCATGAACGGTTTAGTGGCGAGTCTCGAACAAAACAGTGTTCCTTTATAAGTTTATCGGCGCTTTTAAACGCATAGAACATTCATGTTAATGAGTGGAACACGGCAACAATCAACAGAGTCTTAATTCAAACCGAAGGAGTTCCATGTTTTTAATTTGAGAACGGTGAATTACTTCCTTCAACAAGGAAACTAAATAAGACATGTTCTTTTGTTTACTGTGAATTAAAGTTAAGCATATGGATACACCATCTCCTCTGGCTCAACCTTTGGCACTACATCTATTTATTCTCACTGTGCGGAATGTGATTTATTCAATGATCACATACCACTATAAACATATGACTTGGATTTGAGAATTGAGGAAATGGTTACTACAATGGTTCGTGCACAAAGCTGTATGTGGATACACTGTATATGTAATAAACTGTACATGGAATTGTCTTCAAGAAATTATTCACCTCAACTTTGCGGACAATTCAGTGGACAATGGCAATTATTTGTGTGCCAGGGATAACCATAATATTTGGTATGCAGTAAATAAAATATTACAAGTTATTTGAGAAAATAAAATAGTTGTACAGTGGTTGCAGTGGACTGTGGTGTATTCGCGAACGACAATTGCAGTATAATATGTGGATTTGTGGACATATGCAATAAACTAATACATCACAAAAATCTCCTTGAAAGTACTGCAATCTCAACAAGAAGTCCAATAAAAGTTATAGACAATATAAACAATCGTGCAACAATATCGTAAACATCTGTTGCATACATACCATTTCTGGTATTTATTTAATCAGCGCCTATTTGTTTTGCGCTTTGCTTTTCCATAACATATCACAGGGGCTGCGAAACACGGGGGCTAGGGTGGCTATAGCCCCCCCCCCATACTTTTTTCGCCGATTATGTTTATTTTTATATGTTTACGTATTTGTCCTAATCTTGGTCGAAACTTCCGAAATCAAAACTACATCACAAGCCAGCTGAGAAAATCGCGCGCAAACCAACGCTGGTCCCCCAAGAGTCATCTGTGCGTCATTTTTGTTGCCAAACGTTCGAAATCTGAAATCTGCTGTTTACAAGCTTCAGTTTGATGCATTACTCAACAGTATACAGTGAACTCTCTCTAAGGCGGACACCTTCGGGGCCAAATTTGTTGTCCGCCTTAGAGAGAGTTTTATTATACATGTAGTAAATAATGTAAAAGCGGCCGAATACTTTTCAAACTTTGCCTACCGGATACTAGTAATTTGGACTACGATACCGGCGTTCGCTGAGCAGTCAATCGAAGGCATGCTTTTGAATTTGAGAAAGGACACGTCGATTTATTTCTTAAAGAGGTATAAATGAACTTAGAATCACCACAAGAGGTTCAACTTTTTAACTATAGTATCTTTAATTTTGTAAAATAAGCGCCTACATTTGGTAAACACGAGGACGTTTATGGTGTAATATAACGCGCTTTTGCGGTGTTGACGAGGGAAGTTTGCATCGAGAAAGGACCGATAAACTGTAATAAAATCATAAACTGTAATATAGCAAAATAAAAACTTCTGCATAGAAACTGTGATTTAACACCATTAAATTGATCCAAAAATTGAAAGCTGTTTGAAGCTAATTTAGCAAAAAGGAGGCATTTCTAGCCATTTCAGAGGCCCTAAATTTCCATGCCCCCGGACCCCTCTAGATTGGCCTAGCACTTCATGCTCGGAACTCTGACAGTAAACGTTATGACTATTAAGGCTTCGTTTAATCATTTCGTAGTGTCTGTATACCAAAAGCGGAAAACCAAGATACACAGTACAATTTATTGAATGGATTGTTTATATATTGTTTCTCATAGAACATAGATTTATTAACACCGTATCAAGTTGCAAGTCTAGTTATTTCTGATGAATTGTTTTAATATCTTAATATTTTAGATCTGACGCCTCTGGAAATTGTTTATATACAGTACTGGCACTGCTCAGAATTAACCTAACGAAAAACGCGTTCCGTACGCGTTCGGAACGCGACCGGAACGCGTTCTATTCTCGTACCGAACGATATACTTTCTGTTTTAATCTCATCTACCAGCAATCAAATAATCAAGTTAAATCCGTTTACAAGTTTACTAAAGTCAGAAATTAACGAAGTCTTCCCATTAACTTTTTAAGCGAAGTCACAATGATGTTCCGAACGCGTTCCGAACGCGTACGGAACGCGTTTTTCGTTAGGTTAATTCTGAGCAGTGCCAGTACTGTAACGCAGTGTTAGGTTATTTCTGAGCAGTACTGTAGCTCTGTGTCCTTAGAATGGTAGGAGACAATTGGCTTGTTGAAAGTCTGACGGTTATGGTATCCATTGATATTTTTTTTTAATTCCAATTTTTATTATAATCGTCTGTCATTTACTGATTCAATCTATGCAAAGCACAAGGAGTTTCACATACCTTCTCCTTACAATACAATATTATATTTTGTTGCATTGCATTGCATTGCATTGCATTGTACAGTGTGTATATAAAAAAGTGAACCCGTGGAAAACGGTCTTATACTCTTGGGAAATTAAAAACACGGTCTTAATACACCTGGGGAATTAAGATAACTTGTAATCGTATGAAGGAGCACAACTGCAAAGAAACATGTTAAATATATTAACGTTTCTTTGCAGTCGTACGTTTACAAGTTATCTTAATTTCCCGTTTACAAGTTATCTTAATTTCCCGTTTACAAGTTATCTTAATTTCCATTAATTTCCCGTTTACAAGTTATATTAATAATTTCCCAATTGTGTATTAAGACCGTGTTTTTAATTTCCCAGGAGTATAACCGTTTTCTAAGGGTTCACTTTTTTTGATACACGCTGCATTGTAATGAGAACTGAAGGTATGTACTAGTGTAAACAAACTTTTTCCTTTGTCCATTTTGTTCGAAAGTTTGGATTTTGCATCTGGAGAGATATTGGAGTCCATTTCCAATTCTGAGGATAAAAAATGGGCTAGCTTTCTTTCTATTCTCGTTCTCTCTTCTGTCACAAATAGAAATATTACTTTGTTCGATCCTGACTGAAGAACGTACATCCAATAATCGCACATCCAATAATCATTGTTTTTATGGCCATTATGCAACACTTTCCAAAAATTCCGACCATTTTAGGAAAATTTAGTGCCAAATCTAACAATGGCCTCTTACGTACTGGTAGGGAAGAGTTATTAAGAGACTAAATCACAAGACACAAGTCTAGGTAGGGCTCCCTGTGCAAGTAGGTTTGTAAACGACTGATAATGCAGGTTTAAGGCCACAGTTCTTAAATAATTTTTTCCTTAATAATTCGTTTCTTCTACCACGTTTACGTGTTATAAGAAACTTAGAGAAAAATCATTTCTACAATTTACAATATTTTACATTTTTGATGAATGTTTCTTCAAATAACATGTCAAAGAATATGGGAAACCTAAAATACCATGTTTTCTTGTATAAAATTACTAGTTGCGAAAAATAAAAATATGTCCGAAAAGGTTAAAGAAAAAGTTGTGCAATGCGGTTTTTACTCAACTCGTAAATTGGTCGCAATGACGTCACCATACTGAGTAAGAGGTGACTTGCAATATGCCATATCTTCTAAACAAGGTTGGTCATCCCAACTTTATAATATAAGTATGTCAATAACTTTAAGACTGGGAAGTTTCAGCAAATTTTCATTTCGGAAAGAATTACTGAGGAATTACCTTAAAGTGCCACTACGATGAAAATTCACCCTCGTCTTTTAGATTTTCTTTAGCATAGAATAGTATTTCAGGGTCGAAAGTGATCATCGATGTAAAAATAAACTAAAAATTGGTATTTTGAGCTCTGAAATCACTACTAGTTAGGCCACCATTACTAAAAACGTGTTCCAAGTGAGCCCGCAATTTCAAAAGGTAATATTGTTTGTGACGTCAGATTCTCAATGCTACGCCTGCATTTCGGTCGAGATTATTTGTTTTCTTGTTTTTTTCGAGAAGTAGATGAAATGTTCAGCCTTTCAGACGAATAATTTGAAAAAACGACCTTGATTTACTTGAAGAATTAGCTACGTGGAGTCTTCGCGTTGAGAATCTGACGTCACTTCGTTACGCTGGTCAAGAACATGAACGATTAATGGCGGACATAACAACTCCAGATTCGGAGTAAGAAAAATAATACTTGCCTTAAAATAATACTACCAAAATAATACTACCAAAATTTGATCGTAGTGGCAAGTTATTATTTAATCAACAAGTCAATCCTAGTGTTCCTTTAACAACTGCATCTGATGATCTACACTGTACATACACTGTATATTGTTTAGTTTTGAAGGTAAATTATTGCTAGTGAAGTATTTAAGCCAAACCATTTTGTGCCAATTGTCTTTGGGGTTTCTTGGGGAAAAGGATGCTATCACAGATAGCCTCCAAACAAACTCCAAAGCGGAGTTGTGCTAATGCTCCTGTTAGGCCGGGGCACTGGTAAGAGCAGGCTTATAGCCAGAAGGGCGTCCGGGTGTCGTTGGATACCCCTACAATGAAAACTGGTCACCCAAAATTTGGGGGAGAAAGAAATTCTCAATGCTTTGCCTAAAATATATATATATAGTCAGGCAGATAAATGTATAAAAACTTACGGTAGCATGGGACAATTCAATTTTGTCGTAAAAGTATTGTTCGATAATTAACATATTTCTGAATGTTGGACGTGTTGATATTTAGTTGTGGTCCTCAGCCAACATCGTTTTTCTAGGCCGCTCTGGCTCTGTCATTGTGAATCAAAATAGCGGCGAATATATGGTGCCAAAACCAGGGTTATATAATGAGCAACATTAACACATTGACCCACAGCATTACCAAATTGATCCACAGCATTACCAAATTGATCCAAAGCATTAACAAATTGACACACAGCATTACCAAATTGATCCACAGCAACAGCAAATAGCCTCACACCAGGCGTAGAGGGAGGGTGATCACGCCATTATCCCGGTTTGACGCAAGCAATAATCTTCTATACGATCTTTTATAGTATCTGCGAGAGATGCCTATATTATGACAACTTTGATCATAACCCTAACCCCAACCCAATGGGTTTTCTAACCCTAACCCCGCGTGATACAGGAAAGCTAAGTAAAAATTATATTACTAAACTTAATACTAGCTTAATACTAATAAAGGATCGGTGAGGCTATTTACTGTTGCTGTGGATCAATTTGTTAATATTGTGGATCAATTTGTTAATGCGGCGTGTCAATTTGTTAATTTTGTGAACGATTTGTTAATATTATGAACGATTTGTTAATGTTGTGAACGATTTGTTAATGTTGTGAACGATTTGTTAATGTTGTGAACGATTTGTTAATGTTGTGAACGATTTGTTAATGCTGTGGGTCAATTTGTTAATGTTGTGAAAAAATTGTTAATTTGTGGACAATTTGTTAATGTGGTGATAGTTATGGACCACCGTAATAATCAGTCAAAATTTTATTTATTAATGATAGTTTGAATATGTGTAAATTCAACCCCAAATATCAGATGAAATTTTGTTTCAAGTTTGTGTGTTGTTAAATATCCTGTTCAAAAAGGTACATAATAACTACAAAAACTAGGTCCAAAGTGGCCTCAAAATACAGGAAATGGTGCTCAGGGGCTTTTAATTTCAAAATCTTCCCGAGGGGCATGCTTCGGTGGTCTTGGACTACGCCCTCGATCCCCCACTTTCAGGTACCGATTTGCGCTCTTGGTTATCACTGTGCATCAAACTAATGCCTGTAAAACCTGTTCCATCCTAGATAACTGGGGATCACAATATCTACATAAATCTTCTGTGCATGGCAATTAAAAACAGCCACGAAACCTCAATAAAACATTAAATAATATATAACTTGAGACAGGACAAACGGAATAGAATTTTTAACAGCACGTTTTTTTAATTGTACTAAATACTGTAAAACAACAACATACAAAGAATAATTAATTTCCCTCTCTCTTCCCTGTCTCCCGAGTGGATTGCACTACAATTAAAACAGCACGTTAAAGTACCTATAACCCGATATTACTGATATAGATTCTACATGAAGTGAATAATTGAGCAACAAAAACTTTAAATTTTTGAGATGTACGTTGATGTTCTGTAAATGTTTGTTTTCCCGAAATGCTGTGACGTCAGATCAGTCACCATTTCGGATACAATATTCCGCAGCTCGAGAAATTTCACTTAATTCAAACGTTGATGGTATACTTAATCACTGCTACAATAGACATGTTATCAACTTTTCAACTCAAATCCTCAACCAGTTTATCATGCGGAAAGCATAAAAGAAGATAAATTCCTGGGATGTCACACTCATTCGCATTATAAAAACATAAACCTGTATTGAAGAAAAGATGAAATCAAAGAAACATTTCATTGTTCAATTATTTGCCTTATATAGAATGTTTATAAATAATAAGAATTTAGGGAAGAGAGGCATTTTCAACGCTTTGTGTAAACTCTGCACTGACGTCGGATTCATAATATTACTTTCTTATCTCGTGTCACACCCACAATTCATTAATCACACTGAACCGTTAAATCATTTGTTCAACTGATTACCATGCACAGTATGCATGCTTACGATTCAAAATGTGTGATAACAACTTATCACACTACTTATCGCAAAGTAATGTTATTTTTTCGTTTTCAGTAAATAGTAACCAGAAAACAATTTAATGGTGGGTGAGTGTTTGAGATAAGATGGCCAATCGATGATAACTCTTGTAATAAATGATTTAACATGGCTCGTGAAGCTGTTATCACACCCGTTATCACTGCTTAATTATTTCTAAATGTACGCGAAGTACTATTTTCCCTTACACGCGGTATCATCATCACGAGGTATCCAACTCACTCAAGAGTGAGAGTCCAAAACAGGCTTTCCATTCATCAAGCGAAAATTTTAGGACAAAAATCAAATCGAAAAATGTGGATATTCCCAAATGCCTTCTAAAGCATTTGTATACAAATGTATCTGAACAGATCTAAAAATGTAGATTTTCCCAAATGCCTTCTACGGCATCTGTATACAAATGTATCTGAACAGATCTAAAAATGTGGATATTCCCAAATGCCTTCTAAAGCATTTGTATACAAATGTATCTGAACAGATCTAAAAATGTAGATTTTCCCAAATGCCTTCTAATGCATCTGTATACAAATGTATCTGAACAGATCTAAAAATGTGGATATTCCCAAATACATTTAAAGCATTTGTATACAAATGTATCTGAACAGATCTAAAAATGTAGATTTTCCCAAATGCCTTCTAAGACATCTGTATACAAATGTATCTGAATAGATCTAAAAATGTGGATATTCCCAAATGCCGTCTAAAGCATTTGTATACAAATGTATCTGAACAGATCTAAAAATGTAGATTTTTCCAAATGCCTTCTAAGGTATCTGTATACAAATGTATCTGAACAGATCTAAAAATGTGGATATTCCCAAATGCCGTCTAAAGCATTTGTATACAAATGTATCTGAACAGATCTAAAAATGTAGATTTTCCCAAATGCCTTCTAATGCATCTGTATACAAATGTATCTGAACAGATCTAAAAATGTGGATATTCCAAAATGCATTCTAAAGCATTTGTATACAAATGTATCTGAACAGATCTAAAAATGTAGATTTTCCCAAATGCCTTTTAAGACATCTGTATACAAATGTATCTGAACAGATCTAAAAATGTGGATATTCCCAAATGCCGTCTAAAGCATTTGTATACAAATGTATCTGAACAGATCTAAAAATGTAGATTTTTCCAAATGCCTTCTAAAGGTATCTGTATACAAATGTATCTGAACAGATCTAAAAATGTGGATATTCCCAAATGCCTTCTAAAGCATTTGTATACAAATGTATCTGAACAGATCTAAAAATGTAGATTTTTCCAAATGCCTTCTAAGGTATCTGTATACAAATGTATCTGAACAGATCTAAAAATCTGGATATTCCCAAATGCCTTCTAAAGCATTTGTATACAAATGTATCTGAACAGATCTAAAAATGTAGATTTTCCCAAATGCCTTCTAAGACATCTGTATACAAATGTATCTGAACAGATCTAAAAATGTGGATATTCCCAAATGCATTCTAAAGCATTTGTGTACAAATGTATCTGAACAGATCTAAAAATGTAGATTTTTCCAAATGCCTTCTAAGGCATCTGTATACAAATGTATCCGAACAGATCTAAAAATGTGGATATTCCCAAATGCCTTCTAAAGCATTTGTATACAAATGTATCCAAAACAAGTGAATACGTAGCCTAATAAGTGAAATTGGATTCTACACTTTTTCATTGGTGATATTGAAATCCATTCCACATTCGACTTTTCCGTCGACTTTTTGGCCGAATTTCTGACCGAATTTTCTGTGTAATTTTTGGTCGATATTTTTATCGAATTATCTGTGACTGACAGACGTTTGGTTGCGGTGATATATTATCAGTAAAAGTGGTGACTAGGTTGTGCCACCGAGAGAGGGAGCCAACGCGCGAGGCAGACAGACAGAGAGAGATACACTGTAGACACCGACAGAACGATTCATAAGAGAACTCGAGCGAGACAGTGACTAGAAGAGAGGGAGTAAAAGAGAGAGGAACACACCGAGTCTGAGTTACCGCGAGAGAAAGAGAGAAACCGCGAAAGAGGCCACGCGGGAAAGAGAGAGATCACGTTAGAGGGACACCAAGAGAGAGAGAGAGAGAGAGAGAGAGAGAGTCAGCGATAAAGAATGCGAGATACCTCGCTCGGGAGTCGGGACTCTAACACGGTGACTCGTACTTAGTGACTCTTTCGGTGACTCTTTTGGTGCCATAATCTTTTCAAGTCTCATACGGATAATACCTCAACGAAATCAGAAGTATGCCAGTGCTAGAAAATTCCACAAAAAAATCCACAAAAAATAGATTGAAAAGTAGATAAAAAAGTCGATAAAAGAAAATACAAAAAGTGGAGTGGATTTCAATACCAGCAATGAAATTATGTAGTGGAATTTAAACTATCCTATGGGGCTGCGGTAGGAAACATTGCATGACTGTCTACTGAACCCAATGTCCTTTTTTTACCTTTTAAACCCAACTATCTAAAGGATTAAGGACATTTAATAGTAAATAATGAAGTAGAGGATCACACTTTTGATTCTTGCACACCATCCGGATCAACTATAAAACAGATTTAAATAAACATGAATTATAGTTGGTGTGATATCAAAATATGTTACCATCTTTAATAATAAATAATTATTATACAACCTTTAACAACAAATCAAGGGATATTATGACCGAACATATTTCTGTCATTTCACCTTTATGAGGAACAGCGCACAACCTGCTGTTCATTTTCCACAGTATTGTGCTACCAACTGTGAAAAATGTTGCGCTGTGTACGTGATGAACAATGTTGTCGAAAAGGTGTTTTAATCAGTCATTCATGCAAACTATTAGTTTAACAAGACGCCCGCTAGGCGTTAACTCGGGCTACTTGAGCAAGTGGCTTGTTGAAAGACATTGCAGGCAAATTCAGCAATTTGAAACAATTCTATAGTTGTAGATAAAATGGTACATGTGATGATACAGCTGTCAGTGCAGGGGTGGTTTAATTTTCCATCATTGCAAACCCATAACATAGTGTTGGCCAACGGCTTTGATTATATGAAGGTGAGTTAGCTCAGTATCCAAGCTGGCTTACTGAGAAGTCTTCCCCGCCAAATGAGCCATCCTGTTTGCTGACCTAATCCAGTTGTAGCCAACAGGGTCAGCCTGGCAAGCGAGCCGGCTCATGTAATAACAATTCATGTGGTCAGTCCGGCAAACAGGTTCAGTTTGAGCAAGCATTACATTTTCTCAGTGTATAAGGCATAGCAGTAAATCAAAATGAAGTTATATAAAATTTTGAGCCAGTAAACATATTCATAATTTTAGCATATTATTATTTGAGAGGCTTTATACATACTAGTGACTAGTCCAGTGGGCCGGCCAGCTCGCTAATTGTAATATAAAGACAGGTTAAAACAATAGCAATCGAGGTGCCAGGTGGAAATCGTAATATGGTAATACAAATAATTGCCCAGCAGACTATGGTTACTGTCTCCGTTAGCGAGCCAAGTCGCTTAACATGTAGTCAAGGCCAAAATTCAGTTCGAACGGTATGTATCTGGCTGTATACAGACCAAGTATTATAACAGTTTGCAAATGGTGTGCTTGTGAGTCAGTCTGACAAGTGGGCTAGCCTGCCTCATGTAATATCAGGACAAATTACTGTTTTGGTAATAGAAATCCAGCTTCATGCCTCCATGTACAGCTACAGTAATCATGAATGTCAAAAATCAGTTTGAAAGGTGTGTATTTATTGGGTTGAGGGACAATGGAAAGTACATAGCTGAACAGATAAGTCACTGGTAAAACAGCAAACAATAACAAACTATTTACTCCTTGATCTTGATAGTTGGTATGGGTGTCAGAGATTTATATACTGTGTGTTCATTTGTAAGCATTCGTGTATAATAATATGAAGAATCGATACAAAGTTATTGATAACCCAGAACATTTTTGAGCCCAATTTAAGCTTACAGGTAAAATATCAAGTGAAACAGGGTTATTCAATGGCAACATTGCAACTTAGTACTTGGTATATATGAAACAATAAACTGTAGCATCGACTTTATTTTGTATAATATAACAATAAACAATAGAGGCAACAAAGCTTATAAAAATATTAGTTACCTCAGAACAGTTAACATATTTCCATCAGCATTCATTTGTTGAGTCTCATATTAAATTATTAAACATTTAGTAGACAAAAAGCGTATGGAAACAGATAATTTGATCGAGTACAGGTTCTCGAAATCGCAGACCAACCCGTTTCGAAAGCGATCGGGATTGTGAGCGTACATAAGATCAAGATACTTGTCAGCCACATCAAAGATTTTCAGTGAAGAACACTCGAAGAAAGGTGATAAAATGAGTAAATCACAATGGCGCATAAATATTATTATGCAGTAGTTTTAGTTTCGCAAAGGTGAAAAGCCTGGGTACGAGGTTGATCGGGATGATGCAATAATTGCCATTTCGCGACGACGACAAAAAAAAATAGTAAAAAATTAATAAATAAACAGAGCCGAAACCTAGACTCGGCTACCACTGGTAGCCCGCTAGCCCGAGTAATTAGTTGTTTTTGTACGTCACGTGATCCTGTTCATGTGACAAATCATTTTCCGGAAAGGGGGAAACTACTTGTAAATTTCAAGTGAAACAAACTGACAATTTGTTAAAAAGTAAGGATAATGAGCAAAGATTGTAATTTGTATGGATTACCTGTATTTTGAAAGAAATTATGTTTGAAACATTTACGGTTATTCATGGCAAATATAGCTTTCGAAGGTAATTCAAAGGTTGTTCAACCATAATAACAACATTCCTAGAGTAACTATCAAGTCATCAATAATGCTACAACATGGTTGGTTCAACAATATCGTTCAGCCATGATACCGCATTGTTAAAGTATTATTGAACAAACAATGTGTTGCAACTTCTGCGATTTGTTAGTGTCGGTAATAGCGTGATTTCGAATGCAATTGGACGATTAACGTTTTCAAAGACGATCAAACCGTGCTATTACTTATTAGTGATATATAAGAAAATGTTCGTGACAAATGAACCTTCAACGAGCACTCCCAGCAGCTTAATTTGGTAGTTAAAAACGCTTCGTCTTTTTACCATATATTACTTGAGAACGTTCACTCATAATATTAATAATCATCTACAGTAGTCTACTGAGAAGATATTTTCCCGGCAATATTAAAGTATAATTCACATTATATTTTAACGAAATATACTGCGGGTCTTGGCTGCTATGTTGGTTTTCCCACAAAAAAGAATAAGACATCCTTCAAAATCCGACATTTCCAGATTTTATTGTTTTTGAACTAATCAGAAAAGGTGATTACACAAATTTGCAACGTAATTGATTACATAATTGGGCATTGTTATTGCACAATTACATCGTGATTACACAGTTTTTACATTGTTGTTTGTGATTTACTGCATTGGAATCACCCAATCAGTGTCGACAAAAACGTTTTCCGAATTTTCAGTTCGGGTCGAGCAATGCATTTTTCTAATAGTCGAAAATTGTTCAAATGTATATACCTATACCAAACACCCCCGTCGCGCGCATTGACTAAATTCTTGAATGTATAATAAATGTAACCACATTACCTGTTCCTCCAGTGTCACCCATTTCATCAAAGGGAATATCTTCGGGCACTGGCTTAGCCCAATCTTGCTGTTGCTTCTCGTCTAACGGAAAAATATTATTATTATTATTATTATTTGTGTTAATATTATTAATATTATTCAGTGTCCCTAATAACTAAATGTAGATATAAAATAACTAGTATACTTAATAACCAAATAACTAATACATTAATAACTAAGTATAGTATTATATTGGCTTGAATTATCGAATAATTTCTTTCCTAATTATACTATTTAACAATTAGACAATGAGCCCGCATTTTCTATCATCAGCCAATAGTTAGATATATAGATATATAAAACAAGGGCGAGATGTCTAATTGTTTTAGTATAAATTTCTAACCTAAGAAATAACTTTTATTTCACATTTTTCAATAAAAGGTAAATACAGTATTTTTTCTAAATCACGCGATATTTACCCCAGAGATTTCTATTTAACACTTAGTCACTGAACTCGACATATTATCGGTGAATATTTCCCGAGCCGCGAAGCAGAGAGGTAAATATATAACGATAATCACCGAGTCTGGGGTAACCAGTTGTTTTAGTATATAATTTCAACTGGCCTGAACTGAACTATCGAATTGAGAAGTTTTTAACAGATGATTTGACCTGTAATAGATATAATTTGTAAATCCAATGCTCGATGTTTTCTTCATGCAAGACAGCTTTCAAAAACACAATAACGATAAAAACGGACGTAACAATAGACGGTTATATCTTGAGAGAAATATAATGTATACAGCTGTGTCTTTATCCTAAGTTTGCTATTAATTTCGACGATTTATTAGTTATAATAGTATAGTCGCCATTTTGAAAATAAATTCGTCATATACATCAAAATGATGATTCCGAGAGGGAACTGGAACGAATAAACCCATCTGGTCACAAAAAGTACTTTTCAAGTATAATTTCCAGTGATGTGATCTCAGAGTTACTTACCAGTCAGGCAATCACAATTCGTTTAAGCCCAGAAATTATACTAAAAACGGATAGTAACTCCTGCGATAGCCAATGAAAATTGGGGATAGATAGAAACTTGTCAATTTATACTAATATCGTTTATAGACGAGGAGATTTGACGAAATATTACATCGATTTATCATCCCGACTGGAAAAAGTAGTTGTTTTTAAGAAAGTTTGTCTTTGTTTTATCTAGATAAAGCTTACAAACATTGTTTATTAAGTTATTGTTTGTTAAATACTTTCCTATTTTTACATCTCATTATTATTTGTTATTGTTTCTCGCACCCGTTTGTCTTATTTTTGTCTTACGCTATTATTTATTCTATAAAAGTCTCACTCAGTTTTATATTTCACTTTACGTTTAAGGCCTGGTTTAGACGTCGAAGTTCCGTAAATTTGATGTCTAAACTGATTTTATTCGAAGCGTTGCATTTAATTCGACAGCGTCGAATTATGCGACGAGCTATGTCGCATAATTCGACAGAAATGCGACGCCGGTTTAGACGTCGAATAAAATACAGTCGAATAAAATGCATAAATTAGTATAATTGCATTTTCTATCCCACAATATCCCAAAATATCCCAAAATGTCCCACAATTTCATGGTTCGTGGGGTCCACGAAATCATTTTGAACATGGCTTCAGAACAGCAACCTTGTTGTGTTTGTGGATTGACGACGAAATATAGTTGTATTATTTGTGCTCGACGTATCTCTAATCGTTCAGAATGTTCTGTGCCAGAAGAGAACGACGATATTGATGGTTGCATGGGTTGCCAATAAAAGTGTGGCTTATTGCAGAGATTGCAATTTTCAACCGGGAGAGAGTCAAGAGATGGTCGAACAAGTCGAAGACGAAGGAGACGATTCCACAAAGGCAAATAAAAATATGGGAAGAAAGTATTTATGGCCCGCATAACACCTCGACGACATGGTCGCACCATTACGAGTAACGAGAGGCTTAAGCGAAAGCTGATATTCACTAATAACAAGCGAGCAACCAACACCGTGGTTTATGAACTCGTTTTGAAACAGATAAAGGAGAGACATCCATCGTTCTCTTTCACCCTTCCTCAAATGAGAACGTATATATATATATATATATATATATATATATTATTATGCATTGCTCACTGCTCGCAGTTTGAGCACTCTGGTGACTCCACAATGCAATCCAACAATGTGTAGCCGTACATAGTGGGTCCCAAGTCCACAGTTACCATAAAGCCATATGGTGATAGCCGGTAGGGCACATTGTATACTTTCGTATATAT